>QEPC01005247.1:880497-943016 GCA_003113815.1 Sphenodon punctatus
TCTGGAATAACATATGGAGCCTCTTGGAACAAGAAATTAACATGAACCAACCTAAAATGTCAATTTGTATAACAAAGATATAGGGAATGTTAATTGTTTAATGATATATGAATATGGAATGTGACAAGACGCACTAAAACAAAACTAGGCTGGGACCGATTCTGTAACCAAGGTCCTCAACCAAAAGGAGATGAAAGTGTGTAAATTGTTAATAATTGTTACTCGAAAAACAGAATAAAAATATTATACAAAAAAAAAGAAAAAACTAACTTAAAGACTCCTCCGTTTGGAGATGTTTATGACTAGATCATTTGTCATTTAGACACACAAACTGATAAGGTTCTAGACACTTAGGCTGGTAAGTCGCCTTTGATAGTCTCCTACATTAGCCTTTTGTTTCTGTTTCCTTGGCAATGGTGAACAGTTCAGAGAGAGAAAAAACTCCTTTGGAATGTAGCTGAAGAAAAGGCCTCAAGCCTGAACTAAGCTAATAATCACAGAAGCTGATTCTAAAAATCAATGCTGCAAAACACAAATCCAATACATTGAAATAAAAAGTTAACATATAGAAACTCAAAATTAATACATTAGGAACACAGATGGCCAAAAATATATTCTTATAATAGGAAATATATGACACCACTCCCTTAGGGGGGTTGCAACCTCTGTAGCTGCTTTTAGATACATTCCACTAGTGGAGATACGCAGGGCAGCAACCTGGAGGTCACTCCACACTTTTACTAGGCATTATGCCATTGTCCTGATGGAACGGTCTGATGCTGGGTTTGGTGGAGCTGTTCTCCTGCCCCCAATTTAAACTGATACTGTTATAAAAAATAAACGTTTAAACTTGGTTGAGACTTTCCCATCTCCTTTTTTTCTGCTAACTAATCTACATTAGTGTGAATGTGGAGAGGCAACTCGAAGTAGAAAGGTAAGTTACTTACCTGTAATGTTTGTTCTTCGAGATAGGCCTCTCCACATTCACACCACCCACCCTTCCTCCCCACAAAGACTAATATTTATTGGGTTCTGGTTTGGGGAGAAAGAACTGAGGTGACGGGGAGTAGGGGGTTCTATTTATAGTCACTGCAGTGACATCTCCCTGTTCCCTGCTTTGAAGCTGCTTGGAAATCACCTGGTCTCGACGCCAGATGGTGCCAAATACATTAGTGTGAATTAGTGTACATTAGTGTGGAGAGGCCTATCTCGAAGAACAAATGTTACAGATAAGTAACTTACCCTTTTTCAAGTATAAGGAAGTCTGAGTTTAGTAAGATCTTCCTAGTTTCTAGGGAGTACTTACTGAGTAGTAAAATTAGATTTAGTCTCCCACTAGTCAGGTGGGATCTAGGTGTAGACTGTGGATCTAGACAGAAGATCCTGTTGCATTAGCAGGCCTGGAATCACTGGTAGATCTTTGGCAGATCTTCAGATGGGAGTAATGGGCATGCCTTGGAAATGCTGGTGGTGTTGCAGTCAGACTGGCATTATCCCTACACTTTTGTTCAGCACCTTCTGAAAGAGAGGGAGTGGAATAAAAATTGTCACCTCTCTGGGTTCACCCAGGAGACTCCAGGCCCCATTGTCTATTTTTCTCCAAGCTGGACAGTCCACTGAATTGTTGTGACTCTTTCCTCTGAGCAAAAAGGCAGGATCCAAGGCTTCGATGGACAGCTCCTGCTCATGGGAGGACCCAACTCTGGCAGTTGCTGCCCATACTCATTCCTGCCTCTAGTAAAGAGACAGAGATCTGTGCTCTCTTAAGGCCGCTTTTAAACGAGGCACTTAAAAGTGCCTCCTGACCCCGGCGTTCAGAGAAAAGCCACGTGGGGAGTGTTTACGTGCTCCCTGTGCCGCCGGAAGTGACGTGTTCCTCATTGTCAGCAGCGGCGGCGGCTGGAAATGCGGGGCTGTGAAGAGACGCGTTCTGAAAGCCTGAAAAGTGAGGCTTTCAGAACACGCCTCTTCAAAAACCCACATTTCCAGCCGCCGCTGCTGCTGACAATGGGGAGCATGTAAACACTCCCCACGCGGCTTTTCTCTGAACACGGGGCTCAGAAGGCGCTTTTAAGCACCTTGTTTAAAAGCGACCTTAGGGAGAGAGAAGTCTTTTCTTTTTTTATTAACTTTGGGGTTTTTCTTTTCCCTGTAGGAACCATAGGAGAGAGTGAAATCTGCCTGGTTCCCCTCAGGAGAACTTTTTACTTGTAGAAACCATAGGATAGAGTGAGATCTGCCTGTTTTCCCTCAGGAGAACAGCAGAGCCTGCTCTCGGACAAGTTTTCAGTTCTCCACAGACTGTACCTCAGACCTCCCCCTTTTTCAGGCTGGGAAGCACAGGGAGAATCCTCAGACCATATTAGAGCCTGCCCTAGATCCCTGGCCAGTTCACAATACAAGGTGTGAGGTTGTGCTGAGCAGAGCACTGCCAAACACAGAGGTCCTTGGTGACAGGAGCCAGTTTTCCCTCCAAAACTCCTATCCTAGACCTCCCCCCTTCTTTAGGAAAAGGTAACCTGGGAAAGAGCAGGCAGGCTTGAAATCACCTCAGCCCAATTGACTGCTCTGTGGTGCAAGGCATGAGAAGGGCCATGCTGATCTCCCCCTCTGCTGGGATGGTAGCATTAGGTGCCAATGCAGATCCTGCAACATATATTTTTCATAAGTGTCCTGGGAAACTTTGCGTATATGACAACCCTAGTAGCATGAGAAGGAGCAGGCAGGACACCTGAAATCACCTCGGACTCCTGACCTCTGTGGTGTGGTGTATGAGAAGGGCTATGCGGAGGAGAGGCAGCCTCTCCCTGTTCCAGGAACACAGGCAAGGCTTCTGAGAGAGGAGCCAGATTTCCCTCCAAAATCTTGATTCTATCCCAGATCTCCCCCCGCCTTCTTAGGGAAGGTAGCATGGAAAGGAGCAGGCAGGCCACCTGGAATTGCCTCAAGATCCCAACTGCTTCACAGTGTGGAGCACAGGCAGGACCTTGCAGAGGAGGAATAGCCCCTCCCTGCACCTGGAGCACAGATAAGGTGTCTCTGTTGTTGTTGACAGGTTCCTACCCCAAAGGACTTACAATCAAAGACCATTTTTAGACGAGGTGCTGAAAAGCACCTCCCTAGCTGTGCGTGAAAAGAGAAGCCACGCCACGCTGCCGGAACTGACATTCTCCCCGTTGCCGGCAACGGCGGCGGCTGGAGATGCGACGCTTTGCAGAGGCACATTCTAGAGACCTCAATTTTCAGGTCTCTAGAACACACCTCTGCAAAGTGCCACATCTCCGGCCACCGCCATTGCCGTCAACGGGGAGAATGTCATTTACGGCAGTGCGGCCGGCTTCTCTCTCCACACGCGGCTCAGGAGGCGCTTGTTCAGCGCCTCGCCTAAAAGCGGTGTAAGAGACAAGGAAGGGGGAGATGAGGGAAAGGTGAACATCAGGAGAGACAAGGATATGTTAATGAGTGAGAGAAGATGCAGGTGCATGTGCTTAACTTGGTTACAGGGAAGAGTTTCTGAATGAGGGAGAGAGGACAGTGTGTGACAAAGAAGTCTGTGTTCCCTCCAAAACTCCTATCCCAGATCTCCCCCACCCCTTTTTAGGGAAGAAGCAGGCAGACCAGATAGAATTGCCTCAGACTCCCAACCACTCTGCAGTGCAGGGCACAAGAACCGTGCAGAGGAGAGTGCCCCTCTCCCACCTGGAACACCTGCACACACCAAAGCAAGGCTGGGATGTTACCAATTCCAACCAAAGTTCTGTTTCCCACCCAGCAGCTGCATCTGGGGCACCTACAACAGTTGTGGGGAATCACTCCTAGCTCAGTCCAAACTATAAGAAGTAGCTCAGGAGTACCAGATGCCAAATGGAATGGGTAAGGTCCCCTGTCAGATGAGGCAGCAGTTTCCTCCCCACAAGGCCTCTCTTGCCCAACAGCTACTAGGGCTGATACTTAGCTTGCCAGGCACACTCTGGGAATTGTGGCAATTCCAGGAACTTTTCCTGGAGCCACTACCTGCCACCAGTCCTGCTCCCACTTAGGGAGCTGCTTCAGCTGTCAATGTTTCAGGTCCTGGAATTGCAGGGGCAGCTCACAGCCAAGCTCTGGGGGCCACAGCAATGCAGGGTCCAAGGAAGGGAAAGGTCCCACCCTTGGGGCAAGTGAAGAAGACCCTGCCCAGCTAAGGATGAGGAGTTTATCCCTTGGCAGATGTTTCAGTGGCTGCCCTTTTGGGGGTCATGGAGCCAGCAGTAAAGTCCAGGCTGCTGTTCAGCTGAGCAGGACAACTTCATGTTGGTCCCTCCTGCTTTATTTTTCTCCCGCTACCCATGGGCTGTAGCTGACAGCAAGGGACCCTCCCCTCTGGAAGTCCCCATCCCTGCCCCCCCACCCCGAAGTTCTTAAAGGAGAATGTAGATGTGTCAGGAGGTGTCACTTTGCCTTCCCGGAGGCCCAGGCAACCCCATTTGTTTTCCGTGAGGTGGATATAGGGGCCTTAAACCTTGCCAAGTCCTTTGTCTTGCATACAGATGGGGAAGGCTTCCCAAAGGACCCCTTGAATGACTTGAGTCCTTCCTGAGTCAGAATTTTGAAGCTGCTTTGTATGCCTTCACAGCTGCAGTGACTGCTTCACCATTCTCCAGAGTGGTGGTGGTATGGCTAAAGGATCTGTGTGAGCTAGCCCTCTAGAAGCCTTTAGGATGGCCTGAAGAAGCTGTCTTCGGCCTCTTCTGCTCTACAGATGCTAATGCTTGATGCAACGCAATTTGCAACCAGGGCAATGGCTATGAGTGTCATTGGCTGCTTGGCCAGCATGTTATCTGGCTTCCCTTCCCCTCCAGGTTACAGATCTGAGTTTAGAGCGACAAAACCCAATGGCAGCAAGGAGGGGAAATCTGCCAAACTAGGCATCCAGACACCCTTCCAAGCCTGGGAAGCCATCCGTCTCCTCTTCATGTCTGTCCAGCAATAAGAATATTTGTTTTGCTTATTTCCAGTACTTATAGCCCACCCCCTCCTGCCCAATGGCAGCTCAGGGCGGCAAACAAAATGCATTAAAACAAATACAAAAATATAAAACACTATAAAACATCAATTAAAAAACAAACACACTGAGGCCCAAAAGATAAGACCCCGTTTTTTTCTCTGTAGGCATTTCTGTGAGAGTTGGGGCTTGTGGGATTTCCTGTGACGACTTGCTTCCTGAGGGTTGTAATGACTGCTACCTTTGGTTACTGTGTCCCTGGGAATTCAGTGCTTACACCTGGACCCTTCTCTGCAGAGCAGGGCCTTTAAAGATCCTAGCTACCGGAGGCGGCGTATGCGGGGCCGGACTACGAGCAGGGGAGCGGTGTCAATCGGAGTGGAGCTGAGCTGCCGGATGCAGGTAGATGGG
Organism: Sphenodon punctatus; assembly: GCA_003113815.1. NCBI lineage: Eukaryota > Metazoa > Chordata > Lepidosauria > Sphenodontia > Sphenodontidae > Sphenodon > Sphenodon punctatus. Next base: position 885,893 of record QEPC01005247.1, read on the forward strand.
TGGAGCCAGTGACGTAGGGACATAGCGGGGCCTTTAAAGATCCTAGCCGCTGGAGGCGGCATGTGCGGGGCCGAACTACGAGTGGGGGAGCGGTGCCAATCGGGTTGGAGCTGAGCTGCCGGATGCAGGTAGACAGGCGGAGCCAGTGACGCAGGGACAGAGCGGGGCCTTTCAAAGATCCTAGCTGCCGGAGGCTGGGCGTTGGGTGCAGTCCTACATGTTTTTTCCCCAGGAAGCTCTGCGTTATAGGGGTCAAGACAGCTGTGCCACACCCCAAGAAGGGGAAGGACTTTGCCGCTGTTTCACAGGGGTCAAGGCAGCCGTGTCACCCTTCAGAAGGGGAAGGACTTTGCTGTTTGTTTTAACAGGGGCCAAGGCAGTTGTGCCACACCCCGGGAAGGGGAAGGACGCTGCCGTTTGCTTTTACAGGGACCAAGGTAGCCGTGTTACACCCCGAAAGGGGGAAGGATTTTGTCACTTGTTTTATAGAGGTTAAGGCAGCCGTGTCACATCCCAAGAAAGGGAAAGGACTCTGCTGTTTGTCTTTATAGGGGCTAAGGCAGTCATCCCATACTCTGAGAAGGAGGGGGTTGGTGTCTGTATAAGGGTTAGGACAGTTGTGTTTCAACATGGAGCCTGTGGAACGTAAGCGGGTACGCCCTCTAACCCCGGCTAGTGATGACCCACCACGGGTCGCTAGAAGACGGAAAACAGCTATGGACTCCTTGATGAGTTCAATTCCATTGACAAATAGATATGCCCCCTTGGTAGCAGAGAATGGGGTTTTGGATGAGCGCTCAGACTTTCCCTCACAAGGCTCGAATTTTCTATCTTCACCCTCCCCGAAAGGAGATTTGTTGCAAGGGGAACCTGGCCAGGAGTATTTGCTACAACAGACTGCACTTATTGCTCGAACTGTGTCTTTATTTTTTAGCAGTATTTCAGATATTAGCTTATCCTGGGAAAGGGCGCGTGCTCAGTTGGGGGATATTATGGATAAACTCTTCCCCAAACCCAGCTGTACCTGTTGAGAGTCACTACCTTGCGGCTCCCCAGAGATCTCACCCGATTAAGAGATCATTTTTGAACGAAGGAGTCTGTGCTGGAAGGGCATTTAAGAGACTGGGGAAAGTGGTCCCAAAGGTAGTGCTCTTTAAAATACCTTCTGAGTATCCCTCTTCTATTCCAAAATGGGATAGTGAAGCACAAATAGCCCTGCACCTTTCCCATCTTTTGCATTGCAAGGTATCTACCCAGTCTATAAGTAATATCATGCTCTTGGACTCACGTAATTGGGCATATATGGTGCTTGTGCACTTTACTTCCTTCAGTTTAGTTAAAGCTATATTCCATGTCCGTAAATTTTTACTTACTAAAGGAATTTCTATTGATAGAGGTCTTGACTTAGGGCAGTGGCAAAACTCTCCCCCCTCCCCTCGTTATAGAGAGTCTTTTTCTGTCCCTCCAGTCTCAGCCGCCAATTGTGTACCATTGGTGCAACGTATGATGAAAAAGGACGTGAAGCCTCCTAGGCAGGAGGACTTGCTACCTCCACCTTGTACATCCATGACTGTAGATCCTGCCAGTTTTGGGAAGGACTTCTTAGGTCAAAGGAGGGATTGTTGTCAGCCTCAGTCCTTAGTATTCCCAGATCAGGTGCAGGATGCTTCTCAAATCCCTGAGGTGGCTCCTGCCCCTGGACTTATTGAATTAGACCCTATGGAGGGAGTTGAGGCTGTCCCGTCTGTGGTAGATCAGGTCCCCTTGCCCCAGCCAACTGGGGTTATAGTAAGGGTAGTGACTTTTGATGATTCACCTAAATTAGCAGATTATTTGTTGGAGCAACAATCTCTTTTTAAGGTCCTAGTAGCCTTTTTAGCTGATCAAACTGGGACAGTAGAAGTAACTTCTGCACACGCAGCACTCAGGGCTTTACCTGTTATAGATCAGGATAAGATTATCCAAAAGCTGGATGCGCTTCATAAAGATTTCTAGCTAGAATCCCTGGAGTACCAAGCCCCTCCCCTGTTAGAGATGGGGCAGCAACACAAGTCAGAGCATAATCCCCAAGTGCTCACAGCTGCCCTTTTTTTGGAGCCGCATGAAGAGGGGTCTCCGCCTCTGAATAAGATGTCATCCTCACTAGTAGCTCATCTTCAATGCATGCCAGACAGGATGGTATCTTGGGAAATGAGCCACATCCATTATTGTCCCCATTTGCCTTTCCCTCTATAGTTATAGAGGATTTTGGCTGTGGCATTTATGAACAGTCGTTAAAAATGCGTGTGAGCAATGTTGCCTGCCTGCCAGCAGAGGAAATTCAACTAGTGTCACCCGAGATCTCAGTTTGACAGGAGTCAGAGGGGACCCTGCCAGCTGGTAAGGTTAGGGAATCCCCTCTGGGCTCGGTTTCAGGCATTCAGCCTCAGTCTCTAATTTCCCCGGTCGGAACTCTTTTCAAATTAGCATCTTGGAATATTTCAGGTCTTAATTCCAAGTTGGGAGATAGGGATTGGGTCGACTTTTTAGACCAGTTTGACCTAGTCTTTCTCCAGGAGACTTGGATTGTCCCAAACAGGGCCCCTAACAAATCCCCATCTATGGTGGGAAAATTCTTGGTGGAACTCCAAGGTGGTCAAAAGCTGGGGACAAGGGGTCGTGTATCTGGGGGATTGGCAGCTCTGGTTTCTACTTCACAGTACTGGTCTTTCCAGGTGTTACCTCAGATCAGATCTGAGTTTCAGGCTGGACTGTTAAAATTTTCAAGTGCCGCCCAGTACCTTATTATAAATGTTTATATCCCGCCATCTTCTTCACCCTACTATGGTGAAGATATTTGGGCTGCACTTGACGATTGGATCACGGTCCTGGGAGACCAATTTCCCCACGCTTGGACAATACTCCTGGGAGACTGTAATGTGAGAATCGGGCCAGATTCCCTTATGGGAAATGACCATGGGGAAGGGGACTCTTGGATCCCAGCTTGTACCTCCCAGGATCTGGTAACAAATGAGGCAGGTCGTCGGCTTTTATCCCTTACCCAGTCTCTTGGGTTAGTTGCCCTTAATGGCAGATTCCCAGGAGATCATGCAGGAGATTATACCTATGAGGGTCTTACAGGCCAAAGCATAGTTGATTATATTTTTGTAGATCCTGCTGTTTGGCCAAACCTAGCTAACTTTAATTTGTACATTAGATCAGAAAGTGACCATAGGTTGTTAGAAGCTCAAGTCATGGCCCATGTCTCACCTGTATTTAATTTTTTGGCATCAAATTCTGCTTGTCCAGCTCCATGGGTCAGGAGATGGGACCCTATAACTTTGCTCTGTAAGATCCAGGACCTATGCCACTCAGGCTGGCTCAAAGAGCTGGGTGATCAGTTTCTTTTAGAGCAAAATCTATCAGAAAGCCTGGTCCAATTTGAGTCGATATTTTCTTTCCTAAAGGAAAACATACTCTCGGTGGTGGAACCTACCTCTCCCCCAGACTTGGGGCGCGATGGTTCGACAGGGAGTGCTGAGATGCCAGATCTTGGCTCCTAAAGGCCAAGAAGTGCTTGGTTGGTCTTTGGTCTGACTCGGCACTTTCCCACTTCCGGGATTCGAAAAAGATATATAAAGATCTTTTCCGAGCCAAGAAGGCTCGATACTTTAATAGTAAATGGGCGGAATTAGAGATTGCTGCCCGCCTAGGAAATGGGAAAAAATTCTGGAATCATCTAAACTCCCTGATTCAGGTGCCACGTATGGTGGGATCTGTGGATGTTCCAAATTTTTCTTGGGAGCAATTTTTTGGGTCCTTATACAGGGCTGAGAAGACTCTTCCCTCTGTTGGCCCTGAACTCGGAGAGGTGGCTGATCCTTCATTTGGGCCCCTTTGTTTGGACCTTGCTCCCAGGGCATTGGACATTGAATTCCATGATTATGGCCTTAAAGCCCAATAAGGCCCCTGTGTAACTGCTGAGGTTTTGCAGGCCGGCCCACAATGGTGGGCTTTGATTTTTTGCAAGCTTTTTAAAGTTATATTGAGAGGTGGACATCTCCCTCAGTCATGGGGCACGAGCTGGATAATCCCTATCTTTAAAAAAGGGCCTCGCAGAGATCCCAGCAGATATAGGCTGATAAGTCTCCTGCCTGTGGTAGGTAAGCTTTTTTCATCAGTCATTTTACATTATCTCCATGAATGGGTAGAGCAAAGAAACCTTATTCCAATTGAGCAATTTGGGTTTCGGGCAAATAGGTCGACTATGGATTGTGTGTTTATCCTGGCCCATTTAATCTCCAACTACACTAAAATTAGAAAAGGGAAGCTCTTTATGGCCTTCATTGATTTTTTCCAAGGCGTTTGATTCCATTTCGCATAGCAATCTCTGGGGAAAATTAACGATAATCTGCTAGCTGTATTAATAGCAATTCATACAAATAATACAGCCAGGGTGAGGAGCTGTCCCTATAGTACTCCCAGTGCACCAATTAATATAGAAAGAGGTGTGCGGCAGGGGTGTGTCCTGGCCCCCCTGCTTTTTAACCTATATGTGGCAGATATGATACATTTTATTAAGGATAGAAATCCTCAGCCCCCTAAGGTTGGCAGTTACCATCTCCATGTTCTGCAGTATGCGGACGATCTCATATTGCTGTCCCAAACTGAAAAAGGGCTTAAGTTGGCTATTTTGGTCCTTAAGGAATATTGTTCTCAGAACGACCTTGTTATTAATGGAGGCAAATCTAAGATAATGGAAGCAGGAGGCAAACCACGTGCCCATAAATGGACTATTTCTCATCTCTCCCTGGAGATAGTGGATGAATTCCCATACTTGGGTATCCTTTTTGCAGCAAGAGGTTCTTGGGTGTCTCATCTCAAAAGGAGGGCCTGCCTATCCCGGAATACTACATGAGCTCTTATGAAAGCCCAAAATGTCTCTTATGGCATAGCGGTTAGTAGTATCCTGAAAGTCAAACCAAGGTGTACCCTATGCTAACCTTTGGCATGGAGATAATTCCATTCCCGGACTACATAATCATAGAGCGTGTCCAAAATTATTTTCTACGCAGGGTACTCAGGGTGGGTAATAGTATCCCAGGGGCGATTATTCAAGCTGAAACCAACATGCTTCCTATGGAACATTATGCAAGGATGGCATTACTTAGGTTTTGGCTAAAAATGGTATCTTCCCCACAGGATTCGCTAAAGTCCCTTTGTCTGGTTGAGGAGCTCGCCCATGAGGGTACCACGGCGTATCCATGGTTGGCCCATTTGTCACTGACCCTACATCAACTGGGCTTTACTTTCCAATATTTTTGTGGAAAGTCGGTTTTGGCTATTAGACGAGAACTAGAATCTAGATCTAGAGATGTGGCCGTCCAGGACGATTTGGCAATTCTGAAAACCTGGAGGGTGGATCCTGGGTTGAGTCTGAGCAAAACCTGCTTTAATAGGGAACCCTATCTGGATATTCTGGAAAATAATTTTTTGACAAGAACTTATACTCTTATGCACTTTCAGCAAATCCAGACTTCAGTATTAGAGGGCAGGCTTCGAAATATTCCCTATGATGACAGGAGATGCTTATGCCCATTACAGGAGGTTGAAACCCTTGAACATTTTCTTTTAGCATGTCCATACTATGCCTCCTTGAGAGAAATCTGGTTAGCTCCCCTTTTATCTGGGAGAAGGGGTAGCCCCTCTGAAGTGCTCTCCTTCCTGTGTACCTTATCTGTCCAGAACGACCTAACTGCTGTTGCATCTTTCTTAATACTAGCTTCAAAGGAATGGAAGTCTATCCACGCCCAGTTTCTTAACTGTTGAGCGTAAGCTTGGCTGGCTGTTTTGGGGGGCATGAGTGGTGCTCAAAGTTGGGACCTTCTTCTCCACTGCTATAGGAAGCATATAGACCTTAGCTCTTAATTTTAATTTAATTTTAATTTTATTTTATTTTATCTTATTTGTATTTGGAACTATTTGTATTATGTGCGCTTTGTATTTATGGATATTCTCCTGTACTTTTTCCTTGTGGTCATGGTGGAAACCAGTGCCTAATAAACTAAATTGAAATTGTTTTCATTGCTCACATTCACATGCCATAGAAATTTGGAAAAAAAACCAGATTTCTTTAACTGAGGAAATCATTTCCAGATAAGACACCCCCCCCCCAAAGAACGAAAACAAAAACAGACATGCTCCCTCATTACTCGTTCCTCTCACCAAACGCCTGGTGAAACAGCCAGGTTTTGCACTGTCTATTGAAGGAGGGGAGGTCTGGAAAGAGGTGAATCTCCACTGGGAGGGAGTTCCACAGCTGCAGCACAGACACTGAGAATGCCCTCTCAAACATCACCCACCAGGACACCCAGAAGACCTCCAAGAGGGCACCCCAGGTCAACTACAGGGGCCAATCCAGGACACGGGGGATGAGGCAGTCCCGCAGGTAAGTGCGGGACTGCCACAGGGCTTTAATGGTAATATAGGGCTTTAATGATAATAACAAATACCTTGAATCTGACTCAGAAGGCTATAGGCAGCCAGTGCAGAGAACAAAGCACCGGTGTTATGTGCTCCTGGCGACCCATCCCTGTCAGGAGGTAGGCTGCCGCATTCTGCACCCGCTGCAGCCTCCAGGTCATCACCAAGGGTAACCCCGCGTACACTGCGTTGCAGTAATCTAATCCTGAAGTGATGAATGCATGGATGACAGTGGCAAGGTCAGAGTCTGAAATATATAGCCGAAAGCAACGGACCAAATGTAACTTAGTAAATGCACTCCACATCAAAGTTGCCACCTGGGCATCCAGGTGGAGCTGCGAATCGAAGAGGATTCCCAGACTCCAAACCTGAAGGACCAAGGATGGACACGCCCCATCAATGACAGGGGCCTCAACTCCTTCGCCCTTTCCCACCAACATCACCTTCGTCTTGTCAGGATTCAGCTTCAGATGGCTCATCCTCATCCAATTCCCCACTGCAGCCAGACACTGGGTAAACACTGAAACTGCCAGACCTGGATCAGATGAAAATGAGAGGTAGAGCTGGGTGTCATCAGCATATTGAGGACACTGCATCCCAAACCCTCTCATGATCTCGCCCATAGACTGGCATCTCCACCTATTTGCTTAACATTGGAGGTACACTTTAAGACTTTTGGTTGATGGAGAACATTGCAGAAGGTTATTCCTTGGAACTGCATTCCTTCCCCAGGCAGTTCCTTTATAGCACTCCGATCCACTGTGATTTGAATTAAGAAATTCTGGAAGTGACAATCCATCATCTCCTTACCACCAGGGCAGTGGAATTGGTGCCATATCTCACACAGCTCTCAGTACTGTTTGCTATCTTCCTTATGGGTCTGAAGAACAACAGGGACTTCAGGGCAATTTTAGATCTCGGGTAGTTCAATAGATTTGTCAGGCTTTGAAAATTCAAGATGGAAACCTTGATGTCCATCCTCACAGCCTTATAGCTGGGAGACTATCTGAGAAAATCTGGGAGAGAGGAAGTTCAAGCTCAAGTTTCTGGCCCAATGGGTTTTGAACAAAAAAGAAGCTAATCTGAGGATGATATCTTTTACCTCGGGTCACATGATGTCTTGCCTGGAAATCCTAAGTGGGGCATGCTTCCATTTCAGACCCCTCCAGTTGTTCCTGGCAGATTATCAGGAGGAGATTATCAGCAGGGCAGATCAAAGTTGTCTCGCTGTCCTCTGGTGACTGAAGGAGGACAGGCTCAATGCTGTCCTTCCCATATACAGGAGCCTGAATGGGTTCTAGAACATCACATCCATTAGACCCTACCTGTAAAAGTGGAGCTATTTGAATGTGCAAGCAATTTAGCTTAGCAGAGACAATAGTTCTTCTTGGAGCACCTTTTCACATACACACATAAGTAGTTGGCACCTTCTGATGCTGAGACTGGACTGATCTTCCAAGCAGGTTCTAGACAGGGAGCGGAGAGGTGACATCATATCCGTCCATTTAAATAAACCTCCCACTCCCCAGACCTCCAGTTCTTTCTCCACCACAGCAGATATCGGGCTCACATGTACTTACCATAAAAAGTTTTTTATCACTTCAACCACTTGGACAGTTTAACGAACTTCAGCTTGTTTCATCCCTGAAAGACAAAAGCATTATGTGTGTGTACATCTCTGGTGTATGGGCCAGAGAAGCTTTAAATGTTGTCTGGCCTGCGCAACGAAGTTGCCCGATTCAGACGACCATAATCGTTGCCTCTTTTTGTTTAGGGGCTCAGCATAACACCTCATTGTGCACTGTCTGCCACTCTTTTAAGCCTAGAACCAGGAAAGAGCAAGCTCACCGTTTAGTGATTCATTTAACCAAAATGCCTATGCAGTCTTCGACACTGCCCACCACTTCGGCACCACCTGCATTGCCTGTGCATCTATTTACGGCGCAGTCTCCTCAGCACCACCTTTGATCTCTTCTAAGTAGGCACCACCTACTCTGGCACTGTAGCTCAGGCCCTTACACCAATACCCTTCACTAGCACTGCAGCAAAGGAGCTGGTGTGGGGGGCTGAGACTCCAAAAGAGTGAAAAAAACACATTGCTCTTCATCCACGGAACCTTCTGAAAAGAAAAAGGTGACGTTTACAGCACCTAAATCATCTGCTGATCAAATGCCTCTTCTCCACACTGTTTCCCTTGACGCTCTGGGATGGAATATTTGCTCCTTTGACACCAACCTATCTTTCGATGTGGAGGGCCAGTTAATGCTGGTGACCCTGCACAGAGAGAGACCTTCTCACGCACAGGATCCTACTCCAGAAGAACTGGAAACTATTCTTAGGCCCTTGCAGAATATCTTGAGACTGTTTATTCAAGAGTCAGTTTAAGCAGCTATTTCTGATCTGCAGCTCCAGCCTCAACACCCTGATCAGTCTGTGGCAGTGCCTACCCTTGCAAAGTTTGACATAGGTAGTGCCAGCTTCTACTATATTGACACCAACCGTGATGAGACAGCCGGTCCAAAAACCGACTTGAGGCTCAGCTCCGGGCATTAGAGTCTATCCCCTAATGGTACTGTTCATGCACACCAAACCTTACAACTGAAAAAAAGTGTGTTTCTTTGGCATACCAATTGTCGACCAAACTCCCAGAAGGCTTTTGCTCCCACTCTCTTAGAGGGGTGGCCACATCTCTAGCTGCTTTCCATTCCATTCCATTTGTGAATATTTGTAAAGCAGCTCCCTCGAGGTTGGTTCACGCATCATTAAGTGATTGATTTGGCAGAAAGAAGGGATGTTTAATTTGGGCGAGCAGTGTTGCAATCATCGTTTTAGTCTCTTTCCCTCCTCCAATGGAACTGCTATTCAGTCTACCAATGTGTGTATGTGTAGAGGTGCTCGAAGACGAAGGATAAGTTACTCACTTGTAACAGATGTTCTTCGAGATTAAGCCTCTCCACATTCACGCTAGGGATGCATCGAAGAGTAAAAAATGTATTCATGAGTGTTTCCGAGTTTCTGAGAACTGGCTCTAAGCGTTTGGTCTCAGTAAAATAAAACCGAGTACCAAGTAGTTTCTGAGTACCGAGTACCCTTATATAGGGGATGGGAAAGCCCTGTAATGTTGCTCGTTTGAGGATTTTCCAAATACTGAGTACCGGGCCAATACCTCAGGTACTCAGTAAAACAGAGTTGAATACTGATACTTGGTAAAAAAACAAGTAATTTCGAATACCGAGTTTCAGCATTAATTGACACTGTCCTCCACTCCTCCTCACAAAGAGCCTGAACACATTGGATTCTGATGGCTTTCTGCCTGGGAGAAAGAACTGGAGGGCTGGGGAGTGGGACGTCTATTTATAGGCATGGATATGATGTCACCTCTCTGCTCCCCGTCTAGAGCCTGCTTGTGGAAGATCAACCCGGTCTCAGCACCAGAGAGCACCAACTACACATGTGTGAATGTGGAGAAGCTTAATCTCAAAGAACATCCATTACAGGTAACTAATTTACCCTTCTTAAACCCTGAAGTATTTTAACCACTTTTGAGGAGATGGGGTCATCCAGGGATGGATTTCTTTTTGCCTTATCTTTCTATCAAGGGTAAGTAATTTACCCTTTTTGAACCCTGAAGTGTTTTAAGGACTTTCCCCATCTCTCGCGGTGTGCATGGGGTGGGAAGGATGAGCTTTTGCTGTGGGCATTCCCCCTCAATAGGATAAGGAAGTGGGACTCTCTCCCTCGAGCTGTTGGAGGATGGGCTGCTGCCACTGTCTCTCCTCCCTTTTAACGGGTGCCCCAGCACCTCTGCTCAGTACCTGGTGGAGGGGGGCAGGGGCTGGGAAAGTTTTGTCTCTGTGGTTGACTATGTGGTTAGTTGGAGTGGGAAGGCAGCTCCTGTGCACTCCCAGGGCAATAAGCGAGGGACTGGGCAGGTGTGGAGTTTTCTGCCACTCCATGCTGCATGGGAGGTGGAGATCTTGTACCCATGACCATACCCCTTGGCAGAGGCTTCTCCTAGGAAAGTCTGTGCCCCAGGGTCTGGAGCCGGGTGGGGGCTTTGGCTCTCTGAGCAGCATCTTCCGCCCTACCCTGGGCAGCAGCATGGGGCATCACAGGGAGAGAGTGCCTCTCCAGTGGTGGCTGCTGCTGCTACTCCTGCTGGTGCTACTGCTGAGTGAGCCTGGGGAAGGGGGCATGAGAAGGATGGGGGAATGGGATGGGAAGCTGCAAGGACACAGGGAGGGAAGCATGCACAGGGGCAATATCCACCCAGCCCCTCCGCCCCGCCCCCCACTCCAACACAGCATTCGCTCTAACCCCCTCAGATCCAAAGTGCCACTGCCCCCACCCGAACCCAACATTCCTCCCTCACCACTTCAACCCAACATTCCCCTTCATCTCCTTCAGTCTCTGCACCCACTGCAACTCAGTGTTCCCCCTCACCCCCTCCAGGGGGGACAGCGGAACTCAGGGGGGGTGAGGGGGATCACTGGGTTGGGGTGGGGGGCAGTGGCATTTGGGATCGGAGGGATGTGTGAGGGGAATGATGGGTTGGGGTGGAGGCAGTGGCACACGGGTGCTGAGGCAGGGGGTGGGGAAATGATGGGGTCGGGGGAGTGGCACTTGGGATCTGAGGGGGAATGCTTTTTTGGAGTGGGGGTCAGTGGCACTTGGGATCTGAGGGGGGTGAGGGGAACACTGGGTTGGAGTGGGGGACAATGGCACTTGGGAATGAGGGGGAGCAGTTGGGTTGGGGGGAAGTGGCACTTGGGATCTGAGGCAGCTGGTGAGGGGGAATAGTACACAGTGAGCCTCTGAAAATCAGAAATTTTACTGTTACGCTGCTCAACATTCTAATGTGCCAGCAGGAGGAATTTTCTGTATTGAAAAAAAATTCTGTATTGCATATCCTCTCAAAAAAGGTGGAAATTCTATACACAAAAATCTTTTGGTTTAAGAAAAAAGTTAAGGCCCTTACAAATTCAATCATGCTCCAAAAAGCATGGAAATTGACATTGTAAGTTAAGGCTCCAGCCTTAACTTCTGTGCCACGTAAGCAGTAAAGTTAACGTGCAGTGGCAATACATGTTGTGCTCGCTTACAGCTTAGGCTCCATGCACCCACACTTTGCCTTTTTCTTTCAGCCCCAAAAAATGTTCCTCTGCAGGATGGGGACAACACTGAAACTAGGGACAGGAGGGCATGAACTTCCCTTTCCCTCTTACCTTTCATTTGGGTTGGGGAGAATGGGACAGCTGAGTAATGGCTGACAACCCTCCCTCTTACTCACTAGTCGCCACTGCCCTTCCAGAGTACACTGAAACTGGGTACAGTGTTATACAAATGTTTAATAAAAATGTTAACTTTTATTAATAACCTGGAATGACCATTGGAAGGAATGGAGGCAACAACAATGCCAGTTTTTAAATAAATACTATTGTCATTCCAACGTCCAGTTAAGTGACTGAGAAAGAATACAACACAGCTGCATCTTTGGGAAGTACAGGGGAAAGCCCAGGTGGTATGAAATAATGAGGAAGGCACCACATACAGTAAGTGGACTGGTTGGAATGATAGAGGGAAATACAAAGAGTGTGCAGGAGCAAGTAAGTGGGTGGAGTGACAGGAAGAATTAGAAATGGTTACAATAACAAGGTTCCGAGTGAAATAAGTGATTCAGGAGATGATGGGATACCAGAGGGAGCACTCTTCATCATTCCACCCGCTTACCATAGCTGACTATCTTTTGATTCCCTATAGCTTTCCTCTCTGTTGGTCATCCCACACACACACCCTTACTCCTGTTCCATATGAGACATACAGATAAACGTTGTATTTCCCAGGACTCTTGAGTTCTCTGTGAGGGGAGTTGGGAGCTTGGGGGGGGAAGACTCCTAGTTGTCTGTTACAAGTTTGAGAGCAAGGGAGAGCAGACCAGGCTGGGAACCAGGACGTTTAGGTTGTCTGTGAAGGGAGTGCAGCCTATTGGGTTAGAGTAGAGTGGAGGGGCTGGAAGCCAGGAGTCCTGAGTTCTCTGTTAAAAGGTTAGGGACAACTCAACCTACTAGGGTAGGTGGAGCCTAGGATGCCTAGGTCAGTGGAGACTAGTGGGTAAGAGGCGGGCTGAGCCTCAGCTGTCCCATTCACCCCAATCCAATTGAAAGGATAGAGCGAAAGGAGACAGTGTGGGGGAAGCTCATGCCCTCCTGTCCCCAGCTTCAGCATTGCTCCCATCCTGCAGATGAAGAGGATTGGGGCTGAAAAACAAAGGCAAAGTGTGGGTGCATGGAGCCTAAGTTGTATGCGAGCACAATATGTGAGACTATACGTTTTTACTGCTTACATGGCATGAAAGCTAAGGTGAGAGCCTTATCTTTCAATTTCCATGCTTTTTGGAGCATGATTGAATTTGTAAGGACCTTAACTTCTCTTAAACGTAAAGGTTTTTTGTGTATAGAATAAAACAGCAGAGGATGATTCTAATTGCCCCTCATTTGCTGCGGCATCCCTGGTACTCGGATATCCTGGAGTCTTTCAGGTTACCACCCAGAAAATATCTACCATCTCAAGATCACCTTCTGTATGGGGTGGGGTGGAGCGACAATAAAGCTCACATCCTGGAGGCTGAGTGCTTACCATTAAGTACCTTTGAATACTCAGCAGAAGTACTCAATATGCTTGAACAAAGGAAAGTTTCTACACAGAATTTCTAATGCGTATTGGTGAGATGTTGCTTAGTGCACTTCAGAACAGTCAGGTCCACCAAAGGCAGGGGTATCGGAAGTTCTAGGTTCCCTGAAAAGAGGCTTTAACAAAGGTCTGAGCACACTTCATAGACATGTCTCGGTGCTGGTCAGTGTGATTTCCTACAATGGAAGACTTCGGTTAGTGTCCCATCCACATATTAGGTGCTTCCTATAGGTGACTTCACTCATTCTCCTCCCAGGACAACACGTGTTCCCTAGTTGGAGATCGAAGGTGGTGCTAAAGACTCTGAAAAGAAATGAAAAGGGGTTCAGTTGCTTTTCTGCACCCTGGTGAAGCAGGTCCCTGTGTAAAAGGGTTTCAGCTGCTTTTCTGCACCCTGGTGAAGCAGGTCCCTTTCAATTTCCGGGATCAAATGGAAATACTACTGTGTTTGAGAGGGTGGGGAATTACTCTTCTTTCTATTTCTAATAATGACTCTTTTGTTCAATCAGATAGACCTTTTATTCAATGATAGCAACATAATTTAACATACCAATTATTAATGAAGCATTTGCACCTTTAACATATAATCCCTCACCTTAAAATACATACAAAGCATATATTCTTATGTGATCAGAGGTCCACGGTCTGGTTCCAGAAGGAGGGTGGGCAGGGGGCCCAACGAAGCTGAGAGAGAGAGCCTAGCTGTAAGGCATGTTGTAGGACTTCCTAGGGAGAAGTCCCAAAGAGGACCAATCATCGAGCCTGCCGGCGCCCTGATAAGGACTAGCGGACAAGTACCATGAAAGGCAAAGAACTGATTCAGGGACTGACCTTATATACAGGTGGTTCTTATTACTTATCCATGTCAAGGGGCTGTTTGCCCTCTACTCCAGAATGTTCCCCTTATGGCTTATTCATGATTGGGTCCTTCTGCTTAGTCATTGGCTTGGGGGTTTGCCCTGACTGATAGGGTCCTACCCCTCCTCACTCCGGAGGGAGGGCTTGACTCTCTGGCCCTGAGCACCCCACGCCCCCTTGGAGGCGCCTTATTGTCTGACCAAGTCATCTTGTTTCTCTCTGGTACCGTTTGGTTCTGTTATCAATTGCTGACCTTTTTCTGTTCTCAGTGTCCCTGTGAGTTATAAACTATTCAGTTTTGCTGGGGGAACACAAGGTGTCTGCTTTCTCTCAGGCACCTAATAGACAGGAATATTGCCTCCTTCACACCAGTACACATAATTTACTTCCTCTTGACCATTTGACCGTTTACTCCTAGAACATTTTGTTCCTTATCTAAATCAATCAATCAATGCATCTGCTAACTAAAGTCTTAATTAACTTATAACATTCTACATATTCGTAACATTCTACATAATCTTAAATGAGCACAATGGCTTACACAAAAGTTTCATTCAGTTACAATATCATGATTATACATCCAGTGTATACTTTGGTTACATTTCAACAAAGAATCAGTTACAATAGCATTCAATGTCTGTTCTGGCATATTTGTGTCAAAAGAAAGACATTTGCTTTGGTTACACTGTAGCAAGGAAATTAGCATCTGTGTTAGGCCTATGCCAATTCACAACAACTCTAGGCTAAGACCTCTTTGAACATGGAATTGCACACAAAGGCATCTGGGGCATTGTGTTGCTATCCCACTGAAGGCCAAAGCAATCACAGGAGGTCCTATGACAAGTGTTTGGCATCTGTAGGGCCCTAAAATCTACCTATAGAAAACCAGCCCTCTCAGCCCTTTTTGTGAGACTAAAAAGGGGTAGAAAAATTTTCAAACTTTATTTTAACCAGATGACTCAGGGATAGGGTGACCAACTGTCCTGGAACTCCTGGAACTGCCCTGAAAATGGGGTGACTTTTCTGTGGTCCTGTCAACAGATTAAATGTCCCTGAAACCCCCCTGCCAATCCTTCCACTTCACAAGCTCTAGCCAGCCGGTGCGCCACTCCTCCCTCTCCTTTGGTGCCTGTCGGAAGGAGGTGCCTGTCGGAAGGTACCTGTCAGAAGGAGAGGTGTTGGGGGCAGGGCCCGGGAGGCACTCACTTCCTGTAGCTGTTGCTGCGAGAATGTGGAGCAGAGGAGTGAGCTCATACACACCGGCAGCAATGTGACTTGGTGAGGAGGTGAGCCAACTGAAGCCAGCCGGGAGGCACTGCATCCACCACACAGCAGCACAGCGTGAGGGGGGAGCCTGGAGCTCGGAAACAGGCTGGAGCTTTTGTTGTCTGCAAGCTGGGTAGAGCCAGAAGCGGTACAATAATCGCCAGAGTCCAGGGACACCCAACAGCCAGCCCATGCTTCCCTGATAGATCAGGCTACCCTATCAGCTCCCTGCCTCCTCTGCAGCAGCAGTGTGTGAGAGGGGATTTCTGTGGGGTCTGCTCACAGAAATGATGCTGGTTTGCTTGAAATCCCCTTACTCAGATGTCCCTAACTCTGTCCCCAAGTGGTATTGCCCCCCCCACCCTGCTTTTTTTTTTTTTTTTCCTTCCCTCTCCACACTGGAGAAAGGCAAATGTGATGCCAGATCTTTAAGAAAAACTGCACGTGGGTTTCCTCCCCAGGGTCCTTCCTAGGTTACAGGCAGGTTCTCCAACCCTGCTGCTGCCTTCACAAGCAGCATGGCCCTTTCCCACAGACCCACTGCTGGAGAAGGGGGTGTTCATTCCCAGAGGAAGCACAGTTGAGTCCCTTTACCTACCCAAGGGTTTCAACTTTTGTGTTCATTTTAAGTGTGTCCCTCAAATGGAAAGTATGCGTCCTGCAAAATACTGTCCTTGAGTTGGTCACCTTCCTCAGGGGGTGCATCTCCATTGTATATAGGGCTTCTGGTATGGGTTCCCCATGGAGTCACAGTCCGTTCCCACAGAAGTGTAACCACTGCTACAGGTGGTGTCAATGGATGAGGTTTGCAGGGCAGCCTGCTAGTCATCAGTCCACTCAGACATTATCAAATACAGCATGGCCTATGTAAGAGTGGCTTTTGACCATACCACGTTGCAATGTGTGCTATATTATCAGGCCTTGAAATGGAGTCTGGTTAGAGATTCTTAGGCTTTTGGTTATTTGTACATTTTCTTCCATTTGATTGATTGATTGTTTTTGTACTTCTTGGGCATGCCTCATCACTGGTCTGTCCACCTCGGAGAAAGAGAGAGAAGGAAATATTTGGGGACTTACTCAGTGAATTTTCTTTCTTCTCTTTTGACAAGGTGGATAGTCTCCTCCCCACCCCCTTCCCCGGGTTTGGGGTGAATTAAGGATCAGGGTTAGTAGGTCTGAAAGTGGGGGGGATTTCTGTGGAAGCTGTTCTCTCATGTTTTTAGTTGATTGTTTTTTCAAGTTCTCAGTAGTTCTTAGTTTGGGTAGTAACTGTACAGGCAGCAACTGCCAGGGTAGGCTCCTCCCCTAAGCAGGAGCTGTCAATCAAAGCTTTTGAATCCTGCATATTCACCTAGAGAAAGGAGACACAACCCATCCACCTTGTCGAAAGAGAAGGGAAAATTTGTGGACTTAAGGTGAATTTTCTATTTCTTCAGGTTAGCCAGGGCACCCATGGCTTACCCAAAGAACTGGGACTTCCAGGGTAGCAGGGGACAAGAAAGGGGGTCGGGGCACAAGGACTTTCCCACCCTCTTTCTGATGTGGCCCACCTTCCTACAGAGATTGTGATGTCACAACACCCTGTAAGGGGTGGAGTTGTCAGAAATGGGCATGATAGCCCCTTTGCTCCGCCCTCTTACCAACATGATCTTGTCCTCTGTGGAACACTGCGACACCACAATGTTCCATGAGGGGTGGGGTTACATCAGGAAGGGGCACAACAGCCCTTTTGCCTTATCTCCCCTCTGATGGGCTTCTAGCCCATCTGGGTTTCCTTCAGGCAGCAGGTGGCAACCCTTGGTGGAGATAAAACATAGAGGAATTGATTGCTCCCAAAGATGGAGCAATGTGTCTTTTTGGCTGGATTATTTGCATTGCATCTTGTGGCAAACAGCTGTCTGGATGGCCCCACAAAATGGCTGCCATCCTGGGGTATCGGGTGGGGACTGAGGAGGATATGGCCCTGCACTACGCTACACCCAACTTGCAAGAGTAGCAACAGTTGGGAGGGAAGTCTAGCTACCAGTGATTGTCCTTCATTAACTGCCTATTTAAGTTTGCAAATGTTGCACGTTTTTTTAAAGGCCTTTTTTGGAATAACGAAGCCCTCCTCTGCAGTAAGTGAGCCAGGGAATTTCAGCATTTGCCACTAGATGGCAGCAAAATGCTGAGACTAGCAACCTGCCTGAGCAGAGAAAATATTGGAAGTTGTGCCAGGGCCCAAGACCAGTTGTACTCGCCCTGACCCAAATCTGGACCTGAAGCAGCCAGGTTCTTCTAAGCCTATACCCAATGTGTCTGGGTGTCCTTGCACCCCATGGAACACCGTGATGTCACAATGCTTTATTAGGGGTGAGGCTACGCTAGAAAAGTGCAGGGCATTTCCATATCCCTTTCCAACTTGGCCATGCCCATAATGGAGCATCATGACTTTCTGTAAGGGGTGGGCTATATCACCCACCCATAGAAAAGCGGTGGGACTATGGTGTTGCCTTGTCCTTTTTGAATGTGGCCACACTCCCTATGGAGTGGTGTACCGTGTGACATCACAACACTTTGTAGGTCTCCTGTTGCTAGGGTCTAGCCTGAGTCCAAGGGGCTTGGATACCTTGGACCTGACCCAGTCTCATCAGGCTCAATCACAAACCTCTAGTAAGGATTAGTCAGCATCGCAGCTTTGTTCTTTAGACTCCACATGAAACAAGTAAAATACTGACTCTAGAGATTGTCAGGGGGAATTCTACCCTGTGGATCTTAATAGAACTGTCGGCGGCCTTTGATACCATTGATCATGAGGTGGTGTTGACACGACTGCAGGACCTGGCAGGGGTGTGTGGGACTACTTGAGTGGTTCTTCTCCTTCCTGCCTGGGAGGTGTCAGAATGGTGATGGGCGATTGCTCATTGTCTGGGCCTCCCCTGTGGGGTCTCGCAGAGTTGTATTCTGTCTTGCTCAATGTGTATTGGAGGACACTGGGTGAGGTCATTCAGAGGTTTAAGGTTAGGTGCCATCAGTATGCTGATGACACTCAGCTCTGCCTCTCTTTTTCATCCAACCCAGTCTCGTTGCTTACCCGATGCTTGGCTGCTGTTGGGGACTGGATGCAGATGAGCCGATTGAAGTTGAATCCAGCAAAGACTTAAGTGATGATGGTTAGCTGGTCCTGTGACCTGGGGAGAATTGGGACTCCTGTTATTGATGGAGTCCAGCCCCCTTTGGTCACTTAGGTTCTCAGCCTTGGAGTGCTTCTGGACCGCTTGCTGTGCCTGAATTACCAGGTTGCAACAGTGGTCAGGAGTGCTTTTCACCAACTTCACCTGGTGAGGAGGCTGCAGCCTTTTCTCTTGGAGTTGGCCAGTGACCACTGTCATCCATGCTTTCATCACCTCGAGGCTGGATTACTGCAATACGCTCTACATGGGGCTGCTCTTGATGACTGTTCAGAAGCTGCAGCTGGTGCAGAATGCAGCAGCCCAGCTCCTTTTGGGAATGGGTCACCTAGAGCACATTACACCGGTGCTCCGGTGTCCACACTGGATACCTATAGCAATACAATACAATTTTGACGGCACTGGTTTTCCCCTGGCCCAAATTGACACGCACAAAAACGTAAGAATTATATAAGCAGAAATAAACAATTATGTAAACACACATCAAATTAATAACATGAGTAAACCTAAACCATAATCCCCTCCCATTTCCATTAAAACCAATACTCCACCTCTATTACAATTAAACATTCCTTTTTAAAATTAATATAAGCAACTCATTCAATACTCACTACACCCCCAATTTATACCTATATTAACAAAAATACTAAAACACCCATTATATATTCAAACAACAGCTGCCATCTACCAAGGTCACCTAACAATTATCCTTCAAAACACACACATATCCCTATTTAATTACAGTTGGGCTTGGTAGGGAGCTTGATAGGAAGGATAGAATGTTGTTTCCTAATAACCGCTGCCCGGGTAGCAAATGCTGCCAAATTAATAACAACATCTCGGTCTCTGTTGTAACAACCAAATTAATTTTTCTTTTTTTGAGAAAAATTTCAACCATGCCAATATTGGGGACAAGAAATGATTCCTAATGTTGTTAAAGAAGTCAAACTCCAAAGCGTAGTGGATGATATCTTCTATAACTCCTTGACCACAAGTGCACCGTCTTTCGTCCCTAGGTACTGCAAGCAGTCTGCCCATAATAGTTGCTGTTAATATCTGCTCCATACGTAATCTGGATAGGTGAGTACAAAGCTCGGTTTTCAAATCAAGCTTCAAATGCTCAGCTGTCCCATTCGGGACCCAATTTACGTATAACGGGGCAGTATGACTTGCCCTGATGGCAAATTCCTTTTGGCTAAATATATCAGCCAATGCCTCCTTAAGGGCATCTTTCTCACTCATGGAGAAAAATCTAGAGTCTTGAGAATAATAATATCCCAGTCCTACCGTATTGAGAGTGTAGATTAAAAAAGATAGCCATGGAGAACGAAGGGCAGGAGACCTCATTTTATCCTCCAAGTAGCACATTTTGGGCAGACATACTGGGTTGAAAGTTAGCATCTTAAAGCAGTAACAAATACATTTCCTTTGAATAATCAAAAGAACCGATTCCAATGCCAGTTCAGATCTTAACAGTGCTGCTGATATGGAATAAGATAAACCCAGGATAAATCTGCAGAACTTGTTCTGTGGAATCTCTATAGCTTTACCTGCTGCATGCCCCCAAACTTCTGCTCCATAAGTAATTTGAGGAATGACCTAAAGGCTCTCAAGGCTGCTAGAACAGATCGACTTGCATGTGTCTTATGAAATTTTCAAATACCCGCTAGAGCTTGCAGGCTCTTGGTCTTAGTACTATCAAGATGTCTTGCCCATGAACCCCCTACTGTAAAAAGGACACCCAAATAGTGAAAAGACGTCACGGAATCAATTTTACACTCCTCTATATACCAAGTGTGGTTCCATGCACGTCTTTCCCATTTAATTACCTTGGTTTTTTTCCATCATTAATGTACAGGTTGTTAATTTTACATAAGTCTGAAAAATGTGTCATGGCTCTTTGGAGACAGATTGGGGATCTTGAGATAATTATAGCATCATCTGCGTAAAAAAGGACACCCACATGTGTTGACAAAAAATGTTTTTTGGGGGGTGAGTTAATATTTTGTAATTTTATAATAATATCATTCACATATATGTTAAACAAGAGGGGAGCTAGCAGGCACCCCTGGCGAACGCCCGTACTTGTCTTAAATCTCCCTGTTATCTCCCCTGCTGAACCAAATCTCACACATCCCCATGTATCTTGATGATACAGAAGTATCCATTTCAGCAAATACCAGTCAATACCTAGTAGACGTAGTTTGTTCCACAAGCGCTCCCTATTTATCGTATCAAAGGCTGAGGAAAGGTCCCAAAAGGCTGAATATAAAGGGGACTTTAAAACTTGATTATACTTATGGATCAAATATTGTAAAGTAAAAATATGATCAATTGTAGTATAGCCTGCTGTAAAGCCTGCTTGTTCCTCCTTAAGAATGTCTTTTTCCTTTACCCAATTTGTTAATAAGTTTAGCAGATATCTCCCCAAAAACTTTGCCACAATATTAATTAAAGAGATGGGTCTATATGACTTTGAGAGTCCTTCAAACCCTTCTTATATATTAGAATTATCAAGTTCCCTTTCCAAGAATCAGGGATACACCCTTTTGTGATGATACAATTGTACCATACAGTGAGGAATGGAACCCACCAGTTCAAATTGGATTGGAAAAGCTCGACTGGCAGGCCATAAAGGCCCGTCACTTTGTTTCTCTTTTGTAATTTTGTTAGATGTTCTACCTCAGGTTCGTTCAACAAATATACAGGATTTATTGCAGCCAGCTGGAATTCCCTTACCAGATTAATTGGGTGTCAACTACCTATAGCTTTCCGGGCACAATTCAAGGTGCTGGGTTTGACCTTTAAAGCCCTAAACAGCATAGGACCCCTGTATCTGAAGGATCACCTTTCCTACCATGCTCCATTGTGGCCCCTGCAGTCGGTCGGGGGCACCCTCCTGTGGGGGCGCCCCCCTGTTACTTTTGTTCATTCATTGGGGGCACGCAGGAGGGCCTTCTCAGTTGTTGCCCCAGTGTTGTGGAACTACCTCCCCATGGAGGTCTGTTTGAGTCCAGACCTGAGCATCTTTCAAAGGTGGTTTAAAACCTTTCTTTTTGTTAAAGCATTTGGCATACTAAAGCATTTGGATTAGGTGTGAGGTCGTTGGAGGGTGGGATTGGAGGTTTGGCTGGATCATCTCTGAACTCCAGGAAAAGCCCTTATTTCTCCAGGTAGGGTTAGGGAAACAAGTCCAAGTTGGAAAGGATGTGGGGAAAAGAGGCTCCCCCACCTTCTTTCTGATGTGCCCCCTCCCCCAGATAGTGTTGTGATGTCATGATGGTCTGAAGGAGCATGGCCATGTTGGAAAGGTGTGTCAATCTCTTTGCCCCCACCTTCTTTTTGTGTGGCCTGGCCCCGTTTCTGGGCCAAAATGGTCTCGGAAAGTCACAATCCTAGCTGGGGTGTTTTGCTGCCCTGGTGTGTCATCTCCACCTCCATGTTGCAAAGGTGGCTGAGTATATCTCCTCCCCACCAGCCAGCTGGTCAGCAAAGTGCAGGAGTGCTGCTGCACCCTGGCCCCGCCCCCTCGTGCCAGCCCCAATCTGTGGCTTGCAATGGGATGGGATACTCCTGCTCTTATGAGAGAGGGATCCGTGGGGTTCTGGCTTAGTCATATGTGGGTGGCATAGAGGTGTCCCCCCTGTGCAATAAGGTGGTCAGCCCCAGGAACAAGATGAGTGAAAGGGGAAACTCGGTCTTCTCTCCCCCTTCCCCTGATTTTGGGGCCTCCTTCCTTACTATACTGTCTCTCAAGCTTGTAACAGATGAGACCAGTCTCTGACACAGGGGAGGGGGGACAAAATTTCCAGAGGAAAGGAAGCAAATACATATTGCCCCCTCAGAAATAGGGCTTTGAACTGATGCCTTTGCTAGGCTTCGGGATGAGCTAGAGATGGGTGGTCTGGAACATTCTTCCTTCCCACTCCTGCTCATGTGTCTCAGCCGGGTCAATGAAATGGAATCTGTGAGGAAGACCCACCCTACATGTGAGGTCTGAAGCAGGCAAGCTGAGCTTATGGGAGGGGAACCCTGCTGGGGAGTCAAATTGTCCTCAAATGCAGCAGAAGCTGAGACCTATTAAAGGCCTACGCCTCACCAGTTGGCTCTCCACGGAAAATACCTCACCCTCTCTTGTGATTCTTGAGAGGAGCACCAGCACTCGGTAAAGGACAGACAAAGGCCTAACTCCTTGCTGCTTCTGAGGGGAGCTCTAGCGCTTTTACTGAGACTGAGGGAAATGTCACCTGCCTTGTCCTGCTGCTGGAAGTAACCTGCTCCTCTCCCAGAATCTTCTCTCCGAAATCCCAGACCCAGAGAGAAACTCTAGTCAGGGGTGGCTGGTGGAGAAGTGGTGAGGCTCCTCCCTGCCTCCCATGGAGCCACTCCTACCTCTCCCTCATTCCTCTCATCGCCACGTGACTCACAACTGAACTGGCAGCGTAAGCGTGGGCGAAGCCATCTCAGCTGTGAGTCAGCAAGGAAAGGGGATGGAGGGAGAGGCAGGGGTTAGGCCAGTTACTGCCTTTACTGCACAAGTGCCCAGGGCAGCTCCCCCAGCCACCTTGGGGCATTAGTGAATTAAAAACAAGGGAAAGGATTGAAGGCAGGGGGTGGGGTGGGGCTCCCTGCAGGTTCCCAGTGTAGGGAGTCCCGCAATCAAAATGGCCTCTGGGCAGTGATCCAGATCACCCCAGGCCAATAGCAGCCCTAATAGAGGGGGAAGGGGGGTGAGGTGTCTTCCTGGCTGCTGCTGGGAGCCATGTAGGGTGACCATCTCTCCCCTTTAAAAAAGGATGTGTATAAAAAATACATGTTCAGGGCTGCACTGGTTGCAGTGCAGCCCTGCACCATGTATTTTTCAGAAGTGTCCTCTTTTAAAGGACCAGTATGGCCACCCTAGAGCCATGCCTCCCTCCTCAGAGATCCAACATGGCTGCCAGACTCTGCAGCTGGTGAGTACCCCTCTCCTTTTATTTCCATGGATCTACTCTTCCCTACCTCTACCCTCTATTTCTTATGCCCTGCCTTTTCCAATTTCTAACCCCCTCCTCCCTGCCTTCCCCATACCCTCTTGTTTTTACCCTTCCCCTCCTCCCTGCCTTCCCCATACCCTCTTGTTTTTACCCTTCCCCTCCTCCCTGCCTTCCCCATACCCTCTTGTTTTTACCCTTCCCCTCCTCCCTGCCTTCCCCATACCCTCTTGTTTTTACCCTTCCCCTCCTCCCTGCCTTCCCCATACCCTCTTGTTTTTACCCTTCCCCTCCTCCCTTTGTTTTCCCCCTTCTCCCTGCCTTCCTCCCCAACCTCAATTTCTACCCTCTGCCTTTCACCCCCCTCACCCTCTTTCCACCTCTCCCCTTCCTTCCTGCTTTCCCTACATCCACCCTCCCATTTTTAGCCTTCCCTTCCTCCCTGCCTTCCACTCACGGCGTTTCTGCCTCCCTCCCTTCCTTCTCATAGACCCTTCCCCGCTTCCCCCATTTCTACCTCTTTTCCTCCCTGCCTTCCCCCTACATCCATTCCCCATTTCTACCCCTCCTCTTTCTCCCTTCCCCTGTTTCAACTCCTCCTTACTTTCCTCACCAATTCAACCCTGTTTCAATTCCTCCCTGCCCTCCTCCACCCATTTGTACATCTTTCTGCTATCCCCCATTTCTGCTCCCCTTCCGCCATCATCCCCCCCCATTTCTATTCCTTCCCTCATCCCTGCCTACTTATATGCCCGCTATCCCTCCCTCCCGCCTGAAAGTCCACCAGCCGCCACTGGCTCCATTTCGGCTAGGGTGGCCACTGACACATCCCCAGAATATACAGGACATGGGGAGAAAAGAGTGAAGCTGGCTCAGGACTCCTTCCCCCAGCCAGGACCGAGCAACAAGCGCTGGACGAGGGGTGGTGAAGGGGATGTAACGGTACTGGCAAAATTCCAGCCATGGGTGCATATTTTAACAATCCACCCAGATGGGACTTGTTGAATGAATGGAAAAAGTGGTCCTGTCCTGGAAAATCCTGACACTATGGTAACCCTAGCATCTCCCCACTCCCCGCAAGTTCTTGGGACCACTGGTTCACCTCTGATTCCACATGCTGCTGATGCCACTGTTCCCACCTGGAAGTCATAAGTTCATGACTTCTGGGGTGGTGGTGTGAAAGTGACAGCGCAGGTACCATGTGGAAAATACAGGTCAAAAATATGTAAAAATAAAGGACAGTGGACAACCCCTTCAAAAAACAGGACCAATGGCCACCCTAAGTTCTGCACTCCTTTCTGCCAGAACTCATGGGCACTACTGAGGACTATGAGTAAACTCCTGCGGGGACTAAACTTATTAGGTTTGAAAGTGTGTGCATCGGATCTGCAGTGATCGACACATCTACGTAGCTGGCAGTGATGTAGCAAGGCTGGGAAGGGCCCAGGCTTGGGACCCAGTTAGGGACTCCCTAAGGGCAAAGGGGCAGCAGGGTCTCCAGGGTGTGGAAGCAGATGGTGGGGGTCTCTGGTTGTGGGGAAGGGGGGAGTTGGGGTTTACCTTGGTAGGACAAGAGTCTTCACTTTAGGCTGCTGCTGCTTTCGAAGGAGCCCTAGAGGGGCCCTCTGCAGACCGCTGGAATGGATCTCAAGAAACCATTCAGTCCTGTGTTTCTACACCCATGCATGTCAACCCAAGATATGGTGCTAGAATGCATCAGAGGTTTATAAAAAGAATGCCTCTGCAGACTGACTGCATGTTTATTGGGTTGTGACATGCCCAAAAGTTTACAAATGATTCCTGTATCTGAAAAGGCTGATCCTGGTCCATCCTCTTGAAGAGAGGCAGGAATAATTATACATAAACCATCCTTGGCAGATGTTTATCTGAACTGTTTTTTGAAACTTCCAATGATGGGGAGTTGATAAGCTTCCT
Source organism: Sphenodon punctatus (assembly GCA_003113815.1). Classification (NCBI taxonomy): domain Eukaryota; kingdom Metazoa; phylum Chordata; class Lepidosauria; order Sphenodontia; family Sphenodontidae; genus Sphenodon; species Sphenodon punctatus. Next base: position 911,247 of record QEPC01005247.1, read on the forward strand.
TAATAACATGTTCCACTTCCTATTATTCCTGTAGTTTGAAACTGTTCCTAATATTCCTTTCTACAGCTTCAACTCTCTGTTCCATTCTTTGTCTAAAAGAACAATTGATCTCAATCCTCTTTATGCATTTAACACATTTGAAAGCTTATCTCTCCCCTCAAGTCTCCTCATGACTGAACATACCCAGTTCCTTCAGGAGTAAATTGCAAGGGAGAATGGGGACCCTGCAAATAGCTCTGTAAGGGAGTTTGAGCTGCTGTCATAAGGAGATACTGGGCTACATGTAGACTACAGGTCTAACAAATATGTAATGGTTAAACATGTATGTAATGTGAAAGCTGAGAACTGGAAACTCACTTCATGCAAGGGAGAAATGCAAAGTCATGCTGAATGTGTATTCAGAAAAAGTCTAAACACCTCTGCAGACACATAGACCATTGAGTTGCAAATGGATTTCTTCCTGTGGACGTGACTGAAAGCACAGAGTCACCTGGCGGGAAAATCAGAAAAAGGACCCTGGAAAGGTACTTAAGGGGGGACACCGAGAAAGGAAGGCTCGATCTATCTCGCTCAGTTGGTTGAGATCAGCTTGTTGAGCTTCATCTGCATCATCATATCCTACCAGCCAGAGAAGGGCTGCACCAAAGGAACTATGAGATAAGGACTCCTGGAAACTAAGACTGGTACCCAGCCAAGCTTTCCATCGCTGGTTGTGACATGAACTGAAATACCCTTGGACCTTGATTAGGGTAAGCCTAAGTCAGGAGAATCCAAGTACAGATAGGAATGCATTATTGGTTATGATATTTTGATTTTTGCACTCTTGAAACTTCTTTTTTACTTCATATTGTCCAGTGGAATTGCTAACCTTAACATTGGTGAGACACATTTTGGGGTTAATTCTGTGTTTACAAACACAGCCGAACCTAGAGAGAAAGCGTCTGTGCTGGGAAACTCTGTGGCTGAAAAGATGACAAGAAGGTTCCCCCGTTGCAGGCTCAATCAGTTCTAGAGAGCGAGCTGATCCAGTGAGAGCTGCAAGCCAGGGAAACTGAGTCATGACAGCCTAGAGTGGGGTACTGAGCCCTAATCCCATGACAGCTGCTATTGAGAATCCTTGGGTTCTGAAAATGGGCTTGGTCAATCTTCCTCTTTCTGCAAGCTGTAGTTCAATTCCATGTTTTAAATGCCTGCTCCAAAGCACATCCAGCGTGAGGAACTCTTTCCTGGATGGAATGGCTGAACTGGGGAGTTTGTGGGGGTGGGGTGGAGACAAATATTGCTGGACAAGTCAGATTTCTTGCAGGCCAGGAGACACTGTGGTTTGGTGAATGTTTCTTCTGCCTCACAAAACAGCCATTGCTCTGAGAAGGGACACAATATGGAATATGAGTGAAATTAAAAGAGCAGTCTGTGAAACCCCCTCACAACATACACAAGAGGGCCTGGGAGATCCTAGCGCAGCCTTCCTGAGTGTTTTTAGGAAGTCCACAGTTGTTTACACAGAAAATACCTCTACGTTTTCCCTTTGTCGAAGCACCCCCAATCAAGACTCAGAGACAAAAGTTGGGTTAAAACTTGGCCGCACTCTTTATTAAAAACCAATCTTAATTAATCAACGAAGACCGGTGGGGCAATTGCACAGGCAATTTGGGTCCAGTATGCTAACTAATATCTCAACTTATTAACTCTGGTACTGCCCTGGATGTGCCTTCCAGTGTCAGTACCCATGACGCAAATAGTCCCCTCCTTCGACATTGCAACGGCAAATGGCCGAAAGGGGGGCAAGCCCAACTGTGGGCATGAGTAAGGAGTCTTGTGCCCGCAAGGTGTGAAGACAGCGCATGTCCCTACTCACCCTGGTAAGGCACTGCTCCCAGGGTCGTGACCTGAGTGCACGCTGTGCCCCGCATTATACCCAGTGTCACCTCCCCATCTCTTAAGGAGATGACTCAATATCTTAATTTCTTCCTATTTAACCTACAATAGCATACTGGACCCCTGCCACAAAGGAGTGGTCGATCCAAACCACCCCGACCCCCACCGCCTTAAAACAATAAGGATTCCAAATGTCCACCAAGGGCAGCCAAATACATGTTATTTCCCACTTGGGACAAGTGAACCCTGTCGTGTCGGTAAAGTTTGGGTCGGGTGTGCACAATTCCCCGGTGTTTAATGACAGTCCCGCCAAAACACATCACCCATTTTCCTATTTCCCTATTAACATTTTTTTCTGGTTTTATCTCTCTTGCCTGGCTTTTTGGCCCTGGCCCAATTCACCCTTGGTATCCGATTTGTCCAAATTATATGTATCCCTTTAAATTTTTCTCTAACTAATACCAGGTTCTGTTTAATTTGAATTATCAAATTCACACCCTTCCTATCCGGCAAGTCATTCTCACGTTGGTGAATCACTAAAATCTGTGGTACTGGAAAGTTCCTTAATTCAAACAACAGCAGGAACAGTTGGTTACACCGCATGCCACTCCACCCTATCCACCCGTTACATGCCCGTGCCCCCAAACCCAGCTGCAATCCCTATGGGGTCTGTGCGACTGCTTTGCTGGCCCAGCGCACCAGGCTGTGGCCCACAATCCACACCACTCTTCGTTTGGCCACAGGAGCCCCGCGTCCTGGTAATAAACAATGATCTTATTAGTGCATTATACCTTGACGTATTTTTTGAATGTGTTCAACTGCCATCTACCCACCGCCTTGATCGCTTCCTCTGGTAATCCCACGGCTGTGGCCGCCCTGATCTTAAAGGAACGCAATCCAAATTCCAGTGCCGGCAGACCTAGTTGTTTTAGTGCTGTACGCAAAACGGCAGTGAACTGGTGGTTAGTCATACTATTCCCCGTTTGTGAATAAACAACTCGCCCGGACACTGTGGTCGCATATCAAGATATCGTTTCATCTGCACCACAGGGCATATTGCTTCTATGCCACTTTTGAACAACTCAACCTTGTGCCCTATACCCCTCTGGTCTGTCTTGGAACATCTCAGCCACAACTGTACTTGCCCCGGGGCCCATTCGGTGTCCTCTACAGCCAGTGCTCAATCGGAGCCAGCCCTGCCCGATGCTGGTACCACTTCACTGATCCTAAAACCTCTGAAATACGTGATTACATAGGCTGTTGTGAATAACTGCACCTCAAAGCAATCTAAACATATCTTGGGAAGGGCCCCCACCAATCTAACCAGTATAGGCATTGTTATCGGTGCTCTGGTATGCTTGGGGGGGGGGGGGCTGGCTTCCTGGACCACGATTCGAACATCTGTTTTAGATAAAAACCGTTATCTGGCAAGGGGTGTCCCCGTAGTCTATTTGCGAATTTCAGGGCCACTACCTTTCCGGCAATAGTGCCAACTGCCAACCTATTATCCTTTAGTGTCACTGCAAATTGTATGACCTCTGGTTCAGTGATGGGGAACCCTGTCCTCCGCCCCTTCCTTACCCTAAAGGACTGAAATTTGCGTAATGCCCTACCGTAGGCGGTCTGGGTCCTTGTACAATGTCCTGCAATTTTACCTCCCAAGGTTCCATATCTCTGGTGGCAAGGGGTCCAGGTACTCACCCTCTGCCTTTTTGGGACAATTCCTAATGGGGATGCTACCAGGTTAGGCATGGGAAGTTCTCTGAATGGGCCTGCGAACCTGCCTTTCAATACTTCCTTATTTTTTGCCTGACCACTCCCTCAAGACCTTTCACGGGTTTCAAATTATTCACTGACCTTTGCTGTGTTACCATACCCGCTGGAATAAGGAATCCCTGTCTAAACCCCACCACAACATAATCCACTTCTTCGCGGTGGGGGCGCCCCGAGTGTCGCTTCCAGGCACTCAATTTTGATTGGAGTCGGTCCCTTTTGTAGGATGGGCCCCTGTCGCGGGTCCCTGTCCACCCTTCCCGCTGCCGGGGCCTTGACCGTACCTCCCTCTTCCTCCTTTTTGCTTAGGCCGGAAACAGTTGGTTGCTGGGTGCCCCCTTCCCCCCCTCGCACAATTTGAGCACCTGTGACAAAATCTGAAGGTTACCCGATTACAACGGCCCGCCCGGTTGTATTCCCAACATGCGTCGGATCCTCCTTGAAAACCTTTCCGACTCTCCCCCCAAAACAGCTCATTAGCTGGTGCGACACTACCTCTTATCAGGGGATGGCCACTGTCTGATCGTGGTGCATTGATCATGCACTCTAACCATAGGTCAGGTGCATGAGCGTCCCATCGCAGCCCTGGTGTGGTGGCGGCCCTATGACGAAACACTTCGTCATAGTGCAGCCAAGCTCCAGCCAGCCCTGTGCCGTAAGCCCTGAGCACTATATCAGAATATTTGTGCAGTTCTAGGCCTCTTCCAGGGTCAGCCTGGAGGATAAACCCCATATAAATTGCAAATGTGGCGGTCCAATTCGCATATTTGCGATCTACCTTTGGGCGGCGAAATTTTTCCTTTTCCTTTTCATCCTCATGGTCAATGTCATCCACTACTGGGTCACTGAACAGTAGTGCGAAAAGGTCCACGTACTCCCCATTTGGAATGTTTTCCTTCGTGGCTGGGAGAAGGTGCTTGCCGAACCGAGCTGCCATGCTGGGTATCACCCCTCTGTGTGGAGGGGGGAGCACAGCTAGCTGCCTGGGCAGTCGGGGTCATCCTTTCTTCTACTGGCCTAACTATAGCCTGGGCAGGGGCCCTGCCTATGGGCTGTGCCAGTGTGTCCCCTTTTTCTACTGCCCCCCATGGGTCCATCCCTGCCAGGATAAGACCCTGAGGAACCGCGGGCGTGACCCATACCCAAGCTCCATTTAAATAGGCTAACTGTGGTGCCCTGGCCTGACTTACCGTGCCAGGGAAGGTGTTACCCTGAGGGCTAGGAAGTTGTCCGGGGGTGCCTCACCTCAGGGGCTGGTCAACCCTCTCTTGCGAGAGGTCTATTCTGTCCCCAGTTGTACATTCAGCTTTCCATGCCCCACCCTAAGTCATTTACTCCCCCAACGTCCCTCTCACCTGGGCCTGTGCTCATACTGCATCTCCTCCTTTCCCCGCTGGCCTCGGCTTCAGGCTGTCTGGTCATAGGTGGGGCCTGCTGCTCTCTCCTCTCGCTGTAAAGTTCTGCTTCTAAAGCCAGGATTCTGCTCCACGTCTCGCGATTGGCAGGTCCCTCCATCTGTTCTGGTCCCTGTGTCGTCCTCCTGCTCACTGGCGGTGGCCCATCATTAGCTGGGGATACAGAGACCCCAGGCCCGTGGGCCTGCCCACTTGTTTCGTTCCCTGCCCCCAAGACCCCTTGGTGCTGGTACATTGCCATCCCCGGCACGCCCTGTGGGTCCCCTAACCACATCTCCCCTTCTCCCTGGGAGAGGGGCATGGGAGATCCTCCCTGCACTGGGGCTTCCACCTCCAGCCCCTGAGTTATATCCCCTTCCGCACCCTGATTGGGGGATCCTCTTCCACGCAAACAGCGTATCGCTGGCCCCCGGTTCCTGGTGTCGGGGGGAGTACACTCCCTTCTTGCCCCTGATTCCTGTCCTCTTGGAGGTGTCCTGGAAAATTGGGGCATCCCATTCCCCCAATTCCATCCCGGTATTGCGCAGGGGGGGTTACTACCCGGCCCCCACGCTGGACCACCTCCTGCGTCCCCAAGGGAGTAGGCCCTGCCAAGCTGCTCCGCGGCTCATCAGTGCCGCCTGAAGGCTCCATTAGGTGCCCGGGAATCACCATCCCCTGATCCGCAGCCGCCCCTGATGGCTCTCCGCCACCTGCTGCCTCACTCCTTTGAGCCTGCATGCGGGCCTCGCACGGAATGAGGCGTGCAAACATTACTTCCCTGGGGGGGAGGGGCTCTCCATCCATCCATCTTCCCTCTCCTCCCGCCATTCCTGCGTCCTCCCGCCGAGGCACTGTGGTCTCCGGGGTCTTGTTCTTGGCGCCCTTTCTCTGCGCCTTTCCCATGCTGCCTGTTCCGTGGCCGGATCCTCCTGCTTTTGGAGCCGGCGATCCAGCAGCAAGTGATTCTTGCTGCGGACTCGTTGCCTCACTTGCTGGAATGCCGATGCACTCGGTTTGCAGGAGACACGCCCTGCCTAAAAGGGGCGTGCCTCCAATATCCCCGCGCAGCACAATCGTGCAAGCGCATTCAGGGAGGCTGCCTGACAGCTCTTTAACATACCACATTGGAACCTTCTAACAGGCCTCCGCTGCGCGGCCCAGTCCCGAGTCTCCCGCCCTTCGGCTGTGGGGGGGGGGCGGGACAATTTGCCCATCGCTGCCATTTTGGCGGCGAAGGGGCCTTGTCGTTCATTTGCCATAAATGAGTTACTCAGCAAGGAGATTAGAGAGTTCTAGTCCAGGCAGTTTTAACTGTTTGAGTTTTTTTATTTTATTATATTTATTCAAACTTATTACCCCACCCTTCCCACCAAAGGCAGCTCAGGGCGGCTTACAATATTAAAATACAATATACATATTCAATATAATCATGAATTTTAAAAAACCCTCTCCACCCCAACTTGCCCCCCCCAACCACCTAAATCACCCCTATGTCCTACTTCCCTCCAAACCCCACTGTCAAACGCCCTTGTGAAAGCACAGGGTATTTTCAGATGTGACGGGACTAATTGGCCCCGGCACAGAAACAACCCTTTGATTCCCCGCTGGGGCCACTGCGTCACGGGCTAACAGACGCAGTGGTTGATCCCGGCGGGGAATCCAGGGAGGGGGCGGGGCTGCGTGGTGCAACATGCGGCTGCACAGCCCTGCCCCCCCCCCACACTGCCCCAGCCACCCGCCCACCAGAAGACGGGCAGGCGCCGTGGCCAATGTGGCCGCAGCGCCCGGCTGCCCCCCCCCCCCCGGCATTGACCATGGGTCTGAATCCTGCCGCGGATTCCGGGCCGTGGTCAGGGGACAGACGTTATTGTCCCCTTCATCACGGGGGGAATCTCATTCACCACGCGATCGGGGATGGTCCGGGCAGGACCTCCGATCGCACAGTGAATCTGATTCCCCCCCGTGATTTACGGGGGTGAACATCTGGGGGGAAACTTCCGTTCTCCCCCATCAGACATTACGGAATCACTTTCACCCTGTGCAGATTCACTTTGGTTGACTGTGATCTCGTAACGTCTGAAAATACCCACAGTTTTACACTGCTTCTTAAAGGTGCTCAAGCCTGGACATAAATGGACCTCCTGAAGGAGGGAGTTCCACAGCTGCAGAGCAACAGCCAAGAATGCGCTCCATGCTGTGGAGACCCTGGTACCTCCAGACGGCCAACTATCCTCACTTCAGTCTTGTCAGGATTTCATTTCAATCGATTCGCCCCCCACCAGATTTCTGTAAACGCAACCCCACAGCAGCCAGGCGATAGGTAAGCATCACAACTGCGGAACCTGGATTGGATGAAAAGGAGAGGCAGAACTGGGTGTCATCAGCAATACTGATGACACCTCACTCCAAGCCTTTGAATGATCTTGCCCAGCAGCTTCGTATACATGCTAAATAGGATGGGGGAGAAGATGGAACATCAACAGTGTCAAAAGCCACTGATAAATCTAATGGGATCAACAGAGTGGAATTCTCCCTGTCAAACTCCATTGACCAAGGCCACAAGCGCAGTCTGTGTCATGCTGAGGATGAAAACCAGACTGAAAAGGGTCCAGGAATCCGATAGCATCCAGACGGGTCTGGAACTGATGTGCCACCACCTGCTCTCAATAACCTTCCCTAAAAAGGGAAGGTTAGAGTTAGACTGATAGCTGGCAAAGGAGTCAATGTCCAAAGACTGTTTCTTAAGCAGAGTTCAGACAATCGCTGTTTTAAGGGAGTCCGACATCCTGTCCTCCCAAAAGGGAGGCATTGACAGTCCCAGCCAGCAATGACCCTAAAGTCTTCCAGCTTGCTTTCGCCAACCAGGACAGGCGTGGATCTAGTTCACCAGTGGTGATCCGCACATTCTCCACGTCAGTGGGCGATGATTATTGAAAATGAACCAAACAAAAAGGACAAGACTGGACCTCCACAGCCCCAAACTCTGACTCAGAAATGATCATGCCCAAGTTGTGGTGAACATGAGCAATTTTGTCTGCAAAGTAATCAATAAATGTCACAATGGGTGACAATGAGTTGGGCTTGATTTCCCTCTTTGATAATTTCCTAGCAGCATTCAGCCACTTCAAACGGGGGCCTGGACTCAACTGAGCTCCCCTTTGCCACGAGATCTATGCCACTGATAGCCAGCCAATGCATCAAGGGTACACCAACTTGCAACTGGGACTTGTGAGAAGTTCACCGTTCATTATTGCTTCATAGTTATTGTCTACACTGCAAGTATTGATTACTGGGGGTGTTGTGAATGGTATTTTCTTTTCCTTTTCTCTTTTGGTTTGGTATTATTATAAAAAGGATACAGCTGTTTGATTTGAGTTATGATTTAATTATTCAGAGCTACTGTGATATCTTGTCTAGTTCATTATTATTATTATAAACATTTATATAGCGCCGGTCATGTAACTGGCGCTGTACAGAACATAGAAATAGGTGCGGTCCCTGCCTGTGGCTTACAAGCTAAAAGACAAGGAGGGGGAGACAGGGAGAGGGGACAGTGGGAGAGACCGGGGAGAAGACCAACAAACATTCAAGCGGATGCGAAGTCTCAGGTGCGTGTGCTTGGCTTGGTTACAATCAGGTCCATTTGTTGCTAGCCTGTGAGGCCTAATAAATATCCTGTTTGTTGTTGTTACATTTCTATGGCTGCTTTTAGACGAGCGGGTCGCAGTTACGCGTGGTCGCGCATTGCTTACCGACCGCAAACTAAATACCTCGATGTGTGAGGTATTCACGGTTGGTAAACAAAGCGCGACTGCCTTGAATGTGCGTGAGTGCATCCCTCGTCACATCTAATCTCACCTTGTGAGATTTTGAAAAATCACGCTAGCAGATCGCGAACTGCGACCCGCTCGTCTAAAAGCAGCCTGTGTGTAGTTACAATGGCAAATTTTCTTTTGTGTATACTAGCTTGAGGTTTTTGGTGGCCAGCTGGCATTGTCCATTAGGTTTGTTGGCAGAGGCATTGATTATTTCAATTGTTTGGTCAATCTTGATAATTGAGTTGTAACATTTTCTGCAATTATGTATACACAATAGTGCTAATATGGCCAGAATGGTATTCCCAGAACAACAAAATACTGAAATGACTTGAAGAACCAAAATAACTTAATTGGGGGGAAAACAACAGAAAAAACAAAACAGAATAACCTAAACAGATACTTAATGGAGCATAAATGGATATTGATTATTACCCAAACCATCATTTTTGGTTCAGGTAGAGTATATTCGATGTATGCCTGTTCTTCAGGTACTTGTTTCAGCTCTACAATATTCATGAATATGAAATTGGCTATTTTTAGGCAACCACTTTATCGCAGGAGCCACTTTTAATCCCAGAGAGGGGTTCTAGACTTTCTTCATCCAGGTATCTGCTAGAGTCAGGCCTGACTCCAAGTTCTGGACTTTTGTGTCAAAAAGGGTTGTGATTTTTTTTTTTTTTAAAAAAGGACTTAGGACAATGGCAGCATTCTGAACAAGGTCATTTAGGTTAGTGTCTCAATGAGTGCTGTGCCCCTTGGTGTGCACTGTCAGATTTGGTCTCTCCTGTTGGTTACAAGGAAAGATGAACAGGATTAAAATATCTCTATGCAAGGCTGCAAGGTAATGAAATGGTAGGAAGTCCAATGAGTTTGGAGAACCTAGTTGACTCATAACAGCTCCCTTTAGGTTCTGTTCTGAAATAGAACACTTGGGAATTAATTTTCATTCCTCTGGGACTTAGCAGTCCCACTTTTCCGCAATCCAGATTCGGGCTAAAGGGCCTTCAATGGCTATTTTGTGCCTCTTTAGACAACAATCTAGAGGAAATATTGCTTTGGCATTTATGGTCTTTAAAGCTAAAGTTGCAGCTCAAGTGCTTTATGGGGCAGCACTTTGGGTTTTACCATGTACTTCAAAGCTTAATGTAATTCAAGCACAATTCCTTTGTGCCCTTATTAAGGCTCCTCGTAGTGTTCCTTCAATTGCTTTCAGGCTTGAGTTTGGACAATTTTCATTTGAGTGTTTGATCTGGAAGCTAGTATTGCAACTTTGGTTGAAAACTACTCTTCTTCCAACCAATGGCTTATTTGCTTTTCTAAAGCAGGATTCCTATGTTAGTCCCTGGTAGCCAGAGACTATGTGCAAATTACAAACGTTGGGGTTTTCTCCTTTATATTTTCTGAATAAATCCTTTAAAATGGCTAAGAACGAAATGTCTCAAAGATTGGAGGATGTGGATAGGCAATTGGCCATGGCAGCGGTGGCTGGCTATGATTCAATGGAAGGTTATGCTAGAGCTCCACCGGTTGGTATTAAAGCCCCTTTCTTCAATCATCTATCAGGTTTTAGGAATCTTTATCTGTTCTTTTGTGCAAGAGTTAATGCTCTCCCTACCAAAGTTTTGGAAGGCCAAGCTCTAAATATTCCCTTCTCTTTACGGCTCTGTCCTTTTGACCATTTGGAAACAGAGTCTACGGGCCATATCCTACTACACTGCAGATCGTATGATGATTTAAGGCAGCGGCTATTGGAACCCATTTTGAAGGGTTTCCCAGGTAGGTAGAGCTCCTTCTGAACTCTTACATATTCTTTTAACAGATTCCTCTAAACTTGTACATGTGGCGGTGGCAAAATATTTGACTTTGGCCTTTTCTAAGAAGAATAAATTTATCCTTTTGGGGGGAATTGAGGATTATATTGGAGACTAAGTGATGGCACCTTTTTTACTGTATGCAAGAAAATTTTGTAGTTAATTTTGTATGTAGTTTTTTTAATTTCTGTTTTAATTTTGGTTTGCATGTGGGTTTACATTTTCTCCTGTTGTATATTTAGGTTTTGGATTGTACTGTGGTAATGACCATCAGTCACGCTTAATAAAGAATTGATTGATTAATCATGAGTGATCTTTAAGCAGAGCTGGGGTGGCAAAGACTGGTGACAGTATGGCCAGGGGGAGGTTGAAGACTGACCCTGGTTGTGAATGTGGAGAGCCTAGGTCTAGACAAACCTTTACACTGTTTCCTGCACTGGTCCCTGCTGACATCTGGTCTTGCTAGGTTGGTCGGATATGCAAATTTTAGAGAAATACAGGTTGCAGGGCTGCATTGGAGCCAATTCAGTCCTGCAATCTGTATTTCACATAAGTGTCCTCTAAAAATTGCATGTCTGGCCACCCTTGGTATTGCTAAGGAACTATTTGAGATCAGTGTCAACACCAGGACTGTGCTTTTTTGGGGGGTGGGGGAGCAGCTAATAAACATTCTGTAATATGATGTTCCCACCAGGAACCTTGTTCCTCTTCTGTCCCCACCCTCACCTGCCCTAGATATTCTGGCTTACTACATCATCCTTGCTCCTTCGCCCATACTTCCATTTATGCCTCAAACTTTCTCCCTGGACGCATTTGCTCTGGTTCCTATCTTTTAAATCCTTCCTACAAACCTGCCTCCATCAGGCTTTTCCTAGTTGCACACCACCATAAATTGCTTGAATCCTCCGTCTCTTCTTGTAACTAAGCTAAGCATGCACGCCTTCAGCTTCATTAACGTATTCCTGTCTCTTCCTTTGTGCCTCTCTCCTTGCTCCATTCTAGATTGGAGGCCCTTCAGGGCAGGGTCCTGTCTCTGATCCATGACTGTGCAGTGCCTGGTACATTGCTGGCACCATATAAATGATGATGATAAACTCCGAATACCACTGCAGAGGATATGAAGAGGTTGGGGGAAGAGGGGGTGGACTGGACATTTGAGGAGGGAGGGGGTTGTATGGGTGGATGAGGGAAGGGGTTTCAAAGCAAGTTTGTATATTTTTCAGCACTTGAAATTCCCATGAAAAATCTGTAAATTTTGCATTTAAATTTTGAAAGCAATTTCCAAACTACGTGGGACATGGAATTCCTGTTGAACAAGCTCTAGGGTTGTAGCCCAGGTTTGCCTTGAATGTGGTTCACTAACTGGTTTAGCAATGGGTAAGACAGGTGGCTGTAACTCTCGCCAGGTCCCTCTCTCTATGGGAGGGAACTTAGAACAAAGAACCCAAAGAGATGAGGAAAAGATTATTAGGAATTTGAAACAATACAGGATTTATTTCTTCATCATAAAAAAACAGGATCTGAAAGTCTAGCATTGCTTGTGCAAATAACAATAGTTATCCAATTAGCTCATAATATAAATATTCAACGGTGTTTGTCTGCCTGTACATGTGTGTCTGCCAAGTCTTCCAACCAATGGATTTGAAAGCTGCATTCCTCAAACCACTTACTCCAGAGTAGTCCCATTGAAAACAATGGAACTTTGCCAGAGATGGCTTTGAGATTGCGTTCCAACCTTGCTTATGAGGTGGAAGAGAAAGGATTATCATTGGCTCAACTGTTGCTGGTGCCACATCACAGTTCACAGTGGCCAGAGAAGGATGTCTGGACTTAGTATTGGAGGAAGAAGCCTGGCAAAGGGGTTTCTCAGGCCAGCATGGAGAAACTACAGTGGTCTTAGAAAGGGGGTTAAAGGCCTACTAAGGGGTAAGTGCATAATGGGCGGCCTCTTAAGTAGTTACAGGCCCAGGTCCAAAGTGGGCTGGGGTAAATCCATAACCCCATGGGGAGTCAGCCAGGGAGCAAAAGGCATCTGGCCCTTTAAAGCTTAACTGGCTAAGAACCCAGTAGGGGGTGGCTGACTGGCCCCTGCTGAGCATGGCAGGGAACTGTAAGCCAGCTGGGTCAAGGCTCAAAGCATAAAAGGCTGAGCAAAGAAACTCAGAGGCCTGGATCACCAGACGGAAGGCTCCAAGTCATGAGGGCTGCTCTGAGCTGGCGGGTGCTAGGGGGTTGCAGGAAGCCAAGACAGAGGTCTGTCTGAAGGAGAAGTATCCGAGGTTGCGGGAGCCCAAGGGAAAGGGGCTCGCCCCACGTAAGACACTGGACTGTATGAGTGGATATTATATGGGACCGTGCATTCAGTTTAAATAAAAGAGCACTTGGGTGAAGCAGTCTGAAGTGGAATGCATGACTGGGGGTTGGATCCTGCAAAAACATAGGGCAGGTGGCCCAACTGTTACAGGCACTGTCTGGGGCCAGCGCGAGGGCAATAACTCAGACCACACTCAACAACTTTCTGCCTGTAAAATTACCTAGGTACTTGCTAGCTAGCAATTTATGCTTAATCGTATTGCTTTCATAACCAGAGGTCCCTGTGGAACTGGAAGCTGTTGTGCTGGGCATTGCATAAACTTAGAGTCTCTCTGCCCTGAAGAAAATGCAGTAACACCCATCCAAGGGCAACATGAGTTTGTGGGACAGAGGGATGCCATCTAAGCACAGGAAGGTTTCTATGGGTGGGGAACCGAAGACTGTTTTTATTTGGTCCCTTTCCATTCCTGGATCTGGCTGATGGATGCAGTTGCTGCTGCCCTGAAGCACTGAAAGAGTGAGCTCAGGGGAAGGGAGTGGGGATGATGACATGCACTCAGGAACAGGGGATGGATCCATGGCACAGAACCATGAGCCTTTCTCCATCCTGACCCCACTCTTTACCACCTCCTTTCCCACTCCCAACTACTATCCAGACCATTCCTCGAGGCTTGTACTAATTTTCAAAGTGGCTTGCAGCAGAAGGAAAAAGATTCCCCTTTCTCCCACCCATAGATATCAGGTTAAGACAATGCAGATAGCAGGGATCTGACAAACTGCCTGGAAGCTATTGTTCTATGCAGTTAAGAAATCCAGCCCTGACCCTCAGCATGGATGTAAAACCAAGATGATGGTGAAGGAAACAAAGGGGACATGTCCCCCACCCACCCCGAGTTTGGGCAAAGGGGGGGGGGGTGGTTGGCGCCCCTGAAAAACACCCACAGCAGCAAGCTGCCACAGGGACCAAGATTGAGGGGATCCACTCCCTTTGCCACCCCCTCACCATTAGCCTTTGCATTTCTCAGTAGCTGCCCATTTGAGGGGTTCTGGGAACAGGGTGTTGGAGGGTCAATGGAGAGGAGCTGCCCACCAGTGCCACCACCACTTTGGTCTGTTACTTCATGTGGCAGGGAGCAACTAATGGTCAGTTTGTGGCAATGGCATGCCACCCTATAATGGAAGGGAAGTGGGCTGGGCCAGGAAAGCTGTGGAGATAGCAGTAGGTGCTCCAAGGATCTGGGGAAGCCAAGAGTGACGTTTCTGGGAAGAGAAGCCCTCTGGCAACAGTTGCAAGACAGGCAGAGTTAAAACATAAGTGCTGCCTGCAAGTGGGATGCTCTGTGACCTTTGGGCCAGTGTTTGGGGTTTGCACTCTGTAAATAAGACACTGGGTGAGAAGGATTTTGAGTTTCAGTGGCATTTGGATGAGTGGCATACCAGTCATGTAGGCACTTAGCCTGAAAAGGGGCATTTGTTAGAATTCAGTCTCTTCTAAGGTTTCAATGTGACTTCTGTCCCGTAAGTGGTCTGGGGATTAAAGGTCTCACTCTGCGTTCTGCCTGTTGTAGGGTTGGAAAGAAGCTCCTCTGCCAACTCCGATTCAAGTGGCAAAACAAGCTGAATGGTCGCTGGGAGCTTCCAGGGCTTTGCAATGGTGTCTATATCCTTTTGTATCTGTAGATGTGATACCTGCAGCAGGGGCAGTAATGATCCACGTCTTTGAAGCACTTAAGCATTAGAGGCAAGAGGCAGCAGCCACAACAACACCTAGAACAGAATGGGAGAGAAGAGAGATGGGTGGAGACTTCAAATGCTGCATTAGGACTAGGTTTTCATCCACAGGACTCTGTATCTAGCAAACCCTCCCCCTCCTCCCTCCTACTGCAACCAGGAAACCAGATTCTGCAAACAGTAAATTATGTAAATTTTACAAACTATTCAAAACTTGAATGCTCCCAGTGGAATATATACCAGCAGCTTACAGTGCTGGCACCCCATCACAGTGCTCCCCACTCGGGCTGTAATTCTCTGCTGGCAGAGGTGTTTTCTGTGACAATTTGGCCAAAAGCAAAATTCTGTGAGAATGGCTGTGATTGTAGCAGCACAGAATTCACAGGAGCCTGCTTATTACTGCAGCTTGCCCAGCCCACTGTTAGTGGGGGAGCGGAGGGGTCAGGAGCTGTCTTCTCATATCCAGGGGCTACAGCAGGGTGACTAGGTCTGTGCCACCTTCTGCAAGCCTAGAAGGCAATGACTGAGGCTGCATTCAGATGTGCGTGTAATTCGCACAGCAGCGGCGGCAGCATCGTGCAATTTAAAGCAACGCCCACTTCCGGGTTGCTGTGAATGCACCTAGTGCGCACATTTCAGCGTAATGCAAACTGTTGGAGTGCGGTTTTAAAAGCTGCTCCGAGCAGCTTTCAAAACTGCACTCCAACAGTTCGTGTTACGCTGAATTGGTGCATTCACACCAACCCGGAAGTGCGCGTTGCTTTAAATCGCACGATGATGCCGCCGCCGCTGCTGTGCGAATTAAATGCATGTCAGAATGCGCCCTGAGTCACCTGCAGCAGCTAGCGCCATCGGGTCTCGCTGCTGGACAATTTAGAAAGGGGAGATCTTTAACTTTGATTTTAGTTCTTCCTATAATTACCTTTAGCTCGAATTAACCTTCTGGCATGTCACTCTATAGACTATTTTTTTTTGTTTTAAATTGCTCACCCACAAGCGCATAAAGCACTGCATGCCGCAACAGACAATGAGCCAACTCTGTAGACCACCCGTGTAGTGATGAACTGATGACAACAAGGACATATAGTGGAGGCCGGTTTGCTTGAAAAGATTCCTGCTACAACGATGGGAGGCTGACGCACCATGTAAACTTGAGTCCAGGAGAAAAAGGAGGAGACTTTCCATCAGTACTGCATTACCTAGCATCTCTGCATTTCCTTACCAACCCATATAACCCTCCCCACATTCATTACTATTCTCAGTATCTTTTACTATTCAACCATCTTTTACCGACCTTGTCCACCTTTTCCAGTCAAAGTTGAGGATTTAACTTGTTAGCCTATTAAAGACTGTTAAAATCTCCAGTACCGCTGTCTAAGTATCAACTCATGCTAATACTTCAATTAATTTCCCAGCATACTCTTTGTTTATTCTAATCTATTGCATTTTGAGCTCTCGGCAGAGGTGGGTATAAAATCTGTCATGCGGAAATGAATATTTGTGTTTTGTTAGGCAGGGCTAGGTGTGGGGAAATCTTCATGGCTTGTTAGCATAGGCAGGTCCCGGACTAACATGAGAGAGGAACAGCAAGAGATGGGTATCTAAGCAACAGAGCGCAGGTGGGGAACCTCTGGTCCGTGGTCCTTTAAGACCCCCCGGAATAGGGTGGCCATACCTCCCCTTTAAGAGGACACTTATGAAAAATACATGGTGCAGGGCTGTAAATGCAGTCCTGTATCATGTATTTTTCATAAGCGTCCTCTTTTAAAGGGGAGGTATGGCCATCCTACTCCTGATGTTCCCTCAAACCTCTATTAGATGTGGTCTGCCAGCCGCACTTCATGGCCAGCTGACAGCACATCAACTGCTGGATGCCAGCAGAGTACTTCCAGGCTTGCAACCATGCTCCATAGGGGTTATTTTCCCTCTCCCCTGCAGAATGCTCTGGCCCTCAAAGATCTACGGGATAGGGATCCAGCCCCTGAGGGGAAAGTTCCCATTCCTGTAATAGAGGATGTGGGTCTTCTGGCCTTGAGGGGTAGGTCCCCATTTCTGCAATAGAGGATGTTGGTCTTCAAAGATCTAGAACTGCTGCTTCTCGTTGGGAGCTGTGGGAGGGTTCTAGGGCCCTGGAATACATGTTGGCACCCCATTGGCTAGCTTACAGTAGCATTGGCATCCCATTGGCTAGCTCACAGTGTTCCCCGTTCAAGCTGTAGTTGTGCACTGCCAGTAGCAATTTCTGTGATAACTTGGCAAAGTGTCAAATTCTGCCAAAGTATGTGCAATTTGCAGGGATCCCCCCCACAATCTCCAGATATCTAATCTGGACAAAACATATCCTCAAGGGTGCCTTCCTCCCCCCTAATATGAGATGTTGTGTAATGGCTACTTTAACCCAAAGCAACTCAACGGTTGCAGATGGCTTTAATCCAAGCTAAGTAAAATTTGAGGATGTAATTCTTTATCCATTAAAGTCAACAGGAGTTGATCCACTGATTTCAATGGATGGAGGATTTCACTCTTCTTGGTCATCACAACTGAATTCCTCTTCGCATTGTTATTCTCACATTAAAAATACAGCAATGAATGGCACTGCTGAATCTTCCTTAAATGGCAATGTGAGTGGCTCAAGAAGGAAGCTGATATGGAGGAGAAACAGTGAATTGCAGCATTAAAAAGATCCCTATTGTTTCTAAGGGATGCTACAGCCAATATTCTAGGAAGGGCCTAGACTGGAATCTCTTTTCCTGTAAGTCTCTAGCAGAGCTAGGGAATCTTGGCCCATAGGCCAAATTTGGCCCATGGCTGTTTCTATTTGGGCTCTATCCAGTTCCTGGATTGGGCCTGTGGATCTAGTCCTTGCCTTCAAGCACTGACAGTCGGAGCTCAGGGGAAAGAGATTAGGGTAGTCACGCCAACATAGGGAATGGATCCATGATTTGGCTCTTCCATTTCTTTCCCCCCTTTAAGTACCCCCACTCCTGAATCTTATCTGGCCCACAGAGTTTGTAGTAATTTTCAAAGTGGAAGGGGAAAGGTTCACCACAACCTATTTAGTGCAATCCCTGAATTAAAGAGCAGGTGTTCATTCATTCGTTCTCGGTTTTGGTTTGTGTTCTAGCCCTTTTGGTAACCAGAGCTTTGGGTGCATACCTGGTTGGTCATGGCATATACTTGGTTGATTACAGCAACTTGAGTCTTGGACTGAATATGGTGGGGGACGTGGATACTGGCAATCATCTGGAATCAGAGGAAGGGGGGAAATGATCAAATGAGCGTCCCAAACCTGTGCAAGATCAGAACTGGAGCTGCTTGGGAAAAGGGTCTCCATGCTAGAGTTCACAGGAGAGTCCTACAATAGGGGTGAAGGCTTCATTACTTAAGCCTAGAGCAAGCTACACATCCTCTCCTCCACCCCCACCCCCCAGCTGTTCCTCACACGCACCTCACCCTGGCAGTTCTGAGCTCAGGCACCATGCACAGCCCCCACCTCTGCCTGGAGCAGTCCCTTCTCCAGTCCTTAACACAGCTCAGCTTCCACCTTGGGCAACTCTGCTCCAACCTCATGCCCTGCCCCTAGATCCCAATCCTAGCCCCAGTGAAAACCATCTCTCTCCCTTTCCCTTATCCCTATGAAGCAGACAACGGGCGATAACAAACAAAACAATAGCCACATGTGCAGGCAGTGAGTGTCTCACATTCAGCCTGCACACGGACCCTGTCACCTATTAGACAGCAGGAATACGTGTTGGCCCAGGGGCCAACGTACATTCCTGTTTTAGCCCGCATGGCATTCTCAGTTTTGGGTGTTAACAAACAAGACGTTAGCCCGCACCAGGTGGGTGTCCTTCCCATTTGTTAGGTGTTCGCCCTCACTGGCCATGTGGTTTCCATCCACCGGACCTGCAGCTCCGCACTCACAGCAGGGTCTCGAAGAATATGGAGCTCACCGTGTGGGCTAATGTGCACCCATGTGTCCATGTCCCATCAGTTAGGTTGCATGCAATGCCTCCATGTGTACAGATCTGCCTGCACCATAGAATTGCAGGTGGAAACTTGAGGATCCGAGGGGTGACCGCGTCCTGCCCTTCTTTCCACTCTCACTGGCAGTGTAAGTGGGGGCTGCCCCCAAGTGCATGAAATACATGCAGGGGGCTGTCTGTTTATGCTAAACGTGTGTTGGGGCTGCCTGGACTGCAGCAGCATGTCATATCGTTTAACACTGAGGACACCACCACGTAGAGGACACGAGGAACACATGTTCCTCCGTATCCACCTGGTAAACGGACCAATAAACGCTTATTTCTAGGTGGTGATTGTTTCATTTATCATCATCCCAAAGAATCCCATTTGTCTCCAAGTTACTCATTGAATCATAATCTCACAGAGCCAAGTCCAACCTCATATCTTTTAGGCTGCACTGCTCAAGGCTATACAGGCTGTACTAACTCTGATTCATTGTGCAAAATAGGGGAGTGCCTACCACCTGGAAGTAGCTTTCACATTGCCACACTGGCTGCCAGTGATCCTTGGGGGGAGGGGCGCTACAAAAGGGTTTGACAAGGCAATGCTGAATGGTGACGTTTCAGCTGTGCCTTTGTGCTGGTGTAGCTGGAGAATAACACAATCGCCACAACTTTTATGCTATGTCAGTGCTTCCCAAGGATTTTGGACCAGCAGACATCCCTGCCCCAAACGAAACAGGGGAGATGGATCTACTTCATCCCCCCTGCTTTTACACCCATGAAAGCATACCAATATGTTCAGGAAGGGGAGCTTTGACTCCTTTCCCCCTCCACCTTCTTACCAACCCATCAGTTAGTTACGTTCTTGCGAAGGAAGACTCCGGCTTTGCTGTGGCTAACTCCTAAACTTTACATGCCTGAGGAAGGGCCCTCTGCGGTCCAAAAGCTTGAATGCTCATCAACAGCAGTTAGACCAATATAAGGTGGTATCTGAACTGCTTTGTCTCCATCTCCTAAAACCAGAACATTCTGGAAAAGTTAGGCCATTGAATGATCTGGGTTCATTTTAATTAAAAAAGAAATAGGCTCCAGTTTTGATGCTGCTTGTAATTTCAACAATCAGGCAAGACACAATCTCTGGTGCTTTCACATACCTACTGGTGCACAGGGTACTGTTATGCTGACTGGTTCCTGGGATGGTTCTGGGCAAAGGTCAAAGGTGGTCATACGAATTAGTTCCGTCTTACCGGCCATTTCTCCAGTTCACCTGCAGGAGAGAGCACAAAGTAAAATTCAGCTGCATGCAATATTTTGGCTGTGGATCCTTCATCCATTAAGGTTAATGAGTGCTAAAGCCATTGATGTCAATGAGGGAGAACTGCGCACTCGGTACAAATAAGGCTGATTATAGGTTGGGGCACTAGCCTGGGACTTTGGGGGCTGGGGTTCAAATCCTGCATCTTCCACAGTCTTTGTGTGACCTAACCAGGCAATTTATGGGTGAAATTTCAAAAATAAGAGTTACCCAAATTCCATTCTCTTCCAGAATGAGAGTCATTTTTTCTTTTGAAAATCATCCCCCTCAATTATTTTAAGATAATGGCCCTTTTTACACGAGACACACCCACACATGATCAACCCACGCTGAACACACATCCCCACGCACCCCCCCACCCATCAATATTCATGGAGGAACCGGCAAAAACAGAGGTTGCTATGTGCATGTTAATGGGTGGGAATGCATGTGCGTCCATATGAACCCTCCCCCCAACCACTGCACACACACTGGCGTCAGCGCGGACCCACCACTCAATGCGGCCCATGTAAAAACGCCCTTAGTTTCCATTCTGTTAAATGGGTATAAGAACTTTCCTACCTTCCAAGGCTGTTGAGGATAAATAGGCTAAAGAATGAGGTGCTCAGAAGCCTTTTGTAAAACAACTGGTCCCATCAGTCTCGGGTTGGGTACAGGCACTCAGGCTCCACCCCTATTGCTTTGGACCCAGACCCACAAAGGCCCAATTTTGGCCCATGTGGGGCTTTACTCTGGATGCCACGTTGCATAATAATATCTAGCTTTTAATTAGTGCTTTTCATCCATATATATTGACCATTATTTCCTTTTACTGGTAGGAATGTGTAATGGTCCATAAGGCACAGGGGTGCAGAAAGGAAGCATGCTATAGAAGTGTCTCAGACATTGTTTCTTCACCGACTGTATCGAGCAAAATGCCACTAAAGTGCGTTTAGCTTAAGAGAGACACGGTACCCTTGACGCCGAGGATGTGTGTAAGCACACATGGTAAAGAAGCAGAATGAAACAGGCATTGATGTGTGGCCTGATTACAGGGGTGGGAGCTAGGAACTCCTTGCTTTGAATCCCCACCGAGATACTAACTCCCTCTGTCATTTTATCCCTCCAGCCTGGTTTGTGGATTTAGGGGCTTGATTCTTGCTTAGGGTTAGAGAGAGAGCTCCTGGGTGTTTGAGCTGGACAGAGGATGCAACCTCTGACTCCCTGAAACTAGATGAGAATGATAACATGGCTCTCTCTATATGACGGGGGTGAGCACCTGTTTTGCCTTCCATAGGCTCCTTTGAAAATGAGTACAAGCTCCATGGCCTAGACTGGTGTGTGTGCATGCGTGCAAGGGTGGAAGAAAAGGAAGGGTCTGTGCCCTGGGTCCATCTCCTATCCTTCAGTTCATGCCTTCATCTCTGCTCCTTTCCCCTGAAGGAACTTGAGTGCAGGGACTGGATCTACAGGCCTGGTCCACAAATTGGAAAGGGACAAATAAAAAAACCTGGGCTTCATTTGGACCTCAAGCTGCAGATACCCTACTGTTGTACGCTTCTCCTGAAATATCCAGTGTTTGGGGACTGTTGACAGGATACTGAGCTAGATGGAGAACTGGTCTGACCCAGTTTGGCAGATCTTATGTTCATCTCCATCAGATCCCATGATTTCACTGTTTTAATTTACAGGTGGAGAAAGTAGTTCTCTTGCGAGCTCTCTAACCCACTCCTTTAATGTCACTCTTGCTGGTAGCCTCCCACCCCCCCAAGCCTTGGGGCAGCCCCTGCAGTCGGGCAAGGGCACCCTTCTGGAGGTCCTGTATTGCAGAGTCGCAGACAGATGGCCACCATGAGGAGGGCACTCTCAGTAGCCACAGTCTACAGAGGGCATTCTACAGCTCCATTGCCGTAGATTTGCCTCTGCCTGGATCGACTCACCTTCCAGCAACAGTGTAAGACCTGACTGTTCCACCAGGTGTTTGGAGGAGACAGGTGGAGTGTGGGAGGGAAGGGGGGGTTTCATGGGTTTTTAATGTCCCTACTTTATGTGTTTTATTGGTTGTAAACCGCCCCAATGGCCTGAGAGAAGAGGTAGCGGGATAATTTTATTCGGTAGCTTCCAGCTCACAGACTCCTTATCCTCCCCCCTACAGCTTTCTTGTACTATCTAAAACCTGGTGTGGACTCTGCTGGATGTGCCACTAACAAAGGGCACTCCTACATACTGGCTAGGATTCTGGATTGGATCCCTGAAACATTACATAGATCTTCCCTCTCATTTCACCTGTATGCTGATAATACTAAACGCTGTCTTTCTACCCCTTGCCCCCTTCCATCCAGTTTCACATCCCCAACCAGCTCTCTGGCATCTCAACCTGGATGTCTCACCATCATCTCAGGCTTAATATGTGCAAGGCTGAACTCATCATCATCCGCCCTAAACATTCCTCTCTCTATTTCCATTGATGAGATCACTATCCAGGGACCTTTCTCTAATTAATTATCAGTGCCAGACACATTCCTGGTGCTGTATATATTATTATTATTAACATTAATAATATAGTAAGTAGTTGCGTTCCTCATGTGTGATGTTTCAATGAATCAACAAATGTATGTAAAGTAATTTGGAGTTGTAAATCTGCTTCTGATTATTGCGCTGGTTTTTTTGTTGGCTCTCAAATAAAACCTAATCTGTCAGATCACTAATAGGCACATTCCAGTTCTCTAGTGCTAAGAAATAC
This sequence comes from Sphenodon punctatus, assembly GCA_003113815.1. Lineage (NCBI taxonomy): Eukaryota > Metazoa > Chordata > Lepidosauria > Sphenodontia > Sphenodontidae > Sphenodon > Sphenodon punctatus. Next base: position 933,973 of record QEPC01005247.1, read on the forward strand.
TGTCTTTGTGTTAATTCCTAGGTTGCTTTAGCGAGCTAATGGCTTAGCAGATCGAGCTAAATGTAGAGTTCCGATGGGAGACTGGCACTTCATAGAGTTGAATTGTGTCATTAGGGATAGGAGTTCTGTTTTTCTTTTCTGTACATGAGGAAATCTAACTAATTACTGCAAATAGCTTCAAAACAGCAGACAAGTAAACAACAATTTTTTAGGAGGGGGGAGGGTGATGAGTTTTAAAACTCCTTGACATCTATAGCTATTTTTGTAGAGGAGGATCCATTGAACTCTTACCAAAGAAAGTGTGGTTGCCGTGTTGGTCCCAACTGGCAGAGATGGAGACAAACTAGTTTGAATAATATCTTTTATTGGACCATTTCTTGTATCTGCGCATTTCTTTTATTTGCACATTTCTACCAACAACAGTTGGTCCAATAAAAGATATCATTCAAACTACTTTGTCTCCATCTCTGAACCTATGAATGACAGAAAAGAGTTTTCCTTCTCAGTAAGATGTATGTTGAAATGACTATCCCTTCATAAAGGCTTGACTTTAAGGCACAGTCTTTTAGTGGATCTCTTGTGCCATATGGACCAGGCCTTGTTAGGTGAATTGCATAACATCGTTAGTCACTGATGTGCATTGCTCATGGATTCGACTTGCTCAAAGAGATCCAGGGGAGTGGATCTCTGACATGGAACATCATCTAATAGGTATTATAAATACAGTGTATAAAAATAGAAATTTACAATGGAACCGTCATAACAAGGAAAGACGTAACTGAGATCATCATGGGAGCCATTGCTTTAAGAGGGAGTGGGGAACATCTCTCCCATGCATCATTTTCAAAATTAATAAAAGTTCCTTCTGCCTGATAGGAGTTGGGGGAGGGGCTTCTTGAGGGATGTGTTCAGAATGGGGAAAGGAAGAGAAGGTTCTGTATCATGGATCTATGTCATGGATCTATCCCCTACCCTTGAGTGCATGCCTTCATCTCTCCTTCTCCTTTCTCCTGAGCTTACTCTCTTTCAGTACTTGAGGGCAGGGACTGTACTGGAAGGATCCAGGAATTAGAAAGGGGTCAAATAAAACATCCCTGAGCTGAATTTGGCCAATGATGGGCCAGAGTTTCCTCACCATTTCACAGAGGAAGGATCTTGCCTATTGTCCCTGAAACTTGGCCACTGACCAAGAATCTGCGGCACTGCTTGATGACACGTCAAGTCCCACCATACCTGCGAGGGATGCAAGTAGCAAGAGTTCCAGCTCTGCAGGAGGCCTCTCCTGCTGATCATATTGGACCCTGGTGGATACTATAGTTTGTGTACATGCCCTGTCTTTCTCTCCCTGCTTCATACTGTTTGTGTCTCTTGCCTCCTTTGTGTATTTCACCCCCCTCACCCCACTGGAGCAGCAAGTTCAAGGAGGTGCCTCTCCACCCACCCCAGTCCAGCTGCGGAGCTTGGTGGCAGCTGGATGGGGGGGAGCCACCCTCTTGAACTTGCTGCCCTAGGCGGCCCCATCTCTCCACACCCACATCCCATCCAGCCACTGCAGTTCTGGGTTGGAAGCAGGTGATGTGGAGGATGGGCCCAGCTAGGGTAGCTTCAAGGGGGTGGCTCTGCCCCTGACACCCCAATATAGCTGCAGAGCTTGGTGGTGACTGGATTGGGGGCAGGAGAGCTGCCCCCTTGAACTTGCTGCACCAAGTGGCTGCCTGCACAGTCTAAATGGTAACGCTGGCCCTGAGGGCATGTTTGGTTCACATGAAACAGAGCTTACCCTAGGGATCTTTGTTAGCATGGGTAAATTAGCTCCTGCTCCAGGTTATCAGATGGGAGTGGTCACATGAAACATTAATTTGTGGTAACTTTTACACCAGGAAAAATGAACTTACACTCCCCAAAGAGGGATATGGAGTAGTGTGGGCTAATTTACCCCTGGGCAAAAGGTTTGTAGGAGTTTTGCTGCTGTTGTCTATGTGTGTGCTTACCCAGAGTGAGCTCAGCATTCACTCCTCATTCCACTCCTTCCAATGACAACATTTCCCACAATGGAGTATGTTTGACAGATGAAAATTTCTGAAGAAATGTCAGTGTTTGAAGTTGCTTGAAATTTTTCATTTTTTAATGAAAACACTTGAACAAAATTTCATTTCCCATTAAACATTCTTGTTTTGAGATTTTATTTGGGTTTCTGGATTTCTCTCTCATCTTCCCCTCTCCATTTTAAAAAAACAAACAAACTTTTCCACAAAGGGGAAAAAACAAAAATTAAGCAGGGATGGGAGGAGACAGTTACAAAAAAAATCCGAACTTTGCTCCTCCTCTGCCACCACCCTCTCCTGCCCCAGAGTCCCCTGCTCTGTTTAAACCATCATTGCCCCATCTCCCATGCTGTCCTCTCCATCTGGAACTCCCTTGAACACACATGCTCTGTTCCTCCTCCCCGTGTCCTGACCTTCAAATTCCAAAGTGCCAGAGCTCTGTTCCCTCGTGTTCCTGCTCCACTACATCACTGAAACCTACCTCTTCCATCAGGTTTTTCCCAGCTGCTCAACCCCACAGCCTGCTCATGGATGCTCTTTTGACTGTCCCCTTCTCCCCTAAGCTAATCACATGCACATGCAACTCCTCAACTTCATGAATGTATGCCAGTCTCTCCTTATGTACCCCTCGTATCTCCTGCCTTGACTATCTTAGATTGCAAACCCTCAAGGCATTAGACCCATCTCTAATTATTTGGTGCCTATCATATTGCTGGCACAATAATTGATAAGATGGAAACATCTTGATGGAACTAAGACCTTATCTAAAGTCTGGAAGACATAAAGCTTAAGGACATAAATAGTTCCATAAGTAGTTCCATACTGAGCCAGACAAATGGCCATCTAACCCATTATCCTTTCTCCAACAGTGGCCAGCTTTAGCTGCTTCAGAGAAATGCATGGCAGGTCATAATGGGATGATCTTTTTTTGTTATTTGCTCCAAGCCTTAACTGTCCAAAATCTCACCCCATGACCAACAAACCTTTGACTTCAGTGGGAGCATCCGTAGGCCTCAAAAACTTAGATCAGAAGGCAGGATGTTGCCAAAGTAAAGCTCAGTGAAATTCAACTGGGAGAGGAAAAATATCAATTTACCCTACAGCTAAATACAGGTGAGATGTTTTATGGAAATACTTCATGAGATCAGATATCGATCTCTCCATCTGTACAGTGCATGGCTTATTAGCAAACACTTTGCACCGGGGTGAATGCATGTACAATTCCAGAGTAGCTATTTGTGATTAGGGAGTGCTTGATAGATAAGGAACCAAGGAACCTGATTGAAGACTATGGAAAATAATCCTACTATTGACTTCAATGGATAATCACCATAGGCTAGTTTTTCTTCCATAAGATGTCTTGGTGTCCATAAAGTTACTCCTTTGGTACACATCAAATGTACATCTGTTTGTTCCGGACAGATTTGGTCTGTGTTTGCAAAGGGTAATGCCCTCTGAACAAGCATTCAGAGACTGGGGTGTCAAGACAGGGACATAGCAAGGATGGAATGGACCATGGTGCAGAAGATAGAATGGGACCCCCAGCCTCCCCTCCCAATGGCAGGAGACTTAACTTCCACAGGGAGTGTGAACCTGAATGCAGCTGCACCACTTTCCCTATTATGCTCCTGCCTGTGGCAAGAGGCTGAATTAGTGATTGTAGTTTGTGCCTGAGCTGCCTTTCCGCTCAAACTGGATGTTAGCAGCACCTTGTTCAGCGTTTAATGGGAAACTAGATCTGAACACTGTTAATGGGAAAACATCGACCCTAAAAGATAAGTATAGTGCTGTTATTCTGGATGCCGTTACCTTTCAGCTCTTAAAATGCAGCTGACTTTGGGGTGTTCTGTGATCGTAAAATGTGTTCCTACAAAAGTACTGTGCTTTCTGGTGCTGAAAATTTATTTTTATTAAAAAAAAATTCAATGGAAACTTTTGTCACAATTTTATTTTATTTTATTTGCAAAATGTGAGCATTTTGTAATCCTCCACAGTTTTCTAAGTGCCAACAATCTCTTCTTTAATTGCCTGGGGTTTTTTTAATAATGTTTTTAATCGTTGTCTGGAGGAGGTTGAGGAGGAAAAGACAGCTCTCTGGATGAGTGTAGAGGGTTTATTCAGGGGAAGGTTAGAACGTAGTTGTGTAAGAAACTAATGGATGGGTGGATAGATATGGCTGGCCACGCTGGTGAAGCAGAGGGAGTGGGGGTGATGTAATTATAGATAAGAGAATGTAAGAAAAGGCCCTGTATGTAGAGTCTCAAAGACTGGGACAAAATCCTTGAACTTGTTGAGGTGAACCCAGAGAAGTCAATGGGGGGTTTCAAAGAGCATAGGTGATGCAGCCCAGGCAATGGACAGATAAGGTGAACTAAGCAGTTACCTTTTGAATGTTTTAGAAGGAGTTGACGTGCACCAGGGAAGCCAGAGTTAGGTATAAGGCATGAATCAATGACTTGAGACTCTCCTGACCTACCTACCTACCTACCTACCACCTGCCTTTTAAGTGATGCATCTCAAACCACCTCTCTGATATGTCATCCTAAATGTTCCACCATCATTGTAAACAGCTAAACAGGGTTATGGCTGGAGAGGAGCCATGACTATCCAGACATGAAGGAAAAGATATTTTTGAGAAGGAAGAGATGAGAATTTAACACAGCCTGGATGCATAGAGCAAAAGAGAGGCCAGAATGATGTGGAAGGTTGTTCTGGTGTTTCCAGCAGTGGAGAAGGATTTGACTCGGTTTTGCTGTTTACACTGATGGTGGGACATTTAGGATGAGATGTCAGAGGTAGGTAGGTCAGGAGATTCCTGAGTCATTGACTTAAAGGTGGTTGTGAAACAGAGAAGGCACCAAGAATTCAGATGAGAGGGGATAAAAGAAATGGGCACCGCAGAGAACATTCCTGTTTACAAATGGTGGCGGGGACAGGGACAGGCAGCACTGGAAATACATAAGAAGAGGAAGAGAACCACCAGGAGTGAATAGAGTCAAGAAAGCAAAGGAAAAACAAGACTTCAGGAAGGAGCCTGAGATCCACCTTTTCAAAAGCCTGGGCCAGAATGAAGCAGACAATCGAAGCATGTGCCTAGGGCTGAAATTCATGAGAAGGGGCACAAAACAAACCACTACATGCCTTGTGTGCCTATTCATTTGGCCACAGAACAACTCCCAGCAGCACTCGGGGGCCACCCAGTGGCCCAGACAATTGTGATTGTCCATTTTCTGCTGCTCCTGGACAATTGTGGTTGTCCAGGATGGTTGTCCATTTTCTGCTGCTGTTTTATGCCTAGGGCTCAGTGGTAGGTTAATCCAGCTGTCAATGGCCGCAGAGAGGTCAAGGATGTAGAGACCCTGCAATTTGGTCAGGAAAAGTTAACGTTTGCTCAGAGTAAGGGTCAAAAAGCAAAAATTAGCCAGTTCCACGTTTGTCATGTCTCTGTTTTGTTCCTAGCATGTCTTTGTGCCAGAAGGATTTTCCAAAGAGCCACAAGCATGCCCGAATGCTAACAGTCACTAGGGATGGGCGAACAGAACCGAGTTCGAAAATTCGGTTCGGAAATTAGGTTCGGTTCAGAAGTTGGGTTCGGTCGACCGAACTATTCGGGTTCGGTCGACCGAACTATTCGGGTTCGGTCGACCGAACTATTCGGGTTCGGTCGACCGAACTATTTGGGTTCGGTCGACCGAACTATTCGGGTTCGGTCGACCGAACTATTCGGGTTCGGTCGACCGAACTATTCGGGTTCGGTCGACCGAACTATTCGGGTTCTGTCGACCGAACTATTCGGGTTCGGTCGACCGAACTATTCGGGTTCGGTCGACCGAACTATTCGGGTTCGGTCGACCGAACAAAGTTCAGACATTCAAACCCCATTGAACTAAATGGAATATTATCTTTTAGGGATGGGCGAGCAGAGCCGAGTTCGTCAATTCGGTTCGGTTCAACATTAGAGTTTGGTTCGAAAGTTCGGTTCGGTCAACTGAACTGGTCGAGTTCGGTCCGAACTCTGAACTTCCAAACCGCGTTCGTCCATCCCTAACAATCACCTCATTTAGCACACAGAAAACCTATTGGTTCACATACCTCAAGGAATATTATTCATGCCGTAGGCCCTGGCAATGGCATTGCTAAAAGATGGAACAGATCATAATAGCTAATATAGTGCACAGAGAGAGAGCACTCCATGTTCAAAGCTTTGTGTAAATAAACTGACTAATCTCCACTCCACCCCTGTGAAGCAAGCAAATACAATTATCATTATGTGGATGGGGAAATTCAGGTTGAGAGACAGTGAGTGTGCTTTTCAGTAAGGCAGTAGCAGAGCCAGAAACAGAGCTTGGATTTTTTGGGATTTCAGCCGTGTGCTCAATCCACCAAACTCGTTAGACAAGGAGAATAAAGGCCATAGGGTCTGAGTTGCCCATTTGCAATAGTTGTCGTAACTAGTCACTCTTCACAGTATGCCGCTGCTGTGTGCAGCTACACGAGACAGACTAGGGAGGCTACCATGGTTTAGGTAGCCTTGCCTCTCCCTGAGCAAATAAGCTATACAATGCAGTGGCTTTTGTGCCCAGGGCCCACCAGATGTTCCCCCGCCCTAGGGCAGGGTAAACAGCTGGCTGCTCCGCACGGCTTTCTCATAAATTTAAAGGACACGTCGCAGAGCAGCCTTACCCCAACTAGGGTAATGCTGCCCAAAGCAGGACAACTTGTGTAGCCAGACAATGCAGCCCTGCCCCAGGTGGTGTCCGTAGATTGGGCCCAAGCTCCTCCCCCCATCTAACAGCTGGTTGCGGGGAGTGAAGCCTGAGAACAGCACTCCCCCTCTTCCCAGGCCCCCTCCCCCTGATCACCTGTTTGTCAGGTGTATCTGGGGAGCTGATCTTGGGAAGAGCATGCACCCTCTTTCCAGGCTTCCTTCCCACTGGGGGGGTGGGGGTGGTCTGGGCCCCTTCTCCCCTGATCAGCTGCTTGTCAGGGTGGGGAGAGTGGTGCGTGCACCTTTCTGGGGGACCCCCCTTCCCCATATCAGCTGTTAGGCAAAGGGAGGAGCACACGCACACATGCTCCTCTGCCCCTCCCCAACAGCTGCAGCAGACCCGCTCTTGCACCACCTTGGCAGGATTCAGAGCTGTCAGCCCCGTGTGACCAGCTCTTTGGTGTGTCTGGAGTGTGCAACAGCTGCTGATGACTGCTGAGGAACGAACCGTGTGGCCAGCTCTCCCCGGGGACCCAAAGTGTGGCAACAGTGACTGCCCACCCCAGGGCCGCATGGTGGGGAACAGGCCCCTGCAGCTCGTGTCACTGCTCCCATTGTTTTGCAGGTCTGTAAAGAATTAACACTGGCCACTCAAGCCTACATTGCCACCTCTGGATGAGGGTTTCCGGTTCACAGGGCCTCTCTGCTACCATACACCAGAGTAGGCTTTCCACTTACTGATTTTACCTGGAGATTCCAGGTTTTGACCCACGGCTCTTGACCTCCAAGGGAAGTTCCGATTTCTCCAGTTCAGCCAGCGGTTTCCTGGTAACCCAGATAAATTGCAGCCTCTGGCAGTGGCAAAAGGCAACCATGTCAAAAAGGAGGACAGGCCCTAGGGACTTTCCTGCTCACTTTACAACATGGCCCGGCCTCCACAGAGTGTCAAGATGTCACAATGCTTTGTGAGGAGCGGAGTCACATCAGGTAAAGGGTGGGAAAGTCTGGTCCCTATGGTATACCCATATGGTGTAGCCACTCCCTGCGGAGCAGCATGATGATATGAAGCTCGGTCAGGGGTGGGTGGCGTTGCATCAGAAAGGGACATGACAGCTGTTTTGTCCCATACTCCCTGATGTGGTCCTGCCCCCTCTAGGTGAAAGCCTAGAGGAAGGTGGTTAGCCTGTTGCACAGAGACCCTGGGAACCAGAGCTCCTGAGAACATTTGTGCATATGTGCGTTGGTGGCATAGTTTTATAAGGCGGTTTATTGGATGTGGCTGGGGAGGAGGGAAAGGAGGAGTTAGAACAGCTGTGGATCCCCTTTGAGGGATCCAGGAGACAACAGAGCTAGTGGGCATTTTGTCTAGACACAGGGGCTTTTTCTAACAAGTGACTGGACACCAAAAACTCTTCCACCTCTACAGCAATCTTCCGCACTGCTCCACCTCAAGTACTGATGGATTCATTTATTTATTTTATTTATAAAATCATTTATTACCCCGCCCTTCCTGCTCCAAGCAGCCTGGGGCGGTTTACAATATTAAAACACACAAAGCAATAAAACCATAAAATACAATAAAAGGGAAGGCACAAACCAACCAGGCCCCCTCCCCCATCCTACACCCCATCTTGGATTGACCCCAAGATTTACAAGCTGCTCTGGACAGGCAGACTCCTGCTCCAAGGTCTGCTGAAGATGACAAAAGGGGAGGGTAGCACACACAAGCAAGTGAGGGACTATCTCCTCCACTCCACCCTGATTCACTAAGGATGCAAGTCTGCTGCTAGAGTCTGACTTTTTTTAGCTCAAGTTGTAGAGACTGTCACCTCCAGCTCTAGAAGTAGCTGATATGTTGGCCAGTGGTCATCTCACACATTTCCCACGGCTTCCAATATAATCTCTACGCTGACAACACCCAGCTCTATCTCTGTACCCCCTCTCTCTCCCCTTCTGTCCACTCATGCCTCATCAACTGTCTCGCTGACATCTCCGCCTGGAAGTCCCAACACCAGCTCAAGCTCAACATGGCCAAGACTGAACTCCTTATTTTTCCTCCCTCCTCTTCCTCTCCCGCTTCCCTGTCCATCCACATCGATGGAGCCACCATTCATCCTGTTCCCCAAGCCTGTACCTTGGGCTTCGTCTTTGACACTCATCTTTCCTTTAAGCCTTAAATTGACTCTGTTGCCAAGTCCTGCCACTTTGCCCTCCATAACATTGCTCGGATCCGTCCCTTTCTCTCTACCTCCTCTGTCAAAACCCTTGTTCATGCCATGGTTATTTCTCGC
>QEPC01005247.1:948189-970455 GCA_003113815.1 Sphenodon punctatus
GTCTGCCCTCCTCTGCAGACTCCTGCCTAACTGTAACCAAGCCAAGCACGCGCACCTGAGACTTCACAGCCACTTGCATGTTTGTTTGCTTTTCCCTTGTCTTCCCTTTGTCCCCTCTCCTTGTCGCCCCCTCCTTGTCTTTTTAGATTGTAAGCTATAGGCAGGGGCCACGTCTTTATCTTTGTTCTGTAAAGCACCAGGTACACGGCTGGTGCTATACAAATGTTTATAATAATAATAATAATAATGAATAATAATGAATAATAAGTGCTTTGGGGAGGGGGGGCATTCAGTCTTCTGCACAAAAAGGGCCCATTCCAAGCTAGTTATGCCTCTGAGGAGCAATAACAACACTGCATAGAGAGGTGAGAGCAGAGAACCTGGCACCCCTTTGCCTTTTGGAAAGCTGAGCTCCCCTAAGCTTGTTTTTAAAGTCATTGTTCCCTCATCCATGTTGCAGCAAGGGCTGTGTCACACAGACCCAAGCCTTCCAGCAACTGTCACAGAAAACAGCAATTTGCTGGGTGGAAGAACACTGTCAACACCTTGTTGTTGGTTGCAGCATGCTCTTGCTCTCCCTGTTTGTTTTGAATCTTATTGCTCCCAGCTGCATAAACCATTAGGCATAATTTAGTTTGTCTTCAAACTTCAAAGAGTGACGGAAAAAGCTGTGTATTGTGCATACTCCTTTGTGGCCCTTTTTAATTTCACACCTCTTTAATTTCAAAATTAAAGCATCAAGGGGTGGGTCAGTGGAGGGAATACTTTAAAAACAAAAAAGCCCAGTCCACATCTCAAGTGCCTGTGTTGGGCACGTCCATTTAATTTTGACCAAGGACATTCTTGCCTATTGGATGGAGACTTGTAGAACATGTTTAGCAGCCTTGGGGAAGGGACTTCGGGCTTCTTTTTGTTGTTGTTAGGATTTAGCTCTACTTTTATAGTGTGTTTATGTTCTAATGATGCCATTGCTTTCCAAGTGTTCAAGGAGGAATGTTGCATGCTTGAGAGACAGATGGACAAGGGGAAAAGGGAAGCTGGACTGGTTTAACTAGAGTCATGGCAGGCAATGGTGAAGAGATGGAACTTCAAAGAGAGGTAAAGATGGGAAGAGTAGGAGCCTTGTGAAGATCATTGAAGACCATGCAGAACACACCCAAGGGTAGATGTGCCCTACTGCTGCTTCCAAACTTCTAATTTCAAAATTAAAGCATCAAGGGGTGGGTGAACCCATTTGGCTACTGGGTGAGGACCTTGGATTTTGCAAAATGGGCACCTATCTACTGAAAGCTAAGGCCCCCCAACCTCATCTTCTATTAGCCATCATTGGCCAATAGCTACTCTTCTTTCTGTTTGTGCTTTGGTGTTTTCCCTTAACCTAGACTATTATGATATGTCACTCCAGTATTTGTGACTGAGAATAAAGTCCTCTTGTGAGAGAAACAGTGTTCTGCCAAAGAACTAGCATTTTGTATTTTCTTTATTTTTCTGCAGTGTGCACACTCTAGCTTTGTTTTCTTTGGAAGAGTTTCCAGGATGTTCTTACTTGCCTTAATACAGCTGAACTTTCTCCACAACTCAAGTGGTTCCCAAGCTTTTGGCCTGGGTGACCCCCTTTTGAGACTTTAATTTTGTGATCCAGACAGCAACCATCATGTGAATAATATATAGATGATCAATCAAGATGATGAGATCCCAGGCCATAGTATGAGAATCTCTGTTCTAGATCTTGTAATTTGGAAGCCGGGGGCGGGGAGACTGTGTGCTATTACTCACTGCTACTGTTGTGGTTCACCTGTAAGTGTCAAAATTTGGAGGGATGTAGCCCCTTCTTTGGCCCTTCTTCTAAAACCTCTATTATGAATTGACTAGGCAGTTTTTAGACAATTTGACCATGGTCAGAAGGGCAAGATGGAGGAGGCCTGTACAAACTCAGCTAATTTGACACCCTTAAAAGCTGACACACACACACAAAAGTTCCATGGGAATAAAGTTGTAAATAACTCAGACTCCAGCAGAAAATGTATCTTCAAGGCCACAGTAACAAATCCCAGACAGCCACTATCTTTGAGAACACAAAGAGATGCCTGACAGAAACAGAGGGTTTGTGGGAAAAAAGGGAGGTAACCTCCTCTACAACTAGGAAGCAACTCCCTAAAACTCTCTAAAAGCCAAAACCACCTTTGGTGGCTGTGCTCCAAGTGATAGGATAATGAATAGTCAGCTTATTCTCTGTACCTGGCAGAGGGGACCCTGCAACATGCATTCTAAGTAAATAAAACTATAAAAGGAAACGCCCAGGCCCTTATCTCTTGTCACTGGCGCTTGTGGCTACTAGCATTGCAGTAAGCCTGCATGGGCCTCTGACCCTTACCAGCGCTCTCAAAGATCCAGAGACTTCTGCCTAGCTATCTGCTGAGCTGCCTCATCTCTACTCTGAACCAGCTTGCGTCTCGGACCGTGGCCTCTGACACGTAAGATATCCTAGGCTGGGTTACTGGGGTTCACAACTAGTCACGCACACACTGCCATGCCCAGATGTCAAGTGTCTAGCCAATAAAATTGAGTTGTACTCACATACTTTGGCTTGTTTATTGGCAACCTTCGATCCCATTTGGGGTAAACTGAGGCACAGCAACCTTATTTTTTTTCCTAACACCGTCACTGAAGGCTTTGTTTGAATAATTTTTTACTGGCAAATCCCCTCTCCAAATACAAGTGGGAAAAGTGACTACATAGGAAGTGAACGAGTCATTGTCAGAGTTAATTATTATTATTATTATTATTATTATTATTATTGTTTACATAGCACCAGCAACATGCCTGGTGCTGAGCAGTCATGATTAGAGACTGGCCCCTGCCCTGAGGGACAGTTAATACTTATCACTTTGCTCCTTTAAGTTTTATTAAAGAGAAATTATTTGGGTGTCTTGCAAAAAGAGAGAGAGAGAGAGAGAGAGATCCTTATTACCTCAAGTCTAGTCTCTAAATGCATATAAAAATGTGATTGTGACAGCAGGCTCCCATATCTGTGCCATTTATCCAAGTAAGTGTCCTCATCAGATAGTACCCTGGTCTTCTGAGGCCCAAACACTTCTGATAAGGAGCTGTCAATCCTCAACTCTAGTTGAGGACAGATCCCAGTAGGACTGTAGTTCCAGGTAGGGTCATACCATGAATTAACACTAAAAGCTAGATGATGAACTGGAATAAAATATGTCCGTCTCTATGAAAACATAGACCTAGGTTGGTTACATACCTGCACATCCAGGGATGGTATTTTGTTGCTGTCTGACCCGCCAAAGCATGTTTTGGAAATGCATCTACCATGCAGCCAGCATGATTCTACGTGACTTCCTGTAGTACTTTGACAGTAAATGGAACCTGCGCTGGTGGGGTCATAGCCTTAAGGTTCAAGTGTGAACAAGCTGACAAAAGGTAGGTAATGCACATATACGGCTAATTGTCTGTCCTAGGCTCTCATTTCCACCCTTCCACATAAATAAATAAAGAAGTCAGCCTTACGTATTGTCTCTTGGAGACAAAGACCATTTTTAAATGGGACGCGCACATGCAGGCCCCCCCATCTCCCTCTCAGCACCTGTCTGAAGGCAGTGTGGGTGGGTGTGTGCTTCTGCAGCCCATGTGCTGCCCACTCATGCCCATGCATGGAGCATTGGGGGGAAATCCGGGATGTTCTGTGCAGGGGCAGGAGTGGGCAGTGCGTGGGTAGGGGCACATACCCAGCACACACCCATCCCAGCCTGTTTACCCCCGGAACATGCATCAGCACTCCAGGCAGCACACACAGACTTGCCCCCCAGAGGTGCCCATTTTAAAATGCCCAAAGTAGTCCCAATGATATCTTTTATTGGACCAGCTTTGAAAACATCTGTTCTACTTTGTCTCCATCTATTACTTTTGGGACCAACACAGTAACCACATTCTATTGTCATTTTGCTGTCATCTTAACACTTTATATATCAGTGGTTCCCAGACCCCTGTCATCCTGTATAGTTTCTCACAAACTGCAATGCACCCATTAAAGATGGTCTTGGGTTGATGCATGGTCATTGCACAAGGCTTTGGTTTCTGTAGCTTCTGCAATAGGACAGGTGAGGAGAGCTAGAATATGAGCAGCCAGAGCATGTGCATTAGGTCATTTTGATTCCTCAAAGAGATGACTGTGGCTCCGGCAGGGACTGATGCCCATTTTATTGAAGCCATGGCTGGCTCTGTGGACCACAATCCAGGAAGCCCTGCTTGATCTATTTGTTAGATTTGTTGTTTAAGCTTTAATAACAGCTGCTAATTCCCAGCTTAGTTACAGGAAGTGCTGGGGCATATTTATGCAGCTATTGAAATAACTACATTTGCCTTCTGCTATCGCACTGATAATGTAGTAACCCCTTTCCCAATCAGCATGTGTTTGACATCCTTGAATATGTTTGCAAATTACCATGCACCTGCTAGAAAATACATTTTGTGTTCAACTGCCACAAAAACTCCCTTTGTGTGGTATCTCCGCACACAGATTTGTTCCATGCCTTTATCCTTAAGCACTTTTCTCTGATAAGATTATTATTTGGGATGTTTCCCTTACCTGATCTACTCTGGCAGAGATTAAATGAAATCTCTCATGACACCTGCCTTGTATTCCAGTGTCAGAAGAGGGTCACTGAATGAAAGTGGCTCCCAGGCAGGTCTAGGCTGGGAAAGAGTAAGAATAGGGCATGGCTTACTGAATCATAAACTATCATCAATGAGAAAAGTTAGGGTTTGTTCACATGTTACTGTGGAAGGCAGGCTACCTGTGATCTATCGATCTATCTATCTATCGATCTATCTGTGGTTATCTCCTAAGATGTGAACACTCCAGAATGCAGTAAGTTCCACACATTCCTGTCTTCAGAACCATTACCCCTTATTAGCATTCACACATTACACTAGTAAGGGGTAGCTTATCACCATGTGCTAATAGCTATAAACTACCCCTAACTTAGGTTATGGGTACTTGGTGGTGGTTACCACTCAGGAGTAAGCTACATACGAATGCTACTAAGGACTTACAGCTCTGGATATAGGAATGTTCACCTATTCAGAGGTACCTCAGGTAGATACCCACCATAATCATAATGTGTGGATGAGCCAGACGTGTCCAAGCTTTCTGGTTTAACACATCCCATCTGAATTCTATTCCCGAAGCTATTCCTAAACAACACTCACAAGTAAGATGCAATTCTCCATCTGTCAAAAACAGGAGGCGTTGAGCCACTGAGGTGGAGGATGCACCTGTAGTGCATGTTCAGAAATGCCTTACCTTGATGAAGCCTCAGGAGGTTGAAGCAACACCTAGCTGCTTCACAGAAGATCTGACAACTTCATTCACCTTTTGAAGACTTGTTATCCACCAGTTGCTTCCACAGAGAAAAATAGCACACAAAATGACCAGCACCAGTAGCCCTGTGGAGCTTCAGCTTTGAAGGATTAACATATCCAAATGAAATGGCAGGGAGGGAATGTTGGGAGGCTGCATTAATTACACAAGCAAGCTCAGGGCCTCAGTCTACTACCCGTACCTGTCCTATTGCCTGTAAAACTTGATGGAATGTAGCACTACAAGTTTGCTGTAGGATTGCTACATGGATCATTCTTCCTGGCCCACATGTTTTTTATGTTCAGTCTGAAAGCCTGTTGAAGCTAATTAAGATATTTTAAATTAGTGACACCTTAGATGCGATGTAGAGTTTGAACAACTGTCCTTATTTTTGTCTAATCTAAAACGTGATTATGACAGGTAGGCTTTTCAATGTAAGTATATTAAAAGTGAGGGCTATTGTGTTGTTAGAGCTGTTATTGCTTCATTGCAACCGGTGATTGGGTTGCTGGTGGTGTCACCAAATCACAACAGTCATTATGCTGTTAATTCCCAAGTGGAAGACCAGTCTGAAACTTCTGTAGCTTTAATTGTGGCAAACTCAGTTCAGCATCTGAAGACTTTTGAAAAGCAGCAGATTCTCTGACTCACCTTTAGGGAATAGTTAGCGTTTTAAATGATTGTTTTAAAATTTAAATGATGTTATATTACTGCCTCAACTCTGTCCTTTTGCGCAGAATTGCCTTGTGTACAACCGATTGTATAAAGTTGTCTACATTGACATTGTCAACAGTTCATTGTATAACGTGTATACAATTTTTATACATGTAAATGTCAGAGTTAACGCGGTGTGAAAAAATGGTTCATCGTTGAATGATGATAATAAAGAAATGATCAATAAAGAAATAATGTGATAGTTTAGTTAGTGATAAATAATAAGAGTAAGTATCTTTGGTAAGGAATTAAGTGTGTGTGTGTGTGTGTGTATATATATATATATATATATATATATATATATATATATATATATATATATATATATAGTAATGAGAATTTTAAAAGTTATCACCTATNGTAATAAATTTTAATGATTTTTGGAGTTTAAGTTAGGGGGAAATGTATTTTGTGAAATGGTTTTGAAAAGGAAAGCTTTTTGTTTTGGAAATGGTTCTGCCTTTAATGGTTTTTTAAACTAAAGTTTTTTGTTTTAGAAAATTTCCTGTTTTGGAGGGATGTGATTAATATAATAATGAAAATGTTAAAAGATATTACATATGTCAGTTATGTGATATGTTCATATGTGGATACACAGTAAGGAAGGACAGAAAGAGAAAACCAGACGCATGAAAGTCATATCCATCTTTGCCCTCTATTTTTACCAGTCATATCCATATTTAAAAGTCATCATATTGATATTTAAAATACCATATCCATATCCCGAGGGAACAAGGAGGGAGATGCAGAGCTATGGGGCAAGGCAGGAACTCCAGGCTTGGGGCACAAACTGGCTGGGCAGTCCCCCCTCCCCTCAGATTGACAGCAGGTTCATCGCTTCACAGGGCAGTTCTAGCCTTCTAACCCAGCTCGACACATGGCTGCTTGGGGCTGCATGCAAATCATATGCAAATATATGCAAATCATCTCATTAGTCTGTATTGCTTGTGCAGAATGAGCCAGGTCTGTGGTTTGCTTCCCCAGCACAAGGGGGCAGCTGTAGATGTGATGCTGCCGGGAAGGATGGGACCGGGGGGTGAGGGGAGATGAACCTACAAAACATTTTTGGAATGGGTGGCTCTCCCTGCTGCCCCTTCCCCAACAGCCGTTGATGCAACTCAGAAGGCAGGGGAGGAGACGTAGCCAGGCAGGGCTGTTCTGCACTGTAAGTTCAAGCCCCAGGATGGGGAGGCTGTCAGGGGGTTGGGAGGGGCAGGACAGAACCAATGTTGGGGCAGGTTCTGGGCAGAAGCAGCAGGGGGGCTGTACTGTGGGCACCATACAGCTGCACTGGGGATGATGAGACATGATGTCCCCCTCTACGGCCAAACATTGAACCAAAATTACTCCACTGATGGCAGCTCTGCCAAGGGGAAATGGAGGACAGAGTGAGGGGGATACAGGGCAGGGACAGAGACCTCCTACTCTTCCCACAATCCTTTGTACCAGCACCCTCAGGCTGGTTGAGTCGAGTCTTTGGGTCTGCAGCCTTGGAGCATGAGATCTAGATCAAGTGCTGGCGTAGTGTGATAATGATTGGTGCAGCCAAAAATGAGTTATTAAACATTAAAAAATCAGTTCTACTGGCTGGCGCATGCACAGTCGAGCAGCCCCTGACCGCCAAAAAATAGAATAAGTAAAGTCATGTGACTGCTTTTAAAATCACGGGTATGTCACAAAGACTTTAACCTGTAGTCAGTTTCATGTCAATTACGCACTTGCCTCAGAAAGCCAGCAAAATGTGAAGCTCTAGCCAGTTTCATGTCAAGTACCATCTGGCCTCACTCCCTAATTTTGACTCCTATGAAAAGTCTGCAACTTTTCACTCCCTACTTCATTCAGTATGAAAAATTGCAGACTTTTCACTTGATGTGAAAAGTTGCAGATTTTTCATAGGGAGTGAAAATTACTAGGGTGTGAGGCAAGAGGGTAATTGACATGAAACTGACTAGAGCTTAAAGTCTTTGTGACTGAGCTGGCTCCTGATAAAGTTACATGATTTTAAAAAGCAGAGTCACGTAATTTTTCTTATGTTGTTTTTTCTAACAATACAAATGGCAGTCAGCAGCTGTACTACTGTGCACGCACCAGCCAGTAGAACTGATATTTTTAATGTTTAATAACTCCTTTCAGAGGTATCCCCTACATTGAGAGGATTTGTGATTGTTGCAAAGGGAAAATCGAGGATCTTCCACATTATCTTTTTCATTGCCCACAATATATGCGATTACAACAAACTCTATATAAGAAGACAAATATTCAAGCAGAATTTACAACGGAAAGGAAAATTAAAATGTTACTGGCCGGTAGTAACCAAAAGATCACCCAAGTGATAGCAACTATTGGGTATGGAAAAAGAAAGAAGGAAGGTGGTAGTAAAGAGAGAAGAAAATAGTTAAAGGTCAAATGGCAAATTACAGGTAGGAAAATGGTTTTGAAGGGGGAATTATCGGGTATATAGTCCCGATAGTTTTTAAGGGGGAAATAACCTATTCCAAAGGGCAGATACGAAGGGAAATAGCAAGAAGAAATGCTCTTTTAGAGGGTTATGTTGAATTGTGCTGTCTAATATGGTATAGGGTATTGCTAGGGTTATCACTGAATATCTATGAATATACGATGAGTTTTTAAATGAGATGCCGGTTTTTGTCCGGTGGATTGTTCCCTAATCAATTTTGGGATAATACTGTGGCCGAAGTGCAGAGTTTGTTTATATGCTGTTTTGTATTTTAATACTTCTCTTTTTTTGTATTGTGAAATTGTCAATGACCAAGTAGGTCATGGCAAAAATAAAAATTGAATTTAATTGTGAGGATGATAGATCCCTGTTGGCAGCATCTTGCCTCCAACAGTGGCCATCACCTTTCTCCTTAAGAGCTTCTTCCTGATTTTCCAGGCTCCAGTTTAAAGAGCACTCTTAATCCAAAAGGGATTTTCATCTTCCAAAAAAAGGACTATTAGCTAGTTGGAGGGACAAAAACTGGACACCAAAAACTTGTGCATCTAACAAGACACACACACACACACACACACACACACACACACACACACACACACACACACACACACAGAGGAAACATCCTTCAACAGCACTGTATCCCATTATTCCCGCCCCTTATATATTTATTCCCACATCTTGGTGAAAAAATGTCAATTCTGATATTTTTTTTCATCAAAAATTTGAATTCTAACAGGAAAAAACCTGAAAAATTCATTCAATTTTGTAAAAAAAAAAAANTAAAAAAAAAAAAAAAAAAAAAGAATAAAATTATTTAAATGTTGCTTTAAGCTGCATCCCTCTCACCACAGACATTGCAAGGGCTGGAGATAATGGGGCATAACTTTCCCACTGGAGGCCATGCCTACTGGCCTTGTGGCTCTGCCTCAACCCTATGGGATTCTGATAGTCACAGCTGGGCTTCTCCTAATGCCCCCTTCTCCCCATTTCACTGTCTCATTCTGCCACTCCCACTCCTTCCTGCCCCCTTCCCGGACTTTGGAGCCCTTCCGTCCCCTCCTTTGCTGCTGGGGTTGCCAGATGTACATTTTTTTATTGGTCACTTATGAAAAATACATGTTGCAGGACTGCATTGGTGCCAGTGCAGGCCTGCAACATGTATTTTTTATAAGTAGGCCATAACATTTTGCATATCTGGCAACCCTATTTACGGCTGATGCTGCCTCCCACTCCAGTACTTTTGCATGCATGCCACCCCACTTATGTGCTGCTCCACCTCCATTGGAGACATAGTGGTAGCTGTGGCCAAATTTGAGGAGTTTATTATTTCTCCCACGTGAAGGAAATACATGTGGGAAGATCTCCACATTAGGCTTTTGCTATGCCCATGCTGCTCCACCGCTGAAATCTTAAAAACCATTGCAGTCATAATGCAGCTCCTGTCCTCCAGTATTCATTGAACATATATCAATGAAGAGCAGTATCAGCTAAATAGAAGAGACACGCTCTATTGTAGGCTGATAGAATGGAGTCAGGATCTGCCAGAATCAATGAAGAGCCTCCCACTGCACTGAATGGGCATTTGGTCAGATTAGGGTGGCCAGATATACCTATTTTAGAGGACCTGTTTTTGGAGCCAATGCAGCCCTGCAGCCTGTATTTCTCATGTGTCCTCTAAATTTGCATATCTGGCCACCCTAGGTCAGAGCCTGACCAAAGCATGAATTGAGTTTAACAGATGACTTCTTTCTTTCATGTCTGTAATCTGTTAATTAATTAATTAATTAATTAATTAATTTATTCATATTTATATCCCGCCCCTCCTGAAACAGCTCGGGGCGGCTAACAAATTCAAAACATAAAAATACAAATATAAAACATTTTAAAATACTCATAAAATTACAACAATAAAACACGGCTAGGGAACATAAAAATTATTAATATGATAAATAAGAGTGGAGAGGATAACAGATAGCTATCTGCCCCAGCTTCACAACCATTAAATGTCAGGAGTGTTTACTCCTTTATTGTCTGATCAGTAAAGGTGGACTGGCTGACCTAAAAATATCAACTGTCTGAAGGGAAAGGAACATTGAAATGGGGAGGCAAGTTTAATCCTGAAGAGAAAACATCTTAGTTGGGAGCCAGGAGGTGGGGAAACCCAAATGCACATCTGTTTGGTCCTATCTGTGCTTTTGGGACAGGGAGGGGTATTGGTGTTCCATCATCAGGGACTCATGTTCATTTCATTTTTTCCCATTGCTGTCAGTGCGGAAAACTCAGTGAACATGGATCCTTGCCTGTTGCTGAGTGCTAATCCGCTTGCAGAAGAGTCTCGTCTTCCCACAGAAAAAGGAGCTCTTACCAAGAGATGAGAGGCAGAGGATTTTCCTTCTTGGAACATAGCCAACCATTAAAGTGCTATATCTCTCCCAACTGACTGGCATGGCTAGAAGCTTCTAGGCCATCCTGTAATGACTCATCAATCTTGTTTGCCGTGTTTTACGAGAACCCACTGATGACACCAGTTGAATTTGTGGTTTGCATCAACAATTATGCACCAGTCCCAAAATTTGCATCACCTCAGCATGGTATGCACCACTCTACTTATCTTCCGGTCAGGCTCATGCCCAGACTCTGTGCTGTTTAGAGGCAGCCTCGTTCACATGGATGGTGGAAACTCCTTATGTCAAAGCCTTTTCTAATAATGAATGAATGGCAGAGGCTGGGGAAGGGGCAAAATCTTGGCAGTGTGAACAAGCCCCTTCCTCTCCCTTCTGGTTCTGAGCCTGCCACAAGTGTTAGTTAGGGTGTCCCTCTGACCCAAAACTTTCACCTGAAGGGAGTGGGGCCACACCCAAAGGGGGAATGGGAGTGGGATTCCTGCCCCTTTCTGGCTTGGCAATGCCATGATACACCATGCTCCCCAGCGGACAGTACCATGTCAGAAAGGGGCAGAAGAGTTTTTGCCCTGCCCCTTCTGATATGGTCCTGCCTCCTACTTCTTAAAGCTCTGATTTATCTGGGCTATCCCAGTGTTTGTCCACAGTCTAGAGGTTCCCAGTCAAACTCAGAAGGGTGGTAACCTTAGTGCCGGACAGATGGTTTTGGTAGAGCCATTCTCCAGAGCAGCCACCACAGGGCTGTTATGTGCAAGGCAGTCAGTGCCTGATTATACAGGAAAAGGAAATGAAGAAGGTGGGGGTGGGGGGTTGCTTGGCTTGGCTGATCCCCTTGATGAGTGCACGTGAATAGTATCGACATGTTCCACCCTGCTCTCAAGCTGACTGGGAATATGGGTGCTTCTGAGGGACCACAGATGTGGTCTGCCCATGCCTGCCCACTTCACCCCCACTCTGACCAGTCTGTTTCAAAGTGCCCACCCCAGATGTGGAAGCTGAGCAGGCTGTGCTTGCTCTGGGGTAGCTCCACCGGCAGCACTTGGGAACATCCCAGAGCAAGCCAGCCAAAGTTAACCCGAGATACCAGCCTGGAGTGGAGTTGCTGTTTGTCTGCTGGATGGGCCCAGGCTGCAGCACTACTCCCAGTTGGCCATTGCCAACACCATAGAGTTGTGGGCGCCCACAACTGTATGGTGTGGAGGGGAGGGGTGCTGCACGGGCAGGCCGCAGCCTGTGGAAACTAACGTGTCTGTTTAGAGCAGATCCAGGCAGGGCTGGAAGAGTGTGGACGGCAGCTTCACGGGCAGGCAGCTTCCACGTCCGCCTGTTTACACCCTGTGTCATGCCAGCGTTTGTGCTAGGGCTGCTCTGAAGTACCATTTGTATCACGCAGGGAGCAGTTATCCAGTTCTGTGCCCATTCTCACAACTGACCAGTTTTACTTTTGTAGCATAGGAGAAACTTGGTTTGATTACGTTGACTTTTCTAGTATTATTTTGCCGCCTAAATACTACTGTCTAATGAAGACAGTACAGACCTCACAGTGGAATCTGTTGCTATGGCTCATGTCTTGGGCTACAGTACACAAACCATGTACTCCACTTACTTCACTAGAGCTACTCTGAAATAAGTGGTTTGTTGTCCTTGGAACTGCCTAGAGCTACTCTGAAATAAGTGGTTTGTAGCCTTGGACTGGCTCATGCCCAAGTAAAAGTTGGGACCCTCATTGTATGCAATTGATCTATTCAATTCCCTCTTGTCTCTCCTAAAGTAAAATGCTACCCTACTCATATTTATGCAAATTGGAGTGGTGGGGCAGAGTATGGCCTGCCCCTCTTTGAGGTTTTCAAAATGTAGTCACTTTAGCCATAGCATGTGAACAACAGGCTCTCAGCATCCCACATTAAAAAGAGTTTTGTCTCCACAAGGAATGGCTCTGCCTGCAGGGTTTGCAAGGACTACGGGTGATGGGGGCAATGGTACTGCACCCAGCTGACTGCACTGGGGCAGTGCGCATTGGGATATTCCTGGATTCGAACCACTGGAGCGGATGAGAGTGAAGAGGATTAGAATAAGCATGTTGCGGCAATTATTTACTCTTAATATAGTGCCAGTAATGTGCCTGGTGCTGAA
Organism: Sphenodon punctatus; assembly: GCA_003113815.1. NCBI lineage: Eukaryota > Metazoa > Chordata > Lepidosauria > Sphenodontia > Sphenodontidae > Sphenodon > Sphenodon punctatus. The sequence goes on from QEPC01005247.1 coordinate 961,274, forward strand.
CAGTTGTGATCAGAGATAGGTCCCTGCCCCGAGGGGCTTACAACTAGAATGGACAAGGGAGAGGGGAACTTAGGAAAGACAATTATGCATTCATGAAGTTGAGAGCTTGCATGTGCATGTGTTTAACTTAGTTACAAGGGAAGGGGGTGGGGGGATCTTGAATGATAAGGCAGTATGAAAAGAAACATATACACACAATCTGGAAGTGAAGCAATGTGGGACAGTTCCCAAACTGTGGCCCAGGCAAGCAGCAGTCCCCTGGGTGTGTTCAACACGTTAAGTAAGTTGCATTAGGAAATCTGGGGTGATTTGGTATATTTCTTTTGGCCCCTCAGAGTCTTTCTGAATGTGCCCTGTTGTCGTTCTCTCAGATGAAAGGAATTAACCATCCTTGCTTACCTTGTGTGGAGAAGTTGAGAGGTGTGATTGACATTTCCAGTAATTGCTTCCTCTTTCCTCCTGTGATGGGGTGATGGATGAATGACACAGTCTTCTCTGTGAGTCATGCAAACCACAAGAATGAATGGAAGCGTGAGTAAGAAGGAAATGCAAACCTACACAGGCATGCAGGTGTGTGTATTTTTCTTAAACTTCTTATTAAAGAGAAGATGTATTCCTGAGAAGAGTTAAGCTATTCATTGATCACTAAGCCACATTAAAATGCTAGGGAAGAGACATCATTGGGAGATTTAAGCCATGTCAAGGTAAATCCAGATAGGGCTCATTCACACAATATTGTTCCCCCATGCAAATTTACCACTTAATTCTTAATCTGTGTTTGCTTTGTCCAGTAGTAATGCATTTACATGACTGCTGATATCCATGTATTTCAATGGTGCCCTCCCCACACCCTTTCCATGAGTGGGCAGAGAGACAGAGAATCGACAAGAAGCAGGATCCACACAACATTCAAAATGTGCACTCGAGCTGTTACCCACTCTATTAGGATGTTGTGTAAATGAGCCTTTAAACTGGTACAAAGTGGGCGTCTGGGGTAGTGTGTTGTAAGGAGATGGGACAAGGCAGTCCATGCACTGTGGCAAGTTTGGTGCACCTTGAACCTTTGCTGTCAGCTGTGGCATCCCGGCCTCACGCTGAAGATGCAACAGAGTGGTGTTTCTTAACACAGGCAGTCCAAGGAGAGGTGGGCCACAACTTTTCTTTGATCTAGTTTGCATGGTGGCATGTAGCTGTACAAGAACAAAAAAAGACTGAAAACTGAGTAGATTTCAACTTTGTTTAACAGGAGACCTAAGTGAATTCAGTGAAATTCAAACAAAACCTTTGTTTCCACAGCACTTTGTAAAACACATGTAAAACCTTTCTGTCTGGCCAAACGTTTGGCAGGTGGGGACAGAAGTTAGGGGGTAAGATTTATTTATTTGTATTAATGTATTTTTATTCTATATTTTTAATGCTGTTACCGACCCTGAGCCTTTGGGGTAGGTTAGGATTTAAATATAAATGAATAAATGGGGTGCCGACAATCATCAGCCATATAGATATTAAAGGGTAAAAAAAAACCAAATAAGTGAAAGGTGCATTGCAAAATGAATAAATACTGAACAACAAAAAGGAGTGAATGCTGAACATCAAATGAATGAACACAGAGTAACAAATTCAACTTTGAATAGCAAATGAACAAGGAAACCAAGTGTGAAATGAACCAACTGTGAAATTCACAAATAGGATGTGAATTTTGGATTTTGGATTCTGATTTTCAAATTTGTAAAAATGTACTGAATGTTCCATTGGTTTCAATTACCTGTTTTGGCTCTAGTGATGGCAATGGGCTGAGCATTTAGTGGCACAATAGTAGCTAGGCCATATGGTTTCAAACACATTTTTTCCCCTGTAAGAGTAGCTTCCTTTGCTGTGTCACCAAATTAAATCATGAGGGTGTAAATCCTGTTTTATGCAGATACAGAGCCTCTGTATATGGTTATGTCATCAATTTGCCTAATGTAGGTGTGACCCAAGGTATTCATTCATACACCCTGTGATGGCCAGATTGCATCATCCTGTTTATCTGATGATTTCAGGGAACTCAGTGTGTTGCCTATTGTATAACATTTTGGGGATCTGCCCTAGCTCTTTAACATGGGGATACTGCTAGTGCAGGACCAGGTAACTCTGTGCAGTGAAACCAAAACACATAAAGAATATTTCTTTAGGTTTTATTGATGCTTTTGAAACAGATGGTGTACACAGAAGAATTCCAGAAATTACAGACCTTGGGGACTATATGAAACCCCATCATCACCTTTACAGTCACAGTTGGACAAAGGCCTCCCCAGCTGGGGAACACTTCCTTCAGTCCTGTGCTGATCCTACCTTTCTTGATCAGCTCATTTGTCTCGCATCCATTCTCTGCTTCATGAAATGCCATTGCAGGGTATTCACAGCCCAAGTTACATACACCCATCTGCGATGTGACTAATGTATTCTCTTGTCCTAAGCGGACTGTGCAGGGGTGGGCGGGACTGTTCTTGAATGGTTCCGCTCATTCCTGACCGGGAGAACCCAGCGAGTGGTACTCGGGGAGTGTTTTTCATCATACCGAGACCTCGCGTGTGGTGTCCCACAGGGTTCGGTGTTGTCCCCCCTCCTGCTCAACGTATCTATGCAGCCTCTTGATGAGGTGATCAGCAGGTTTGGCGTATGGTGTCACCAATATGCTGACGACACCCAGCTATACCTCTCTTTTTCAACAAACGCAGACCCTGCAGTCTCTGTGCTTACTCGGTGTCTGACGGCTATGGGGGATTGGCTGAGGGCTAATCAACTGAAGCTGAATCCCGACAAGATGGAGGTGATGCCAGTGGGTAAGGCGATGGAGTTAATGGTCCCCATCCTTGATAAGGTCTGTCCTCCATGTGTTCCCTAGGTGCAGAGTGTGGGAGTACTTCTCGATGTGCAGCTCCGCCTGGATGCTCAGGTGGAGGCTGTGGTGAGGGGTGCCTTTCGCCAACTACATCTGGTACGTTGACTTAGGCCATATGTTTCAGACTCTGACCTGGCCACTGTCATCCATGCTTTCATGACCTTGAGACTAGACTATGGTAATGCACTCTATGTGGGGCTACCTGTGGTGACGGCCCAGAAGCTTCAGCTGGTGCAGAATGCGGCGGCCCATCTTTTGGTGGGACGGAGCCGCTGGGAACACATTACACCAGTGCTCTGTTCTCTGCATTGGCTGCTGATAGTCTTCCGAGCCCGATTCAAGGTATTGGTTTTAACCTATAAAGCCCTAAATGGTCTGGGCACTGTCTATCTGCAGGACTACCTCACCCCCCAGATACTGGACCGGCTCCTACGGTCATCAGGGGATGCCCTTTTTGTGGTCCCCTGAGTCTTCCGGAGGGCCACTCAAGGGAGGGTGTTCTCGGTGGCCACACCGAGGCTGTGGAACTCCCGGTGGGGATGCATCTGGCCCCGGACCTTCCCTCCTTTCGAAAAAGGAGTAAGACTTGGCTGTTCCATCAGGTGTTTGGTGGGGGAGATGGGTAGAGGGTGGGGGAGGAGAGGGATGGGGGGGGCGGAGTGATATGTTTTTATAATCTTATGGTTTTATAATTATTGATATATGTTGTTGTAAGCCGCCCCGAGCTGCCTGTGGCAGGAGGGGCGGGATAAATGTTATACTGTGAATTTATGCTCTGCCCTTTCCAAAATGGCTCAGGGCAGTTTACAATAGCACAATAAATACAAATAAATAACATTATCCACATGATACAGCCTACAACCCCCTTCCTTACCCACAATACAATACAAATTAAACAATCGAACACAATCGCACACACTCCTCCTCCCAGACTACACCCAAGAAAATCAACACTTCCCAACAGCAATCTTCATTCACTGTTGAATACACCCCATTGGCCTTCCTGCCCTTCGATAGGATGCCCAGAATAATCTGATCTGCCTTCTTCATCTTGTCATCAAGCAGTTTTGCATATTTTTGTCCAGTGGCCCGGATTCAGCAGCATAAGAGACAACAGGCAAGATATAGAGTTGCTGAATCTCCCACTTCAGGTATTCTTCCTCTGTGAAACAGCAGGGAAACTCCAGTCAGAGGGAAAAATCCAACACAGGGTTGTGTTTTTTTTATTGGACCCATTTCCAGTTTCTAGATCTGGCCTGTGAATTCAGGCCTTGCTCTTAAACACTGAAAAAGGGTGGAGTGCTGTTGCTGGGGAAAGGGCGGAGGATTGGAGCGGCTGCCTGTCACTCACTGGAGCTTCCCTTCCCCCCTCACTCAGGTATATAATCAGGGTCTGACGCCCTTGGGCGACACCAAAGGGCATCGGCCGTTGGTGGGGCTACCATTGGCATTCGGCCCCCCTCTGATCGGTGACGGCTGGTGATTTGGAGAGAGTGGGGCCTCGGCACAGAATACAGGAGAGCGGGAACAAAGAAGCTGTGGCGGAGCTCCATGGAATAGAGTAGGAGAGCGGCACTGAACAGCGGGCCTGGAAGGGCAGCTGTCTACATCAGTCTGGCACCTGTGCAGTTGGTGGCAAGTCTATCCAAGAACTAGGAAGAAACGGGAGCGGACAAGCTGCAGCGAGTAGGACCTATGCACTCCTTGGGGATTTCCCTCTTCCCCCACACCCCCATGTCACTTTCACCTGGACACCTTATAGTCATAGTGAGGACTACGGCAGTGCCATGGGTGCGCTGTCTTAGGCACAGGACGGGCGAGGGCTGCGGATCCTGCTGGTCGGATATACGTCACCTTGAGACTGTTTGCAGCTTTGGACATGAGAACTGTTGGTGTCATTTCTCCTTTTGGCATCCAAGTCCAGGCTGGAGCAGATATATGACTGCTGAACCTTGAGATATGCTGGTTTTGTTGCAGGCAAGTTGGTATCACTGCTTTATAAGGCATTGGGTAACTGGGGCCTCTTTTTGTTTCTTTACCGTCCTTACAAGTGGGATAGCTTGGTATTTTACTTCAAGAACTTCTCTGCTGGTTAATCCCTTCAATTAACTCTGTTTTGTTAAGCAGCGTGCAAGGCCCTTGTGGCTTTACCCTTAAGGGCAAGGTGTGGAGCTATGATCCAGAGCTCCTAGAGCCCTTAAGTCCCTCGCAGAGGAAATTGCACAGGCAGAAGGTGTTCGGTTACCTTTGAAATCTTCCTCGACCTGTCAAATGAAACTTACACATTTCTTCCCACCAGATCTGGCCATCAGAACACAAGCACAGGATTTGCCAGAAGTCAATGGGCACAACTATGAGGATCCCTCCACTAGCGAAGTGCAGGGCTCCAGAGTGGTAGAGCAGGAGTCTTTGCCTCACCGGATTGAGCAGCAGTTTATCCACCTTAATTGTAAACTTGATTATCTCAATGTGCGATTGGAGCCCGATATAGATACTGGCTTCAAAGAACTCGAAGCAAAATTGAACCAGTTCAATGAACTACTTTTTGCCATGAAAGTTCTGGTGGTAGGGCTATGGCTGGAGTTTAACTCTTGGTCTGGGAAGTTTAACTCTTGTAGGGTGATGAGCCCCACTCAGAGCGATGCAGCTACGCAGACACAGGCCAGTCCACAGCATGCTAAGGCTAGGGCCAACTCTGTGCATAAAGAAAAGCTGGGTATAAGGTTGAAGGACAACTCATCTACAGTACAAGCACCTGATAGTGCCATCCCATCTGTTCTAGATGGTACTGAGGCAGCTGAGCAGATGCCTGCTTTCCCCAAAATTCTTCTGAGCAAGACGCAAGCTCCCCCTGCATCTAATAAGAGAGCTAAATTACCCGCCAGAAAGAACCCCTCCTCCTTCAGTGTTTGGCCCCAAGATACAAATGTAAGGTGGGCCCCAGCAGTGGTATTTCACTTCCGTCGAAGGAAGAAATACCACTTTCTTAAAAGGGGGGTCTTAGACATCTCCCAATTTACAACATACCTGCAAGAGAAAATGGCCTTAAGAGTCCTGGTGGGGGAAGCTGTGGAGGCAAAGGCGTTGTTAGATAGAGGTCGATTTCGGAGGTGGAAAATTATACTTACCTCTAGGGGTGGGACCCCGGGGCAATTACCAGATACCGGATTTACTGGTTTCCGGTTCTCCAAGAACCGGATTCTCGGATTAAATCCGATATCCGGTACCGGTTTTATTTCATTGATTTCAATGGGGCACTGTGTCCCCATTCAAATCAATGGAATACAATTCCAGAATTCCTCCCCCCTCCCCCTCCCAGGCTGCGCGGGTGGAAGAGGGGACACCCCCCCCCTGCCCAGCCTGGATTTTTGTTAAAAAAAAGAGCCGCCCCCCCAGCATCAGCGGCCGCGGTGTCCCCGCAGCCACCGGTAAGTATAGACCCGATCCGTGGGGGGGGGTTTAACACCCCCCCAACCCCCCAGGGATCACCCCTACTACAAGTGACAGTGCTGCTGTACCTTTGCGGAGCTCCGGGTGCAGCGGCGGTGGCGGCGGGCGGTCCGGAGGCCTCAGCGCCGGCTGTGGCTGCCGGCATCAGAGCCGCTCTAGGCCTTACGGGGAACTTCCGGTACTGAATTTTTTTAAAAAATCCAGGGTGGGTGGGGGGTGTCCCCCCTTCCACCCATGCAGCCTGGACTCGTGGAGGGAAACGCGGGTTTTTGGTGGGGTTTTTACATTGCGGCCATTCATTTGAATGGCTGCAATGTAAAAAAAACCCCACCGGTACCCGGAATCCAGTAACCGGGCTGGATTACCGGGTTGAATCCGATAATGCTGGTACGCATTATCGGATACCGGAAAATCAGGTAGTCCCTTCCCTAGTATTTTGAAATAGTCTCCATGCCTTTTGCAGACATTTAACCCTCACAACTGCTCCTTTTAGTTTCCTTCTAACTACCTTCCTCATTTTGGCATAGTCTCCCTTTTTAAAGTTAAATGTTACTGTGGTAGTTTATCATTGTCCCTCCAGTAATTATGTCAAATTTGATATTATGATCACTACTGCCAAGCAGCTTCACCACCGTTACCCCTTGCACCAGGTCCTGCGCTCCACTTAGGACTAGAAGTAAAATGTCCACTAAAGCCTTTAGAAATGCTTCACGTGTGTTCTCTCCTCTGTCCCATCCAGCATCCCCTCCTCCCGTACTAGTTCCCTCCCTTGCCTTTCCCTGTGCATTCCCTATTGAGATGCACAGCTGAGGCAACTGCAGCACTGAAGCTTTTCATTTTCCTATTGGCATTTGCAGGCTAGCTGGGTCTGGGAATGGCAACAGGAAGCACAGAGACACAGGTGTGCTGCTGGTTACTATGACAACCCCCCCACCTCAAGGGCAAGTGTGTCTGATCACCAGCCCCCAAAGTGACTTATTACTATGCCATACCCGCCATTCTCCACTGCCCGCCATGTACCTCCCCTGCCCTCACATGGAAGTGCATGGCTAGAGATGGCATGGTGGGTTTTGGTGCACATGCCACCGCCTTCCCTTCCAACCCCCAGTCCCCAAAGCAGTTTATTGGTATGCCATACTGCCATTCCCCACAGCTTCCACTTCCCCAAACTTCCCACCTTTCCTGGAATAAGCATAGAAACAATGGATTTGTGAAAAATATAGCAACCTTATTAAACAATTTAAACTTTGAGTTAAATTTAAGTTTGTTTATTCTCCTTCTGCCTGCAAGTTTTGGAGGTAGCGGGATGCGCTCTTGGAGGGGGAGAACTGTGGGGGTACATTTTCCTCCTCCTCCCACAAAGAATTTCCTTCTTCCACACAGAGACTTTTCTCTCTGTACCGCCAAGTTTACCAGCAAGCCTACAGTTTTTCTGAAATGCTCATAGATGACTGTAGCATGTTTCCTTTTACCAATCCTGTAGAGAAGTGAAGAACATACAGAAATCAAACACTGCTATTCATGCTGTCTACCTAGTCTGACTGCCATTTTGTGTTCCACCACCCCTGCCAGCCCTATCTTACATGCTATTCATGTCAGCCCATGGTGCCTCTCCCCTCCCCAACCAGCCTGCCATAGTGCTGTTCCCCCCCCCCCCGCCAGCCTGCCACCCCGCCATGGTGCCTTCCCACTCACATCCCACACATACTGTTCGCATCCAGTGCTGCTGTGTCCTGGGGAGTATCATGCTGCTCCCCAGCACTCCACTGGCTACCTGTTAATACAGTACGGAAAAAAATTCCACATAATTAGATAGCAATAAACAGAAGCCTTTATCATGTAAATGTGGTGTCCCCACCCAGGTGCATTAACTTACCATAGTTGCCTAGCTGTCATTCTGAGCAATGACTCTGGTGATTAAAAGACTGTGGCAGTTGCTCCGGAGAAGGCAATGGGTTCTGAAGAGCAAGCGTTGGGCACGTGCTGCAAACCAGGATGAGCTGGGACAATACATGTCTGAATTTGGTGTGCATTGGGCTTTTACGGTGCTAGTGAAAGTGGAACAGGGCAGCAAGCGATCACTCCTTGGAGCACTCTAGGCTTTTTGCCCGCAACTCTATGATGCTGGCAGATCTGTACATGTGTGAGGCTGCACACAACCCAATTTATGGGATGTGGGCACTTGGGAGTACATTAGCCCACATTTGCCCGCACAGTGGAATCCGCATGCTCCAAGATCTCACTGCGCATGGGGGCTGTGTGGCTGCCGCCGGTGCGGGATGAACATCTAATAAACGAGCAGGTGGACAGACCCACCGGGTGGGGGCTACCATCTCATTTGTTAACACCCACAGAGCACGTTGCAGTAATCTAGCCTGAAGACTCGATTTCATTCAAAGTAGCCAGGGGTTCTGTGCGCCCCTCTTTATACCATCCTGCACCCTTCCCCCTTTTGCCTGTGAAGTTTTCACTTCTAACCCACAGTCTCCGGCTGGATGAGCAATCTGGCCTTTACCATAGAAGAGGTGTGATACTCTTGCTTAGAGAATACTATCCAGTAGAGGTGGGACCCCGGGCCCATTACCGGCTACCGGATTTACCGGTTACCGGTTCTGTAAAAACCGGATTCCCGGATTAAATCCGGTATACCAGTACCGGATTTATTTCATTGATTTCAATGGGGCGCTGTGTCCCCATTGAAATCAATGAAATAAATGAATTCCTTCCCCCTCCCCCTCCCAGGCTGCGCGGGTGGAAGGGGGGACACCCCCCACCCACCCTGCCCAGCCTGGATTTTTGTTTAAAAACAGACTCAGAGGCGAGCCCACCCCCCAGCACCAGCGGCCGC
>QEPC01005247.1:975534-1002610 GCA_003113815.1 Sphenodon punctatus
CTGGGGCACGGAGCACGAGGCAATCCCTGAGGTATATGGGGCTGAGACCATGAAGGACCTTATAAATCAACACCTTGAACCTGGCTCGGCACACTATTGGCAACAAGTGCAGAGCCCGGAGCACAGGTGTTATGTGGTCCCGGCGACCTGTCCCTGAAAGGAGGCGGGCCACTGCATTCTGCACTAGCTGCAGCCTCCGAACCAGGAACAAGGGCAGCCCCACGTAGAGCGTGTTGCAGTAGTCCAGCCTCAAGGTGACGAAGGCATGGACAAGGGAGGCCAGGTTCGGGCCAGAGACATACGGACGCAACCTCCGCACCAGGTACAGCTGTCTGAAGGCAGCCTTCACCACCCCCTCTACCTGCTGCTCCAGGCGGAGATACGCATCCAGCACAACTCCCAGATTCCGGACCTGTTGAGCTACAGGAGGGCAAACCCCCTCAATCAGGGGGGCCAACACCTCCCTCGCTCTCCCCACCACCATCACCTCCATCTTATCGGGGTTGAGCTTCAGTCTGCTCTGTCACATCCATTCCGCCACAGCCCCCAAGCACTGGGATAGCAACGAGATGGCAGGGTCTGGGTCAGCTGAAAAAGAGAGGTACAGCTAAGTATCATCAGCATATTGGTGATGACGCACCCCGAACCCTCACACAACCTCCCCCAAGGGCTGCATATAAACATTAAATAATAATGGAGACAGAATGGAACCCTGCGGAACGCCGCAGGACAAAGCGCGGGGGCAAGATGTTTCAACTCCCAGCACTACCTGCTGGCTTCTCCCCAAGAGGAATGAATGGAACCACTCAAGAACGGTCCCATCCACCCACCCACCCCCCAGGTCATGCAGCTGTCTCAACAACAGTCCATGGTCCACGATATCAAAAGCGGCCGAGAGATCTAGTAGGACAAGAAATGTTGAACATTCTGCATCCATCTCTCGGTGGAGATCATCGACCAAGGCCACCAACACCGTCTCAGTGCCATAGCCGGGATGGAACCCAGATTGAAAAGGGTCCAGGAAACCAATGCTATCTAGATGAACCTGGAGCTGGATCACCACCGCCCATTCAATAACCTTCCCTAAAAAGGGAAGGTTAGAGACACGTCCACGTCCAACGATGTTTTTTCAGCAGGGGGTGCACCATAGCCTCCTTGAGGTTGGGCGACAACCTCCCCTGCTGCAAGGACGCATTAATCACCCTCACCAGCACTGTCCCCACATCTCCCTGGAGGCTTTCACCAGCCAGGATGGGCATGGATCAAGTTCACAACAGGTGGCTCTCACAGACCCCAAGATATCCACCGCATTGGCTGGCGTCACTTCCTGAAACTCCCCCCACAAAGATGGACCAGACGGGGCCTCCATCACCTCGCGCTCTCTACCTACTACCTCTAATCCAGCGTTGAAGTCCATTAGGGACCATTTAGGCATTAGGGATCAGCTGAAGAACCTAAACAAAACAATTTAAAATCTTACTGCTACAATTAGATTTTATTATACTTTTATTATCATTCTACCCCACCCCCCTTTTTGCTAAAGTGGGTCACAGAGTGAGGCATGCGAGCAAAATAGCAGTTGGGCAAGCTTGGCATGAGCACCAAACCTGAACATGCCACTGGGCTTCTTTTGGCAATTAAAAGCAGTAACCAGGGATTACATGTTTGACACATAGTGTTTAAAAGGTCTTGGCTGCTGCCTTTAATCAAAGCAAACAGTGTCTTTTGCTGGCTGTGAGACAGCTGCTTTTCTCCCCCTCCTCCCCTTCAAGATATCCTCTCGAGCTGTCCAAGAAGATATGGTTGTGGGGGGAGGTGTCCTATTGTGGGCACTGGGGATGCAATATGATTCTATAGTACTGCTTCCCTTCTTTTATTAACTTTTTATGTGAGCACCAAATCATTAAAACTGTTACAAATTCTACTTTTGTTTTTTCTTAAACGTTTTACTTTAGTTTTACAGCAAGCCACTTGGGCTATTTATCTAATTCTCTCTGTTTATTAACTCTTAATTGGTTACAGCTGCAAAGGGCTCCTATTGCAACAACAATTTTCTACCACTTATTAAACTAACTTAACCTAATTGACTAAAACACTTACATTTTCCAGTGCAGACAATATCAAACCAACGCTTTTCTTAGCCACTTCACTAAATCTTTCTGTTGCTTCCACACAAGTTACTCAATTTTTTCCCCCTTCTTAAATTTTTTTGCTTTGTCCCTACGCAGGGCAGACATGCTAACATTCCACTACCATCTTATTAAAACATGCTCTTTCCACCTAACACAAGTCATTGGAAACTTTCTTTGAAGAATACTTAATTAACTCTGCTTTGCAGAAAGCAGGGTGAGCTGTTAAAATCATGAGTTTGTTTTGGCCCTTTTTTCCTCATCTTCATAAGGCACTTTATTCTACATAGGAGGGCTGCTTGTAAGGGCCATTGGCCTTTCTTGTTGGCAATCTGAGCACTTGATCCCATCATAACCAATTTTTATTGCTCCATGTGCTCTGATACTTTGCAGTACCAAACGTACAGGGTGGTGGTTTACTCATGCTGGTAGCCAAATGTAATTAGTCAGCATGGCTCTTGCAGCCAAATTTTGCAGTGTCCATACTTTTAGACCTGGATTACTTATTCTTGGATATTTATGGGCCATTGCTTTTCCAGCACCTGCCAATTGCTCCAATATGTAGTTACTGGCATCAACATTCCCTTCTTTTCTAAGGGCCCACATTATTTTAGTTTTTGTTTGCTTGGCCAAATGTACACATCCATCCAGGGATTACACCATAACACAGGAACCAATAGTTGTATATGAAAACATGTGTCCAAGGGCCATCTGATTTTTGTTTTTGATCCTTCTCCCAAGAGACTGTGTGGGCCTTTATATAAAATGTTTTCATTAGTCTGGGCAACCCTGGATCCAACCACTGATAGATCCACCAGTCTTTTGGCCTATGTAATTTAAGGCACTTATTCTACATAGGAGGGCTGCTTGTCCTTCCAAATCTATTGGAACATCCAATACTGACTTGAACATTGGCCCTGGGGATATGATTGCAGAATCACCACTAATTTTCCACCATTCTGTACAAGTGCCACCTCTGGACAGGAGATATAGTTGAACAGTTTGTAAATCCAGAAAGGCTGCAGAGGGGCCCAAAAAGGGGCCTATGCATCTATTTCTGCCATGCTTTAATATTATGTTCTCATCCATGGTGCAATTCCAGGTACAATTTAAAATCAGCAACAATAGCTTTTGTTTTTCTTGATCAATGGATGTTCTTATAATTTTAGTTCTTTTAATTTTAAATTTAAATCTGTTAATGGGAAACAACTAATTTGAATTTGTCCAGGCTCTGTTCAGGGCATGTTTATCAGGTCTGGACTCTGTAAATGACATGAAAGGTGCATTTTCTTTTTAATGCAGGGCTATATACTCTTTTAAAATTACAGCAGCTGGCTGTTACCTTTAACTTTGCAAAAGCAAAACAAGCTTTCCTTCAAATTATGTGCCCTTAAATCTTGGCACAGAAAACTTCTGTATAGCAGCATGCATGGTACACAAACAAACACAAACACCAACAAACACACAGAAAGGAAATTTATGGTGGCATTACATCATTCTGTTCCAACTGTGCACTTGGAGGAATGGAATAATATAATTACCTTTTATCAGAATTTGAATTTTCTCCTGATTTGCTTAACATCACCTTCCTTTTACATGGACAAACACACAACCATACAATACAATTTTAAATAGCCATTTTCCATGGCAAAAGCACAAAGTGCATTTACATCCATACATTAAACTATAGTAGTACTAAAAAGTAAAATCACAGGAAAATAAAGCAAACAACAAAATCAATAAATCTTAAATTCTGAGCAAAACAGTAAACAGGTACTTCACGCATTTCAGGACAAAATAGGTGTATTACAAGGTGGCATGGTACTAATTTGTTCAAACAAACACAATAGCTGGATCAATTCCATTTTGCACTGAAAACATTTAGGCAGAAGCCATCAAGAAGTCAACTTAATTTCTACATGTTTAATTTTTTAATTTCTTCTAACAAAAAGGGACCAAAGTTACTTCCTAAAAATGAAAGGAAATACAGCTTTTCAGGCTGCCCCAATATAAAGCAGAAAACAATGTCTAATGGTGCCTGGACAGGAGCTGGCAATCTGGGCAAGAGAAAGAGTCAAATGTTTGGTCCAATAGGCCATATTGAGTCGGACATCTGCTTCCCAACATTCTAGTTGGCCACAATAGTGATAAGCGGTGTTTTCCAGGCTTGAAAATTCAAGACCCATACTATAATTCACCTCCTTGTCTTTCCTTGCCCCTCCCCGCCCAACAGCAATGCTTTCTGATCAGGCTAAGGTAGAAACATGCTTTTCTTTAAGATAAAGTTACTGGAAATCCTTAATGTCTTATTTAATTGTTCTGCAACCCTGTGGAGCTTTTCTTTTAAAATAAACAAAGCTGTCCAAATGATAAGAGGCAATTAAAAGCAAGTGTGGCCTGAAACAGGACTAAAAGCAGCTGAGCTCGACAGTAAAAATAACGGTGTTAGAACTTAGTGGCGCACCAGTCTATGCAGGCAAAAATGAATCCTGCACTTAAGGTTGGGTACTTCAGATGTCTCTTGATACCAAGAAACTGCTGGAGTTCCAGTTACCTGATTAGGTTTTTGATTATTTATTAACTGCTTTATTTGGGTCTTTAAAATTTCTTGAGAGTCTAAAAGAGACCTGACTTCAAATTCATCCTTACGTTTGGAAGCTTTATTATGCCAATCAAAAAAACACATGCAATTCATTTAAAGGTACTTTACTGCCCTTTGATTTTAAAATTCTACGGAGATGGACAATTTTATCTAAATCAAAGCAACTAATTAAAGGAACTGTAGGTTAGGTTCATTTTGAGTATAGGAATTCCACTTATCTAAAACATACAAGAATTTGCTTCATACTTCATGTGCACATACTTTGCTGGGCTTCTCTTAGGCAGGTCAGAGGGCGGTAGACCCTGCTGCCCCCTATCTTATCGCACTCACATCAAATTCACACAGGAAAAAAAAATCTGAGGGAAAGTTCTTTTATCAAATTTCACTCATTTCGAGACTTCTCAATTACACACTCACAGGGGAATACGCACATAGGAATTTCAACAAATTCCTTTCCACACACTCACTCAACTACCAACATTTCTCAGTCGCTCTGACAACCATTCACTGACTCAAAGTACACATGCAAAAAGTCTCCACACCCACTAACAAGCAGATCAAGTTTCACACACCTGGGGTGAATTCATATGTGCAGCAATTATCTGGATTTTTAAAAATTCGGTTCTCAATAGTTTGCTGTTAACAAGTCCTGTTGTATTCACATGCATGCCATACCGGTTATAACTACAGCGAAATAACACATTCAGACCTTCTTGTAGTGCGCACTTACCTGGCTGCTCAGTGAAGTTCAATTACAGGAAGTGGCCTGTGGGGAGCCAGAAGGTTCCTGCCTTGTAAACAACATTCTTTGAGATGGCCCTGAACATTTTCACAACACACAACCTTCCAGTCCACATGGATTTCTTTTTCTTGTATGTCTAGAAAGGGTTGGAAGGAATGGTCATTCTGAAGGGTAGAATGCTTTTTATACTAGAGAAGCTTGAGACCATCATGTGGTCTATTATTTGAATAGGGTGAACATGCACAACCCAATTGTGAGAATGTTCGGAGTCAACTCAAAGAATGTTGTTTACAAGGCAGCAACCTTCTGCTTTATCTCACAGTCCAATTGGAGTGCCGGTGTCCCACTGCTGCTACTGCTGCAGCACTACTAGGAGGCAGAGGCAGACGGGAAGGGGACGGGAAGCATGGAGGGGAGGCAGAAGAACTTTGGGGGGGAGAAGCTGGCTGCAGCCTGCCCCCAGCGAGGCAAGTGCGGGGCCCCAACTGCTCTCACTGCTTCCGGTAGGGGAAGGAGTAAAACAGTGCACTTAGAAGCACGGTTGCATTCACATGCAGAAAATATTTCGCACCAGTTAAAACCACTATGACGTTGCTTTCACACTGCTGTAAAGTGTGGATTTATTGAAACCGGACACCAAAAAGGTAGGTCTGAGTAGCTTTGACATTCAGATTTCTTTAGTGCGATATTGACTACAATAATTCGCTTTAGGGACTTCAGACGTGCATGGTACATTCGAATTATAATTTAATTTAAAAAAAAACTGAACGTCTGAATCCCACCTAAGAATGGGAAGGGAGAATTCCAGCCTCAGACTGGCATGCATACTTTTACGATTTAGGAAAGTCTAAGATTACACTGGGGCCCATATTCGCAAAAATTGCCCCACCATTCCAGGTAGGCAATTTGCCCAAGCCAAGGCAGCTATTCCAATCCAAGGTAGCTCTGCAATGTGACACCCAGCTTGGCCCCAAACCAGGGCAATGATTCGGGAAAGGGAAGGGCACACAAACCCACACACACTTCTTGGTTTAGCCCAGCTCTCTTATATCTTTAGGATCTTTTGCTTTTCTTATAGACTAGTCTCTTCTTATTCTACACTACTTCTAACTACACAACTCAGAATATCTACCAGATCTCACCATTCAGGGTTGGAAAGCATCTGGCCAAAAAGGAGCTGGTTTCCCTCCAGGATCCATGGTCACCCCCTCACCAACACCCCAATAGGGATTTCAAAAGGTCCCTTACCTATACCTGGCACCAGAAGGTGGGAGGGAGAGGGATGGCCCGCAGCCCCCCCAGGACCCAGCTGGGCACAGAGCTTTCCCGGCCAACGCACCAAACAGGAATGGTTGAAATCTGTTAGAGCTTCTTTATTGTTACCTTTCAGCTGAGAGGGAGAGAACCACGCATCACCACACAGGGTTCAGCAGAGAGTTCTCTAACCCCTCCCATTACACCAAGATGGTTATAGGGTTCTGATATAAACAAAGGCGTCACTCAAGTGACATGGTACAACAATGGAAAATTACAGAAAACTCAAGAGTTAGCAAGATGTTTACATACTTAAAGAGTACACATTCCCAAAACAATACAACCAAACATGAGCCAACCATGTTTACATTTAAGAGTGTCTGAGAACTATTCATCTTGTTCTAACTAGAAGGTTGCACCTGCTTTATCACTATAACTGTGTTATCTATGAGAGAGAAGGGGGAAAGGCATCCTAATGTCTCAGGGCCTATATTCTAAGGACAAGATTGGGATGAGAGAGAACTAAAACAAGCAGCTAGCATTTCTGTCTCTGGAACAGAGGTCTGGTATGATTTTACCCAGCATACATCTCTGTAAGCCACGTTAAAGTGCTGCTCTACTCTGGCTAAGGCAATGTAGCTATTCAAAATGGAGTTAGTCTATAGGGTTCAAATTATTCCCCGACAGCTGTCACAAATCAATGTGACTCTGGAAGAGGTTCTAAAGCAAATTGACAAACTAAATAGTAACAAATCACTGGAACCAGATAGTATTTATCCCAGAGTTCTGAAGGAACTCAAATATGAAGTTGCAGAACCTACTGCTGGTAATTTGTAACCTATCGCTAAAATCTGTCACTGTACCTGAGGCCTGGAGGGTGGCAAATGTAACACTGATATTTTTAAAAGAGATCCAGAGGTAATCCTGGAAACGACAGATCAGTGAGCCTGATGTCTGTGCTGGGCAAAATGGTGGAAATAATTTTTAAGAACAAAATTATTGGGCATATTGATAAACATGGCTTAATGGGAAAGAGTCAACAACTCTTCCCTTTGGATTTAACAAAGGAAAATCATGCTTCACTAACCTAATGGAATTTTTTGAGGGTGTAAATAAGCATGTTGAATAGGGGTGAGCCGGTCAATATAGTGTATCTGGATTTTCAAAGCGTTTCACTCTCCATAAACAATTCATGGATTTTAAAATACCTATGTTCAAGGATATTACACATTTGAAGCATGACACTGGGGACATGTAAACAAATGGTTATTTGTTTATGTAATTTTTTTTTTGTAATGCTGTTTTGTAATGTTTGTTCCATTGCTCTACTGTGCGATGATCTTTGGTCAAGCAAATAAATTGAAATTTGTTTGAAAGTGTTTTATAAGGTCTTTCATGAGAGACTCTTGAGGAAATTAAAAAGTCATGGGATCGGAGGCTGTTGTGGATTGGTAACTGGTTAAAGGATAGGAAACAAAGAGTAGGACTAAACTGTCAGTTTTCACACTGCAGAGTGCTGCAGGGACCTGTACTGGGACCAGTGTTGTTTAATGTATTCATTAATGATCTGGAAAAGGGTGTAAGAGTAAGGTGATCAAATCTGCAGATGACACAAACTATATGTACACAATTCTGGGTTCTAAGTTAGGAGTTACTACTCAAAAAAAGGATCTTGGAGTCATTGTGGACAATACATTGAAATCCTCATCTCAGTGTTTGGTGGCGGCCAAAAAAGCAAACAGAATGTTAGGAATTATTCAGCCAGGGATTGAGAATAAAACTGAAAATATTGTAATGCTGCTATATAGATCTATGGTACGACCGCACCTGGAATATTGTGTGTAGTGGTTGCCTCATCTCAAAAAAGATATAGCAGAAATAAAAAAGGTACAGAGAAAGGCAACACCAATTATAAAAGATATGGAAGAGATCCTTGAACTCCCTATGAAGAGAGAACTATAGCAAGAACTCTGTATGAAGAGAGGCTGGATAGTTTGGGGTTCTTCAGCTTGGAGAAGAGAAGACTGAGAGGGGATATGATAGAAGTTTATAAAATCATGAGTGGTGTGGAACGAGTAAATAGGGAACGGTTATTTACCCTCTCAAATGGTACTAGAACTAGGGGACAATCCATGAAACTAACAGGTAGCAGATTTAAAACAAATAAAAGAAAGTATTTTTTCACTCAATGCACAAATAAGTTGTGGAATTTGTTGCCAGAAGGAGTGGTCAAGGCCAGTAATATAGCTGGGTTTAAAAAAAAGGATTGGACAAGTTTCTGAAGGATAATTCCATTAGCAGCTATTAGGCAGGTAGGTTTGGGGGAACATAGCCTCTTACTGTTGGGAGCTGGGAGTGAACAACAGGGAATGGATCACCCCATTGTAACCTGTTGGGTACTTCTTCAAAGCAACTGAGATTGGCCATTGTTGGAAACAGGTGCTGGTCTCAATGGACCATTGGTCTGACCCAGTATAGCACTGGGTTCTTATTTTTTAAGAAAACATTTTAAATAGCTTTAGTAGACTTTTAAAAAGGATCATTAAAGTATCATTGATTTGTGTTAGCATTGTGGTTGATGTGCCAGCACAAGGCGTCCCTGATCTCCCCAGGTATGCGCTGCTCTCTGGGTGAGCTTGCCAGAGCTCACTGGGGAGGG
Source organism: Sphenodon punctatus (assembly GCA_003113815.1). Lineage (NCBI taxonomy): Eukaryota > Metazoa > Chordata > Lepidosauria > Sphenodontia > Sphenodontidae > Sphenodon > Sphenodon punctatus. The sequence goes on from QEPC01005247.1 coordinate 984,921, forward strand.
GGGTTTCCATCGCAATCCCACCTGTCTCACAGATGTTTTGGAGAACACAGGCAATGGTGGTTAATCTCTTCAGGGAAACAAGTGACTTCGGGTACGGGCAGGGGTGTCACAAGCATTTTTGCTGCCCTAGGCGGCCCCAGGAAGCTCACCCCCCTTCAGTTACAGAACTTGGCAGCAGTTGCAGAAGCTAGATCGGGGGCATAGGGGACAGCTACCCTAGGCAGTCCCATCCCTGCTGCCCCAAGCTCCATGGTTATTCTGAGGGGAGAGCACTGAGGGCAGCTGTCCTGCCCCATTCCAGCTGCAGAGCTTGGTGGTGGTTGTAGGGATAGAAGAGGAGGGACTGTGTATAGCACCAATTTCAAGGGGAAAGCTCTCCTGTTCCTCACCATGAACCAGCTGCAGAGGTTGGCAGCCATGAAGGCCTGGTGCATAACAAGACATCCATGACCACACACCAAATGTTTTGGAAACTTTAAAGAGCTTGACGGTGTGAGCAAGAGCAAGAACATGAAACGACTGATTGCTTTCACATTTAATTTTTACTTTCACTTTGAATTGTCACTATAGGCTCTCAATAAAGTATGTGATTTGCTAAAAAAACCTCTGCATTCTGTGCACATATCTAAAGGACCACCTTCTGTTGGGATATCTCAGGTTGGCCAGGGGTTGCAAGTTCCAACACTTCGTAAACTCCATACAAAACGATGTAAGGGTCCGGCCTTGGTTGTAAGCAGCCTCACAGGATTGGACCCCAAGTAGAGCTGGGATGAGGCAGACCTATGGCAAGATCTGGTCCAAACAGAGAGATGGATAGAAGTGTGTCCAAAGGGGCCCAGGAGCAGAGGGAACTGGAGACAGAAATAGGGTAAGTGTGCAGGTAAACACAGCACATCAGAGCACAAATGAGAAGAGGTATTGCTCTGTCCTGCTTCCTCTGGGCAGTATCTCATACAGACAGCAACCAATCCCATATGCAGGGAGAGTGGCTTAGTTACTTCATGAAACTGATCATAGAGCCCAGAACTAAGCCAGCGGGGTCCTGTCATCATACGAACACACAGAGAGGCATTTTCAGTGACTGTTCCCCAGCTCTGGAACTCCCTTCCCTTGGAGGTTTGCTAAAGCCTCCAGGAAACACTCCAACAATGTAAGACCTATTCATTTAGCCAGGCATTTAGCAGGCAGGGATAGGAATAGGAGTGGTTTTAGTAGAATTAATTTTTTTATTGGTTTTTTGTTTTGTACATTTTATGTCTATTTATTTATATATTTCATGTTGTGAGCCACACTGTGCCTTCAGGAAGGATGGGGTAGAAACCTAATAAATAAATAATTGTATCCTATCCATTTAATTTTTTTTTTTTAAAAAATCTGATTTATTTGCAGTGCAGCTGAGTCCCACTGATATGAAATCTTGCATATGGCATTTCTTGGCTTTAAATTACTTTAATTGTTCCCCTGAAAGCTACACAACACATTGTTTTTGCTTTTAATTTCATAAAGTTTGATAGTGGGGTAGGGGAAGATGGTGAGAGAGAATATAATTACAGCCACAGAAGCACCTACAGAACAATTTTCTCAGTGGCATAGGGTGGCTTAAATACTAGTGAGGGCATTTTAAACATTTAATAACACACTGAGCAGTGAATGTTGATGAAAGAATTTAAAGCTGTTTAAGTCCTAAGCAAACCACCTCAACCTCCCAACTCCTAACCAGCCCACAGAACTTGTACTAGTTTTCAAACTGGCTCATGTGAGGGAAAGGTTCCCTATCCCTGATCTGCACAACAGTCTCTCATAGCCATAGCTTATGTGTAAAAATTTCCATCTGAAATCAGTAGACAAGAGTTATTAGTATTATTTAGTTGTTATTTACTTTTAGAGAGCACCAGCAATGTACCTGGCACTGTACAATCATTAATTAGAGACAGGTGAAGGTCCCTACCCCAAGGGGGTTACAGTTTAGGGGGGGAAAGGGAAGAGAGACAGGGACCCATTCATGAAGTTGAGAAGTCAAAGCTGCACGTGCTTAGTTACAGGGGGGAGAGAGACCATAAGTGGAGGATGGAAGAATTGATTGATTGCTAGAGCGGATTGCATTTCTTAGGGATTAATTGTACATGTACATTTTTTCCTAATCTGAGATAGAGGGGAGCGGTGTGCTCCTAACAAAGCATATTGCAGAAACACAAATTGCACAATAGCTCAAAGTCACAGAGAAGAAACTGCAGGTGACTCAAATCTGATACAGTCTGACTTTCAAAGAAGGCCTATGGATTAGTCATACCTAATATGCAATTGCTTTTATGTGATATGGTGATATTTGAATAGTGCATGCAAATATCTCAGTGTGTAAGTAAGATGGCCTAGATCCACAGTAGCGTGCAGTCATTTGTCAACAAAAATACTCCAATAGGGGACAGTGATAGAGAGACTCATTTTAACAAACAGTATGTATTTGCAGAACTATTTGATGCATAAAGCCATGGAGGAACTCATGATAAGTATCCTATTATTTACAAAAAATAAAAATAAATCTCCAATCCTCATTGAAAAATGTCCATTTTGATACTCTGTTATGCCAGAATGATAGATTCTGCAACGTGTATTCTGAAAAATAAATAAATTCCAAATTCTACAAGCAGAAAATCCACACTCTGCAAGCAGAATAAATTAAGCAAATTAACCAAGTTGTAAAAAAATATGCAAATTTTCAATACAAATGAGTTTCACAGCATGCTGTTCCATCAGTTTCCTACATCTTAAAAATAACCAAAAAATGGAGATTAGGGTAAAACTCGATCTCATTTTTCTCTTGATTCTCATCAAGAGTCAAGCATCTCATTGAGATTTTTCCTCCTCTTGATTTACTCACCAGAGTCATGTGTGGTTCATCCTGTGCTAAGTCTCCCATCTGCACCTGTCTCTCTGTCTCTGTCTCCGTCTCTCTCTTCTCCGCTCTCTTCTCATCCTCTCCACGACAGGAGGAAAAAAAACAAGAAAAAGAACTGCACATGCTCAAATGGTCGCCAGGACGTTCTGTACATGCATGGCCCTTGAGCAGCTGCCTTTTTCCAAAATGGCAATGGTGCTGCTGGCATTTATTTGGAAAAGGGCTGCGCATGCGCAGCATGGCCCGGTGGCCATTTTCCATATGCGCAGAACATTTTTTCTTTCTTTTTCTTTTTTTATTATATTTTTAAAAGTATTACAATCAACGCAGGTTATAAATATATATATATTCTTTATGTATACACACACACACACATTATATATATATAATATATATATATATATAAGAAGAAAAGGAAAACATAAATCATAACACATTAAGCAATTCTCCCCATTAATACATTCAAATTATCATCAGATTTTTTAAAAAAATTTCAACATCGCGCAAACGTCCCGCATTTCTCCTGAAAAGTACTTTCCAAGTGTCGTCCCTCTTTAAGCCATATTACATTCAGCAACTTCACTAATTTGAACACTTCCCAACAGTAAGTTTCTCATTCAGTGATTTCCAAAGGCTCAGACTTCTTCCAGTCTTTCACAATACATATTCTCGCGGCTACCATAAGGTTAACCAGCATTTCCCGATCCTCTTTACAAATAGTATTCCCCCCCCCCCGCTCCCCAATATTCTAATAAGGACCCTCTCAGAGTTTTCTGAATTGAATACTCTGAAATCAATTCACATTTATCCACAACCTGCATCCAAACATTTTTCACAACTGGGCAATCCCACCAAGAATGAATAAAATCCACCCACCTCATTCCACATTTCCAATATATATCTTCCTCAGAGTATAGTATCTTTGCAGTAATATACCAACAAGTCATAATTTTGTATGAACTTTCATTTAAATGGGTAGCTATTGTATACACAACACAATTGATTTCCATATTTCTTATGGCAATACCCCTATATCCTGTTCCCATTTCCTCTTAAAAGAAGGCTCAGCATCAACAATTTCAATGTTTAACAGCAACTCATAAATCTTTTTAAGCATGCCATTCAAAGCCAGTTGCATTACCATGATCCACTCAAAGCCAGTAATTTCTCTCAACTTAGGTGAGTATTCCAAATGAGAACACAAAAAATGTCTTATTTGGAAGTACTGATATACAGGGGGAGAAAATCCCTCTCTCTAATCCTTAATTGGCATTGACACAAATTCTTCATTCAAGAAAAAGTCCAAATATTTTGACATATCAAATCTTTCCTATAATGTAAAAACTCCCAATTCTACATTTAAATTAAACTGCTTATGATGAAGAATTGATGTTAATGGAGATACCGCGGAACTTAACATATCCCTAACTTTAGACCAAACCTTTCAAAAAGCCCCCACCAAAATATTTTCTTGAATGCTTCTTGGTACAGCTCTCATTCTCCACCAAACAATGGCTAAAAAGGGGACTGTAGCATTATTAATTTCTATCACCACCCAATCTTTTTTCCCATCAGACATCATCAGTATTGATAACAGAACTGTCACCCTATAATAAATAAACAACCTCAGACAACCTACTCCCCCATTCTCCTTCTTCCTCTGTAATGTCTGTATTGGAATTCTAGTTCTCCTCCCTCCTGAAATAAATTTTGTCAGTATTCTCTCCCAACCCACCAAAATCTGCTTTGTGATAAACACCAGTATTGTCATAAAGAAAAATAAAAGTTTTGGCATTATAAACATTTTAACTGCTGCTATCTTCCCAAACCAGGACAATGAGAATCTTTCCCACCTATTCAAATCCCTCACAATTTCTTGAATTAAAGGGAGATCATTTTCCTTTGAGCTCGCCTCACCAGCTGTGTCTCTGATATCTCTACCTGGATGTCTCAACATCAATTCAAACTCAATGTGAATAAAACTGAACTACTTATCTTCCCCCTCATCCTTCCTCTCCCTCTTCCCTGTCGATCCTTATCAACGGGCTCACCATCCTTCCCGTCCTCCATGCCCATAGCTTAGGCTTCATCTTTGACTCACTTCTTTTAAACCCTACATCAACTCTGTTGCCAAATCCTGTCACTTCTCCCTCCATAACATTGCTAAGATTCGCCCTTTTCTCTCTGTCTCCTCTGCCAAAACCCTTGTTCATGCCCTGGTCATCTCTCACCTCGATTAATGTAATCTCCTTCTCACTGGCCTCCCCCACTTTCACCTTTCTCCCCTTATCTTCATCCCAAACTCTGCTGTCAGGGTTATCCACCTTGTCTGTCGCTTCGACCACGTGCAGCCCCTCCTCTCCTCTATTCACTGGGTCCCCCTTCCTGAATGAATCCTGCACAAGCTCCTAGTCTTCACCTATAATGCTCTACACAACCTTGCTCCCCCCTACCTCTCTGCGCTAATTTCCCTTCATACTCCAGTCCGTGAACTCCACTCCCCATCTGTCCTCTCTCTCACCCTCCCTCACCTCCCCTGCTCTCGTAACTGCCTTCGTCTCTTCTCCCTCCCTGTCCCCCATGCCTGGAACTCCCTCCCTGCCCACATCCGCCTCGCCCCCTCCCTTCGTACCTTCAAATCCCTCCTCAGGACCCACCTCTTCCTCTCTGCCCTCTCCGACTCCTCGCTCCCCTCCCCTAACTCCTGCTGATACCCTCCCTCCAGTACAATCTGTTACCTGAGGTCTGTGTACTCATCTCCTCACTACACAGACCAGCCAGCTATCATTCTCAATGTAACCAAGCTAAGCACGTGCACCTGGGACCTCACATCTTTGTGAATGTTACACTCCTTTTCTCTCCCTCTGTTCCCCTTCCTTAGTCTCCGCCCCCACCCCCTGTCTCTGTCAGGACTCAGGTCAGGGCGCCCTGCTCCTGGGAAGCAGCTGCACGCCCCTCACCTCCAAAAGGAACGTCCCCGGCTCCCCCAGCTGACCCCGAAGCTCCCCGCGATGGAGAAACACCATCACTGTCACCCACGGCACCCCTACAGGGGACGCACGTACCAGCACCGCCCCCACGCCTCCCTATGATATCAGGGGGCGCGGCCCCAGAGCTGCTGCTTGGAGAAGCCACGCCCCCAGCCTCGATCTTGGCGCTGCAGCACTCAGAGCATCTGCGACACCGCCTTGCCAGTAGGGATAAAGGCAGTCCCTCGCCACAGTAATAGCGCTGGTGATCAGTGCTGCAACACCTGTGAGACTGCCCCCCCCCCATTTTGCCTGGATCCCTTGTGCTATTGTATTGCCTGTGGAGTGTGTGTGTGCATGGGTGTGTTGGAGTGACTGTGCTGTACGTCAGGAGTGAGTGCCACGGAGTGAGAGTGTCATCGAATTGGTACGTCTGCATTTCCCTGTACTATTTCAGTGTTGCACCATTCCTGGGACCCTTCTGGTAGTATAAGCCCTATCCTGTTCCCCCCTCCCGGGGCTCGGCACTCTTCCCTCTCCTGACCATCCCCACTTCCCTTTCCCCCTCCTCACCATGTGTGCTTGTCAAGGTGGCTGCACCAAGGGTGCGCTCACCTCCAAATACCCTGTGATGATTCAGGCTGTGTATTATTAGTCCTTCAGTCCTATACTATTCTGAGGGTTTGTTTCCAGGTACCCTTCTGCCCGGTGACTGCATGTGTGGCTGTACCCCTCCTGCCTTCCTTCTACCCTTGCCCGGTCCATCTGGACCTCACAGTCTCTCAGATTGTAAGCCCTATGGCAGAGACTCTGTCTATTCCATTACTTTGTAAAGCACCAGGTACATTGCTTGCACTATATAAATGCTTGCTAATAATAATAATAATAATAATAATTAATAATTAATCCTTTATTAAATCCAAAGGGTTCCTGGAGATTTTAATACCCAAATAACACATTGGGGATTCCTTCCAGCTTAACTGAAATTCCTGTAAAATGATCATTCTCTTCTCTTTTCTGTGGGGATATTCAACCCTACTAAATCTGATTTATTCAAATTAATTTTATATCCCCAAATCTTTGAAAATTCCCTCCAAACTACAAACAAACTTCTAAGCGACTGTAAGAGATTTATCAATGTCAATGCTACATTGTCTGCATACAAGGCAATTTTAAATTCCTGATTGTTGACCACAGTTCCCTTTATCTGTACATTAGTTCTCACTGCAATTGCCAAGGGCTCAATGCATAAAGTAAACAAAGTGGGAGGCAATAGACACCTCTGTCTAGTGCCTCTCTCTAAAATAAATTTATCTGAAACCAAAATCTCTATAGAAATCACCACTTCTGGCTTATCATAAATCATCCTTATCCACTGTTGAAAGAGGGGCCCAACATTAAACTCAGCTAAAGCATATCTCATATAACTCCACTCCAATCTGTCAAAGGCTTTCCCCACATCTATAAACAACACTGCCATAGAGATATTATTCTGCCTAGAATAATGAATCAAAGGGTATTTCCAGAAGTGACGAGCCTTCAGACCCATCACGCTGAACCCCAGACCTGGATCTATCTCGGATCCTGGACAGTGATGAAGCCGGCCGTCCTTTAGACGTGCCAGCTCCATCATGCTAGGGAATCTCTGAGGGGGTGGGGTCATGTGGCCCAACGTGCAGCCGCATGGCCCCGCCCCCTGCACTCCCACAGCCGCCCACCTTCAGGGAGACGGGCAGGCACAGCAGTCAATGCAGCCACTGCACCCAATCCCGTATATCTGGACCACAATCAGGAACGGGGCAAGGCAACACACATCACTTTTGCCCCTTTCCTGATCGTGGTTCAGCTAACCATGGTTCTGGGCCAGAGGTCGGCCTCAACCCCAGAACCATGATTAGCTCTGACCCTCACCAGAGGTTCACTGCAGTGAACATCTGGAATGGATCAAACAGACATGCCTGTGATTGCAGCCACCACACTGAATCAACTATGATTGTGTGGTTCACTGTGATCATGTAACATCTGAAAATACCCAAATTAATAACCCTCCTTACACTGTCTGCCAGTTTCCTACCTTTGATAAACACCTGTTTGGTCCCCATGTATTTATTTCCCTATAATCCTGTTCATTCTACTTGTGAAGACCAACACAAATATTTAATAATCAACATTGAGTAATGAAATCGGTCTATACGAGTCTACCAATCTTACATCTTTTCCTGGCTTTGGTGTTACTTTAATTATTGCCTCCTTCCATTGAATAAGGTAGCCCATGATCCAACATCCCCTTCTGAAGGAACTTTGTAAATGGCAGACAAATCTGTTCTTTCAATAATTTATAAAACTCTGCTGACAAACCATCAGGACCTGGTGTCTTATTAATTTTCAAACCATTTATTACCTCCTCGACTTCCAGTATCCCAACTGGTGCTTCCAAGCTATTTCTATCGTCCTGTGTCTATTTTGGAATCTTAAGCTTAACCAAAAAAGCTGCGCTATCTCTCTCTTCTGGATTCATTGACTTATATAATTGCTAATAAAACTCCTTAAATTGTGTCAGGATTTCTTGCTCATTATATGTCTCTGACCCATCCTGTTCCTTAAGAGAGGAAATTAACTCCTCCTTCCTTTTCTTCCTTATACTGCTAGCTAATAATTTTTACATGACTTGTCCCTGTGCTCAAAAAAATCTTTGTTTAACATACATTAATGATGATGTAATTTTATTCATATTCAACATATGCAGCTTTTCCTTACATATCTGCATCTCCTGATAATTTTCCTTTGTAAGAAACAGAACATGCCTTTTTCCGGCCTCCACAGCATTTTGTATTAACCTAGCTCTTTCCAGTCTAGCTTGTTGTTTTTTTAATAAAAGGCAGTATAATTTATCAAACATCCTCTAATTACTGCTTTAAAGGCATCCCACACTATGGTAGGCGACATCTCCTCCATATCATTCATCTCAAATTACTGCTCAGTTTCCTTAATCAGCTTCTCCTTAACATCTTCTTTTGTCAAACAATAACTATCCACATGCCACCTTTTTCCTAATCTACATCTTATTTCAAAAATTGCAACAACAGGGGAGTGATCCGCAGAAATTCTAGGTTTGATAAAACTCTTTAATCTTAACCAATATGCATATGAACAGAAGAAATAATCTGGCCTCAAATATGAGTTCTGTACCACTGAATAATACGTAAATTCATGGCTCCCCAAATTAAACTGCCTCCATACATCAAATATCTCATTTTCTAGCAACAATTTTTTTCTTTTTAAGTGAGATTCTCATGAAAATCTCATACCATTAGCGAGATCTCTCTGAGATCTCACTAATGATTCTCGATTCTCGTGACAATCAAATTAATTCTCATTTCAGTCCTAACTGAGATCTGCCTCTCAATGGATCTGTGTTTTTATCCCCAGCAAGGGCTTGTGGGCTGCTCCTCCATAGCAGCCATGCCAGCGGGTCCTAAAACTGTACAAGTTATGCCAGTAGCTGACAGTGCTGCATCCCATTGACTAGCTCCAGTGTCTGAATTCCATTGGCTAAACTACTTATGCTGTAGTTCTGTGCTAAGAAGAATCACCCCATTGATTCCCCACCAGGGCCACTGCGTAACAGGTGAAGAGACGCGGTGGTCGATCCCGATGGAGAATCCGGGGTGGTGGGGCTGCACAGTGCAATGTGCGGCTGCACAGTCCCCCCCCCCATGCTGCCCCTGCCACCCACCCTCCAGGAGACAAGTGAGCGCCACGGCCAATGTGGCCACAGCGCCCGCCCACATTGACCACAGCCCGGAATCCCAATGCAGATTCCGGGCCATGGTCTGGGGACAGATGTTACGGTCCCCTTCATCATGGGGGGGAATCTCATTCACCACGCAAGCGGGGTCGGTCCCGCTGGGACCGCCGTTTGCATGGTGAATGTGATTCCCCTCCGTGATTCACGGGGGTGAACATCTGGGGGTGAATTCCGTTCCCCCCAACAGACATTCTGTGCTCACGATCACCATGTGGGGATTCACTGTGGTTGACCGTGATCACGTAATGTCTGAAAATACCCAAGGATTGGGGGGGGGGGGGATTTCATTTAAAAATCTGCCACTTGTGGATTTTGACAACAAAGTTCTAGACATTAAGGGTGCCGATTTATTTGGAGATTTATGGTGCAATCCTTCAGTTGTTCAGTGCTGCTGCAGAGGAGCAGCCCATGAATTCTGAGCACTTAGCACTGGCACGATGCACTTGCATCTGCACTAACCAGTTGTGCTGACCTTAAGCAGTTAGAGGATTGCACCGCTAATGATAGCTGCAACACAGAATACATGGACACAGGGTGCAGACATCCATCCATCAGTCAATGGGAGTTGGGAGGATTACGTAGGGCAAACATTAAGTTGGACATGTTGGAATGCAAGGACTGTGAGATCATTGCATTGATTGTCCCAATGCAGAGTTTACAGAGGAGTATGAGTAGCTAATCATTAATACACAGGCAGGAAGCATACTTAAGTTTAAGTACCTTTATTAAGAAATACATGTAGGATAGGAAAGGCCTACATCTATACTAAGTCCTAAGACTAGGTGTGTTCAGGAGGGAAGTAGAAGAAGCTCTCTGAATATCTCTCAAACACAAAGAGATAAGAAACATCCTTAGGAGAGGAGATTAACCAATCAGGTCCTAGCAAGAGTAGAACAAAGTGGATGGGGGAAGGGTTCCCTGATCTGACTGCCATCTACTCCTGCTGTTCACAGGATAAGGTGCTTAGGGGAGATGTAACTAAGGAATGCATTTCCAACAGGATGAACATTGGGGTTGATGGATTTAAATCAGACCATATAATAGGGGTGTGCATGTCATTTTTGTTATATTGATAATGAAAACAAAAATTGTCATTTTTGTATATGTTACTGCAATAATGAAAATGACAAAAAATAATAACAAAACCAATAATGATAACAAAAGTTGTCATTCACTTTGTTATTGCCTGGAGTTGTTTTTTTGGAGAGGGGATGAGGGAGTAGACATCTCAGAGCCAGAAACAGTGTTGAACTCTTGAACTGGGAGGGAAATGACCTGATGGATGTATCTCTGGCCAATGAGCAGCACAAGCAGGTCCCAGCAGTTGAATGGCATCCTGTGATTCCTCAATACCTCTGCCTCCCAGAACCAATCAGGAGGGCTCTGGGGGGAGGGCACTGCAACCCTTTATATTATAGAGCTGGGCTGCTTCACTCTGCTTCTGTTAGCTCTCTTGCTTTGTCAGGGTACATTTGCTGCAGCTGGTGCTGGCACTAATCCTCCCATATACATATATAGCCCTTCCCTACCACCCAATCCTTATTCCTTACCCTTACATTTTACCATTTTCCTTCCCCGGTCTGTTTCCCCCTGTAGGTACACACACAGAGATAGAAAGATAGATAGTAGATATATACTGTCATGTACTGGCATGTATTTTGATATATTTTAATATATGCTTAGCAAACCTCTGATTCAAAATGTGAAGATATCTGTTTGGCAAAGTATTCTGTGTAAAACGCTGAGTAAGAGAGAGTTTTTGAAACCCTGTGTTTGAAAGCCAGCAGTTTTTGTAATACGGTGGCTTCCTTGAGCCGGTAAGAGCCCTATTACTGGGGAAGCCTAACTGACCCATGTAGATAAGCTTCAAGTCTGGAGCATGCCCAGTTAAGACTCCAGAACCCTCTGGAGTCAAATCCTGGAGCACGCTCAGTAGAGCCCTAGAAAGTCTGCAGAGCTCTGTCTGCAGACATGCTCAGTAGGGCCGGGTTGAACTGAGCATGCCCAAGTCTTATAAAGGCCTGGAGCTCAGTCTGTGGAGGGTTGCCTAGGAGAAGGAGCTCCCTGTTAGAGCTCCCTTCTCCTCCTTACTGGAGCTTCTCCAGTGAGAACTGCCCCCCCGGACCCTGACCTATGGAGCCTGGTGGCCGACCCGGAGAAGGACTAGTTCAGGTGCGACCTGCATAATAGAGGCCACCCAGAGACCCTAGTAAGTCTGGGGGGGGTCTCTGACCCGGTGGGGCTGAACCCCACCAAAGAGACTGGTCTACGGACCCTGCAGGGCATGGTGTAGGCCTTGGCTAGAAGGGGCGGTTGGAGGCCAAGGGTGGGACCCCTACAGGGGAACCCCACGTAGCGTGCCCCTCGTATATGAGGGTGAAATCAGCGTAGCAGTGGGGTTGCTAATTCCCCCGAAAGCTCCCCGTGCGGTCCTGGAAGACCCCCCTGCTACAGTTTTCTTATCCAGTTTTCTCTTTGATTGTAATCCGCTTTACCTTTGTATGTATGTGTGCTCCTGTGTGTGTTAGGCTTAACCTGAAACTCGACTAGTAAATAAAGCATTGTGAGAGAAGTTAACTAGTGTGTATTTTAAACATACCAGCTTCTACCAGGAGAATTTTTGTGTGTCTTATATTGCATTCTAGACTTAAGATATTAATCCGTTTTAGTGTTTTCAGTTTCTGGCAAGAGTGCCTATACTGGAATTTTTCATCTTGACTGGTTATTCAGTGGGTAGACACTTATTAATTTCAGAAAGCGCTGAACGATACAGAAATGTAGTATAAAATATGGCTGCCTTGGAAGGGAGAAATTTAGAAAGCTTTTGGATTCCTGAAGCCTTCTCAACCAGGCAGATGCGGGCTTAAAGAACTGGTAATTATGACACTGAGCCAGCTAGATAGATAGAAAACAACTTTTCTTTAAGGTTTTGACTTAGACAATGTATGATGTTCTTTGAATATCTTTTGTATCATATTGTTCATATTTGTAACTGAATGAGTTTTCCTTTTTGTACTATCTGAATCTTACTTGAATTTAAGTGAATCTGTATGTTTTTTATACATTCTTTTTGTCTTGAGTCCTCCTCCTTTAAAAATATACTGTCTCATTACATATACATGCTAAGGAGGGTCTACTCTTACCCACTTAGTAGGTGTGATTTCAGTTTAACCCTCAAATTGGAAACTGGTCCCCTATATTCAGGTCAGATGATGTCTGGTTTGAGCCACTAAGTACCTTTTCCGGTTTGGGAAACAGGCATCAGCAACAATACCTCTGAATTTTCCTTTTCCCTTTCCCTGTCTGTCTCCTCTGTCCATATATTATATAGATATAGATATAGATATTATTATTATTATTATTTATTATTAACAAACATTTATATAGCGCCAGCAGTGTACCTGGCACTTTACAAAGTAATAAAATAGACACGGTCCCTGCCCCTAGGGCTTACAATCTGAGAGACAGGAGCTGTGGGAGAGACTTAGGAAGGGGAACAGAGGGAGAGACAAGGGGTCTAACATTCATGAAGATGCGAGGTCTCAAGTGCACGTACTTGGCTTGGTTACGATGTGAATGACAGCAGGATATTAGTTGTGTATAGATAGATAGATTAGATATTTAGATACTAGGCTGCATTAGTATGTATATTAGGATTATAGGATAGGAATATTTTGTATTATACAAAGGTTAGGTTTAGCTTAGGTTCTGTATATATTATATAAATAAAACTGCATATTGTGTACAGTATATATTGTGTGCAGTTCTTTCTGTATCATAATTAGAAGGGGAAGGAGTTCAACTGCTGAAAGTCTGGGGCAGATGGCCCTGGTACAGGGTGTGGCCATTGGTGCACGTGGGCAAGTTGGCAAGTCTGCCAGTGCTGACACTTCTGCCACTGCGGCAGCCCACCACCCCAAATTAAGAGACCAGCATTTTTCAACCTCAAGCTGCAGGCTTTATCAGGGTAAGAGGCGGCAGAGATTATTACTGGAGGAAAGGAATCTTTGAAAGGCAGGGAGCCCCAGCCTCCACTAGCACTGACACTGGAGGAGGGAGCAATGGTGGGTTGCAGTAGCAACAGTGCCCGCCTCCTGAAGCACCAGCAGCTGGCAGCAGTGATATTGCACTGGGGGCAGCTGATGCAGGGAGGAATGATGGTGCTGTTGATGTGGGTGCTGTTGCTGTGAGTGATGCTGGGGCTGTTGGGCAGGGTTTCCCCTCTGGAACCACCCTCCATGATTTGGAGATTTGGGGGAGGATTTCTTTAAGGTAATCCCAGCCTTTGGCAGCAATGCGAGCAGCCCATTATTCTCATTCTCCCCTGGTGTTTCTGTGAATAGCAGCAGGGCATCCTCTTCCATGCTGCAATGTGGTAGCAAGCTGCTGCAGCAGCAACAGCTTGATCACGGGTGTCATGGAACTGGGCAATGAGGGGAGTGAGGAGGAGGAGTCTCCTGCTCATGATGCTCCCCCTGTGGCCCCATCGGGGACAGAGGCAGTGGCCCCCAGCAGCAGTGGCACAAAGAAATCAGGGCACCCCAGAAGGCCTGTGTGGCACCACTTCAGGTCAGTGACAGCAGGTGACACCAGTGAGGTGACCTGCATTCACTGCAGGGAGGTGGCCAAGCATGGGAATAAAAGGGGAAACCTCAGTAACAACAGGATGTTCTCCCACCTGAGAAGTACGCATCGGGCAAAGATGCTGGAACTGGAAGGGAAGTTNGAATAAAAGGGGAAACCTCAGTAACAACAGGATGTTCTCCCACCTGAGAAGTACGCATCGGGCAAAGATGCTGGAACTGGAAGGGAAGTTAGGCACTCTGGACAGGAGTGGGTTCCCAGTCACTGCTGCAGTGAGCACACCCTCCTCTGCTCATGGCAAGGGGAATGAGGGAGAGTAGCAGCCTCTACCTAAAAACCCCTGTGAGCAGCAGCAGCAGGGCCACTATGGAGGAGCTGGGGTTTGGACAGTTCTGACATGGAGGGCGTCCTCCAGTGACAATCAAAATCACCAGTCAGATGGGTGAGATGATTGCACTGGATGACCAGCCCTTCAGCATAGTGGGGAATCAGGGATTCCATAGTGGAGAATCAGGAAGCGGGTGAGGGAGCAACTGGCCACGGCTGGTGGGGCAGTTGTGCATTTTACAATGGACATTTGGAGCAACCAAAATGCACAACATGCCTACCTGGCCCTGACTGCTCACTGGTGGCTGCTGCGGGTGGCAGGAAGAACAGTAGGTGGCAGGTTACAGGTGGGTCCTGCTTCGTGCCCTGGTCATGGACAAGAGCCACACTGCCACCAACGTAAGGGGAGCCTTGGACACCATGGTGGAGGGGTGGCTAAGAGAGGAAGCACCTTTCACCAAGGGGTTTGTGATTAGTGACAACACAGCCAACATGAAGAAGGCAGTGCAGGATGGCTGGTTCCAGCACATCCCCTGTGCTGCCCACACCCTTCCCATGTTGGTGAAGGATTCTCTGGCCCTGGGGGAGAACAATGGAGATGGCAGCAGCAGCCCCCTTACTCTGCTGATTGAGAAGGGCAGAAAAATCACAGGGTATTTTAATAAGTGTGAAGGGTGGGCACCTCTTGAGGGAGAAGCAGGTGGAGCTGGGGGCACAGCAGCACTGCCTCATGCAGGACATCAGTACGAGGTGGAACTCCACCTACCATCATGCTAGAGCGTCTGGTGGAGCAGCAGCAGGTCCTGCATGAGGTAGCCCTTGTGGGGGAGAGTGGGGTGGCAAGGTCACTAGGGCAGGAAGAATGGGTCATGATGGCCCAGATCATGCCCATCCTTAAGCCCTTTAAGGATGTGATGGAGACCCTAAGTGCTGCGATAGCCACCCTGAATAAGGTCATCCCCATGGTCCATAGTCTGGTCAGGCAGATGGCAGGCTTCTTGGCTGAACAACAGGGGGGAGGGCCCAGAGTGGTGCCTTGCGCCAGAACTGGTGGCCCTGGTATGAAGGTTGAAGGAGGGGCTCAAGAGTCGCTTCGACCACCTGATTGGGAAGGAGGTCTGTATTCTCTCCACTATGCTGGAGCCCATGAAGGCAAGTGTGACATCTCACATGGCAGACTTCACCTTGAAGAAGCATACACTGGTGGAGAGGGTGTGGGGAATAGAGGGGGTTATATGGTGGTGGCAGCAGGGCCATAAGGAAGGGCAAAGCAGCATCAGAAGGAAGGGCATTCAGTGCACCACCAGCAGCTGCTCTGATAGCAGGACCACCACCAGCAGCTCCTCGATGACCAGGCCCATCACCCACTGGATCACAGCAGGGCAGGCAGCGTGGGAAAAGGTGATTGGGGAGGAGGTTAGCAGCAGCAGAGAGAAGCAGAAGGAGCCTGACAGCACGTAGATGGCAGTGGAGAACATCTGGAGGAGCCAGTGTTAGACCACAGCAGCGATTCCCTGCAGTACTGGGTAGAGAAGTGGAATGCATGGCAGGTTCTGACCAGGGTGGCACAGGAACTGGTGTCCTGCCCACCAACCAGAGTGCCCAGTGAACGGGTCTTCTCTCAGGCGGGGGACATCATGAGTCCCCACCGTACAAGACTGAGCGCTGGGTTAGTGGAGCAGTTGCTGTTCCTGAAGGTCAACCTGCTGCTGCTGGGTTTCCCTGAGCTGGCGGTAGACTTGGAGTGAGGGGGCAGTGGCACACTTGAGAGTTCTCTAGGGTCTCTCTCTTGATGCCTCCTGCTCCCACCCTTCTTGCCCAAACACTGGATAGGGCTGCTGCACCCCCACCTTTATTATTCTGCTCCCTCGGGGCAATCTCTCCCTCTCTCTTTATTATTCTGTCCCTCCTCCCCCGGGAAAATCCTTGCAAGTTGACACCCTGTAACATAGAGTTGTGCCAACGGCCAGTGCCTACCTGCCATTCCATCTACCTCACATGGTGCCATTAGGCCACTCTGGTGCACACTCTGCAAGTTGAAGCCTTGACTTTGTGTCACGTAGAAATCTGACAGCTAAGATTTACACACAGAGGCAGTGGTTGGACTGCTTTGGCTAATGCTACCTGCTATACAGAACCAGAGAGGGGGTGGGGAGGGAGACATGCTGCTAGAGAGAGAGAGAGATGCTGCTGTCCATGTCAACACCCACCATACACAACCACAGAGAGGGGGGGAGGACTCCCTGCTGCTAGAATGAGAGGGGGGAGGGAGAGAGAGGTGCATCTTGCCCAAGCTATCACCCACCAGAACCAGAGAGAGAGCTCATCTGTGTCATGTGCTCATGCTCAGTGCCCACATCCAGTAGCAAGCCCACTAGAACGAGACAGAAACACACAACATATGTACCTGTGTGCCTGCAACCTATCACAATGACTGACTGAAGTGAACCCAATCATTCACTAATTCTCTCTCGTGCTCTCTTTTTCCTGCTCTGCATGGGGAAATCATTCAGGCGCTTCCCAAGGCTGCCCCCCATGGGGTGATCTCTCTGTAAGCTGAAGACACCTTGCCACTCGAGCGCTTCAAAATTAACAACCAAGAAATGTAACCAAGTATTATATTAACCAAAACAAAAAAGTTAACAGTTTTTAAAAAAACCCTTAAATGCACAAGAGTTTTCTTAAAATAAAAATAAAAAAATTCAGTACAATTACAATTCAAAAAAACTTCCACTCCATACATTGCAACAAAACATAAATGCCAAAAAACATAGAAATTAATTCACAATTAAAGCAATATTTAATATTTTATCCTCATCAACATACATGTAATATATGTAAAATGTGCAAGTTTAGTTATTGATACATACTTTAAGTCATTTTTATCAATAACTAAACTTGCACGTTTTACAATTATGAATCTGTAATTTATTATAATTCGACAAGGAACAATTTTGTCAGAGTGCATTAAGTCTATTTCTACAGAACTTCACTGTGTACAACGAATTGTATAATGTCTACACTTACATTCTTTACTTCATTGTATGAACTGTACACAATTTGGGGGTGGGTTTCAGGTTGGGGTTGGAGCAGGGGGCGGGAGGTT
>QEPC01005247.1:1004434-1019288 GCA_003113815.1 Sphenodon punctatus
GCAGCAAACAGCAGGAAGAAAATGGCTGAGGGAAACTTTTTTTCTCAAGAGGCCATGCAAGCCACTGATTGGCTTGTGGCCTCAACAAAGCAAGCCCCTGATTGGCTCACCGGTGAGCCAATCAGGGGCTTACTACCAGTGAGCCAATCAGGGGCTTGCTTTATTGTTCACTGTCGGTGAGTCAGAGCAAGCCCCTGATTCACAGGCAGGGAAAGGGAAATCCGCGGGGATTTCCCTCGTTTATGCGCTAATCCTACCTAAGGCAGGATTCTGCGCAAAAACCGCGAATCGCGGCAGCGCGTTTTTCACGGGGCCCTGGTTATAACATTTTATTTTCCTAATGGATCTTTTTCAAACTTTGTGGATATGATGGTCCTCACAACATACAGTCATGGTTAAATTTTCAGAAATGTAGGTCAAGCGGTTTCCTCAAAATCGGGCTTCAGCAGTCCCCTGTTTATAATGAACAATGGTTGTGCATTTAAGTTTCAGGCAGCTACCGCTGTCTGAAAATATCTCACCTCAGCTTCCCAAGGCGGCCCCCTCCATGGAGCAATCTCTCAGTGCTGTCAGGGAATGCCGCTGTGGCATGTATAAAAATCCTCCCAGATGCTTCTACTGTGGTGGAGCTGGTAGAGAGGGGTGTTTTGAAGAAGGCAGCACAGCCTGAAGCCAGTGTACCACATCTGTTTTTAGTTAACCCCTTTTTCTGAAGTGATGTTACCTGAATTCTTTTTTATTTTTGGTTCAGTTTCGGGTTCAACAAAGACCTTCAAATAATAGTTCAAGTTCTGTTCCAGTTTGAGGAGCTAAAATAAAAGGTTTTAATGGCTTTTTGGTTCAGGTTCAGTTTAACTCTCTGCTCTCAAGCAGAGGTGAGGGTGCCTGGTACCTTCACCTCTGCTTGACAGTGGCATAACTTTGGGATGAAATTTGGATCCCCTTGATTCACATAAGCCCCATCTCCATGACCCTGGAACTGTGGAGGAAGGAGGACTCTGAAGAGAAGTCCCTCCTGGAGCATTTGCTCACATGGGGTAGGAGGAGGGATACAAGTCCTCTTGACTTTCCAAGTCTCTGGTACATGCAGCAACCGCATGAAGCCCCTACTCTGTTTCTATGCCTGCTCCTCTGCCAGTTCCTGGTAGGGGAATTTTGGGTTTGGTAGGGGGATTTAGGGGGACCTTGGGTTTGGGACAAGGGAGAGGCCTGGCCTGGCCTTGGCTGAGACTCTCGTGTCTCAGCAGCTCATGAGAAGAGCACAGGAAGGGTCTGCTGCTGCGGTGGGGGCACCCAAAGAGGCAGAGTGTACACCACACTTCCAGAAGATGATACGTTTACTGGAGGTGGGGCTATTGCTTTCCCTCACACCCCTAAATGTGTGGAGTACACATTCCCCATTCCGCCTCACATGCACTCATGCTGCTCCCTTCCCTCTCCTGGAATGTGCTGCTTCAGACTCCTCCCTCAGACCCTGAGCCTATATCTCTCAGCCCTTATCTGGCCTGTAGACTTTTACTACATTCAAAAGTGGCCTGCAAATAAGAAAAGATTCTCTCAACCCTGCTTTACACAGAGCTAGGCCTCCATGGTATTTTTCTTGTGTCTTCAGAACCAAATGTTTCCAATATAATCCTTACAACAGAGAGCTAAACTCAGCCACATGTGCTCTTCATGAGTTCACTGGCAAGCAAAGCTTCCATTGAGCCCAGTAGGAACAAGTATGGGCAGGAAGAGAGTCCATGTAAATAGGATTTTGAGAATTGGTTAAAGATTCCTCAGTGAGAGCAGGGTTGATCATGCTGCTGCTGCTGCTGTAACCAATTGGTACTATTTGATTAATAATGGTGTAGTAGCAGGGCCTATTGCCAAATGGTACTTCATTCAGAAAGATACTTTAATTGTCAAGAGACACAGGCTTCAATCGACAAACAACCAGAGTGGACCATGGCTACAGTGGTTAAGACAACCAGCAATTGGTCCATCTTTGATTGGAGTGTACGCCAGCTTTTGAGCTTCACAGAGCCCAGTTTGTGTGCTCTCACCAACACAAGCTGCTCCAATAAAATGGATCATCTTTATTTCTTGTCTCTTGACTCTTTCACAATGGAACCAACTTGACAGCCAGACTCTTCCTGGTGGGCAGTGCTGCGCACACAGCTAGTTATCTGCCCCGTGCAGCGTTTTCTGAGCTACAGCCATGAAAATGGTGGCTAGAACAATCCCCCACCCCCTCTTTTTGACTTTACTTCCATAATGTAAACTGAGCAAGGATTTCAGTTAGATCTGTGACATAAGATGAGGAAGGGACTAGATAGACACTGCTGCCATCTCCTCCCTGTGCCATTCTGGTGAATTTGCCCCTCCCTTCTTCCCCCAGCTTCCATAGATTATGTGGTTGGTGCTAGTAGTACCAGGTGGCCTGGTCATAACTAAGGGTATTTTTAGACATGACGGGCCCATCAGGAATCAGGCCAGCTGGCCTTTAGACGTGCAGGCTTGATTCTGGAGGGGGATCGGGGAGGGGCTTCATGGTGTGACATGCAGCCGCACAGACCCCCCCCCGCTTCCCTGGCCACCCGTCCTCCGCGAGACGGGTGGGTGCATCGGCCAATCTAGCCACTGCGCCTGATATGTAAGGATTCCCCCCCATGCTAGGGGAAAACCGCCTGGCCCATGTCAAAGAACCCCTCCGCTCCCGGACCCACCTGCCTCCTCCGCGGGAACCGGCCATTGCGGGGAAACCCCAGGAGGCGGAACCACGCTGGCGGAAGAAGCCCCACCCCCTGCAAGGCCCAAAGACAGCGTCATGCTCCCAGACATCCCTGCAGCAGCAGGGGGAACAGGAAACAACCGCACACAAGCCTCAGAGGCCACGCCCCCTCCTGTGCGCCGCTCTGCGTGATTGCGGCAACGCCTGGGGCAGTAAGGATAAAAGGGCACAGATGCAGAGTCGCGTCGCTGGTGATCGGAGCCTTGTGCCCGTGAGACTGGCCCCCTTTCCTTGTTCCTTCCTGGTTGCAGTGTGACTCCTGTGATTAAGTGAAACTCAGAGGCTGGTTGGAGAGTGTAAGGTGAGTTCTTGTGCTGAGTGCGTGGAGAGTGTACCAGAGTCAGGTCAAGCGTGTGCGGAGGGCGTGTGTAGACCCGGGGCTGCTGGGGGGCACCCCCTGCGCCCCTGTCCCTGGCGTGCAAGACCTGTCCATCCCTATCCCCCTGCTGGGCTGTGTACGGGCCCCTTCTCCTCACAAGCGCACTTCCTAAACCCTTTCCTGCTCCCTGTGTGTGTGGAGACCTAACCCAGGCGGCAAACAAGGTGTATGCTCACCCAGGCCTGATGATGAGACAGGCTGGGGACTTATCTTCCCGATAGCCCTATTCCATCCTGAGGGCACGTTTTCCCCGGTACAGCCTTGCTGCTTCCCTCCTAAATCCCTTGGTGTGTGTGCGTTCCCTTCCCCCACCCCTTGGGGTTCCAGGCTCTCCCTCTTGGAACCTCACAGTATCACCAGCAAAAAACTTTCCCTTGCTTATCGCCTTGTATCAAGTCCAGGGCAGGCGATGGAGCAACTAGCAGCGGAGGTCCAAGAACTGACCCGCATTGTAAAGTCCTTGGCAATGGAGGTAAAAGACCTCAAGGAGCAACAGCGGAATCAGGGAGCAGGGGCCCAGCCTCCAGCACCGGTGGTTGCGCCTCCCCTGCCAGAAATCCCGGGCCCAGGGGCACGGGAACCCAAGGGGCCAAAGATAACTGAATACGCCGGGGATAGACGGCAATTTCAGGGGTTCCTGGCCTTATGCAAACTGACGTTTTCCACGCAGCCCCAGACCTACAACTCAGATGCACGGAAGGTGGCCTTTATCATCGGGCTGCTTGAGGGGCATGCCTTAGCCTGGGCCACCCCTCTTCTCACTAGCAAAAGTGACTTATTGCAGGACTATGCGAAGTTCGTGCAAGAGTTCACCTTTTTATTTGATTACCCGCATCGGGTCTGGGACGCGGAGACGGCGATTGTAGGGTTAAAACAGGTACGAGAACCGCTACTGGAGTATGTGACAAAATTTCAACAGCTGGCGGTCGATCTAAATTGGCCCGATCACATCCTTCGCATTATGTATCGCAGAGGATTAGGTGAGGAGCTGAAGGACCAGCTCGCCGTCACCCCCCTGCCCGAGACCTGGGGCGCTCTAGTGACTCTTACTATACAGATCAATGAGCGACTGGGAGAACGGAGACGAGAACGGTGGCAGGAACCATTGAGACCCCTAGGGGCCCGGGGTATGACCCCTCTTCCGGCCAAGGGGGAGTCGGTACGCAAGGCAGAGCCTGAGCCCATGCAAATCGGGGCCTCTCGAGGGCCTTTGTCGGCCCCTGAGCGAGAGCGACGCTGACTCTCGCGGCTGTACTTCTACTGTGGGGAACCGTCCCATTTTGCTCAGGAATGTCCGTCAGCCCCCCCACTTCACCGAGATCCGGGAAAAGCTCGACCCCGGGAACTATAGGGGAGTTCTCGGGAGCAACGGCCTTCACCCTACCAACAGAGGTACGAGCCTGCGGCACCAACCCTGTAGCCGATCTCCATACGTGTGTCCCTGTTATGCTGGGAATTGAGCCCTGTCGCAGCCTGGTCGCTTGGGCCCTCATTGACTCGGGGGCATCTGGAAATTTCATGGACCAAGCATTTCTGCAGCATTATGGGATTCCGCATCGCCCCCGCCCCATTCCCGAACAGGTACACACCATAGATGGGTCACCCCTACGGTCAGGCCCCATAGTGAGGCGATCCAGGAAGCTACAAGTGACCATTGGCAGACATACGGAACAGCTTCATTTTGATGTCATCGCTTCCCCGATGTTTGTCCTCGTCCTCAGGATCCCTTGGCTTCGACAACATAACCCGAGCATCCATTGGCGTAAAGGGATTGTCAGGTTCAACACGAATCATTGTGTACACCACTGCATCCAGACCCTGCCAACGCACACTCTTATGAGTACCCAGAACAAGGGAAACCTGGTGAAGCTGCCCCCACACTATGCGGACTTCCAGGATGTCTTTAGCAAAACGGAGGCGGAGAACCTACCACCCCATCGGCCATACGACTGCCCCATCGAGCTAATACCCGGCACAGAACCCTCCTATGGTTGCATCTATGCGCTCTCGGCCCCCGAATTAGAGACGTTAAAGGAATATGTGGAGGATAACCTGCGGCGTGGGTTCATCAGACACTCTACTTCCCCTGCGGGGGCCCCGTTGTTCTTTGTCCCCCAAAAAGATGGGGGGCTGCGCCCGTGTATCGATTATCTGTGTTTAAATGTGATTACCATCAAAATCAATACCCCCTCCCCCTGATCCCCGAGCTTCTGGACAGACTGCATGGTGCTAAAATCTTTACGAAGCTCGACCTCCAGGGCGCCTACAACCTGCTACGCATTCGCCCCGGGGACGAATGGAAGACAGCTTTTCGTACTCGCTACGGGCACTTCGAATACCGCGTGATGCCGTTCGGCCTGGCAAATGCCCCAGCTACGTTCCAGCACCTAATTAATGACGTGCTCCGAGACATGTTGGATACCTACGTAGCAGCCTACCTGGATGACATCTTGATTTTTTCCAATACCATGGCAGAGTACGTAACGTCCTACAACGATTACGATAAAACCAGCTGTTCTGCAAGCATGAGAAATGCTTTTCACATTACGTCTATCGAATTCTTGGGATTCATCATCTCCCCCCAGGAAATCAAGATGGACCCCAAAAAGGTCGAGGCGATTGCCCAATGGATTCCCCCCTTGTCAGTGAAAGCCCTGCAACGGTTCCTTGGGACCACTAACTACTACCGTCAATACATTTCAAAATATGCACAGTTGATGGAGCCCTTAACCGCCCTCCTGTGAAAGGGCGCCGCCTATGACTGGACCCTGGGTTGACAACAGGCTTTCGAACGACTGAAGGCAACGTTCATGCAAGCCCCTATCCTTCAATACCCCCGGTTTGACCAACCATTTACCGTGGAGACAGATGCCTCCAGCATCGCTATTGGCGCAGACTTTCTCCAACCAGGACCCGAGGGGAGCCTTCTGTTGCCCTGCGCATACTATTCATGGCAGTTGACGAGCGCTGAAAATTATTATACCGTCCTGGACCGCGAGCTCCTGGCGATCAAAGCCGCGTTCGAGACATGGAGGCAGTACTTGGAAGGCGCCCAGCACCCTGTAACAGTGGTAACCGACCATCGCAACCTCACCTATCTTCAAACCACACGCATCACTACAGCTCGACATGGACGCTGGGCATTGTTTTTTTCACAGTTTCATTTTCAGATCCACTATTGCTCAGGCTGCCAGAACACCCTTGCAGATGCCCTCTCGCAGTGCACCGAAGAAGGGGTCCCCCCGACAATCAGGAAGGTTTAATTTTGGACCCCCGGGCATTTGCAGCCACTCTCATGACCGCAGCCCAGTTTAAGCAACAGTCACAACAACAACAATGCTATGGAAAGATTCATACACCTGCACCACCTAGAGGCCATCGGCTGAAGTAATACCCCAGCATAAAGAGGGTGAAAACAAATGGGACGATAGCCCGCAGAAGTCTGGGTTCAGTCCGTGCAGCACCCACTCAGCCCTGCTCACATGTTTAGCATGTCCTCCAGCCTAATAAAAGGGCAGCCCCTTGCATGTATTTCTTGTGCTTGCACTTGACCCATTTGTTTCATTTCCTCTCATCTGCTATGTTGAGTAGCTCATTGGGCTGTTGCAGAGGTAGACATTAGTCTGGGTCTGCTTGGTGCTTTGAACACCAAGTGGCCTATTTGCAGGCCACTTTTGAATTTAATAAAAGCCTACAGGTTCCAAATGTGATTAATGGCATGATGGATTGAACGCCTGCTTATTGCTACCATTAGGGCCTTTTGTAAAGAGAGAGCTGTAATTACATACTGATATTTGTAATGAAGGTGTAATGACAAATTATTAACAGACAGGGGTGGCTCCTCATTGAGGGCTGTGGGGGCGGTGCCCTACAAGCTCTCGGCAGCGCTGCCGCTGGCTGATTAAAATTTAAAAAAAATAAAAAAATTCTTCCCCCTCCTTGGTCCCTGACCGGGCCGGGGGTGGGGGGCCTTGCCGATGCGAGGACTAGGACTGAGCAGCAGCAATCCAAGCAGCAATGTGTTACCTTTAACTGCATGCAGTGCGGCAGCCAGGCAGCTGCAGCTTCCAAGTTCCAACTTGCAAACAGTTCAGCAAGCGGGGATTTCCCCGCTGGAGTCAGAGAGTCCCAGGATGCGCCACTGCCGGCTTGCGCATGCGCACGCTAGTCCCTAGGCTTCCCCAGCCACGCCCCCACACGAAGCTATAGAGACTTAGTCGGGGGGTGGGGGAAGCCTCCAGGCGCTGGGAGCATGCGCAGGCGTGCCAGCAGCGCCGCAAGTACTGGAGCCAGCTGCCAGGAGGTGAAGATTGAAGAGGGCTCTCTGGGGAGGAGCTAGGAGTCGGCGACGGTGGTTGCGCAGGAGGAGCAGCGGCAGCGTGGTGCGTGCATGCACGAAGGAAGCAACTCGTGTCTCCTGCTCTCCCCCTCCCATTCCTGGCAGGGGAGTCAACATCAAGCAATGGTTTCTTGAGCAGAGACCATGCCACCACCTCCTTGAGGCAGCCCAGAACTCTGCCCTCCCACAGGGAGGCATTGACCACCCTGGCCAGCAACGGCCCCATTGTCTCCCAGCAGCTCTTAACCAGCCAGGACGGGCACAGATCTAGTTCACAAGAAGTGGCTCGAACAGCCCCCAGCACCTCCACCATGTCAGTGGGTGTCACCGACTGAAAGTGATCCCATAAAATCGGACAAGGCGGGGCTTCTACAGCTTCTACCTCCTCCACTGCATTAAGTGCGGCATCGAGGTCTTGGTGAATACAAGCAATTTTCTCTGCAAAACAATCCGCAAAAAGGTCACAGCGAGCGGAAGATGACTCAACCCCCGGGCTGAGGGAGGTCGGACTGACTAGCTCCCGTACAACCCGGAACAGCTCCACCGGATGGGATTTCGCAGACGCTATGAAGGCAGCAAAGAACTCCCTCCTTGCTGTCCGCATAGCCATGGCATAGGCTCGTAAACTAGCTCTATGTCGCAATCTGTCAGCTTCAGTTCGAGATTGACACCACCATCGTTCCAACCATCGCCCCTCTTGCTTCAGGACCCGCAATTCCTTGGAGAACCAAGGAGGTCTGCGGGGCTGTCGTCTAGGCAATGGATGCCTGGGAGCCGTTTGATCGATGGCCTCCATCAGCAAGGTGTTCCATAGCTTGACAAGGTCATCGCTGAGATGGTCGTTGAGGTCGGAGGGTACCTCCTCCAGAGCACCTAGAAACCGCACCGGGTCCATGAGCCTCCGGGGGTGGACCATCCTAACGGGTTCCGCACCCTGCTGGGGGCAAACGTGTGCTAGAAGGGAGGTCTGTAGGAGGTAATGATCTGTCCGTGACAAGGGCACAGCTTGTTGTGTGCCCTTGTTGTGGAGTAGCTCATGGCAGTTAACACTCAGGGATAAGTTACTCCTTGTTAACACAGTTGGTGTCTTTAGACGGACACAGGGGTGCTCAACCCCAGAGTAAGTTCAGGAGTGCAACCCTGCATCTGCCCACTTTCAGGCAGTGCCTGGGTCTATTTTAAACAGTTTCTGGGTGCCACCGGCATGGCACCCCCTACACCATAGAACTGTGGTCAGATCGACTGCCGTTCTAGGGTGCCACCCGCAGGTCTATGACACTGACTGGAGCAACCCCCAGCCAGGAGTAGAGCTACAGTGGTTGTCCGTCGAGTAGACAGACTGCTACTCTGGCTCTGGCTGGTGTCCCAAGTTTGGGTGGCCTGCTCTGCTGGCAGTCTCTTGACCCTGATTCAGGTCCTGTGAGATTTCTCACTCTTCCCCACCACCACCCGGCATGCCCAGGCTGGTTTCTCAGGCCGAAGAAACTAAAGGAGGGGAGGCAGTAGGAAGCTATGCTGTCCCCTCCCCAGCTCTCTTATCTTGTCTTGGGCTGGCAGTTTGGGGGACAGAGCCTGGGGCCATAAGGAGTCTTTGTGGAGGGCTCCCAAGTCCGGATAGAGAATTATCAGGAATGGGAGGGGGAGAGCAGGAGACAGGGAGCAGACATCTTCAGCATTCTATTGGCTAGCAGGAGTCACCAGCCAATAGAAAGTTGAAAAGCTGTGCTGAGCCCGCCTCTTCCCTTCAGCTCTCCCCACTTCAATCTTACAGACATAAGGACCCATGTTGGCCCAGGCAGGCCTTGGCCTAGGGTGGTCTCCTGGGTTCTTCCGCAGGATGCATCTTTTAGCAGCTGCCTACCCATTCCAGGGCATACACAGGCCCACATTTGGTGTGGATTGAATAAATGTGCAGGTTAGTTCCCGGCCAATGCAGGCCAAATCAGAACTTCCCCGCCCTCCACACCCTCCTGTCGCAGGCTACTGTCACGTCTGTTTACACCCAGAATCTACTCGCCCAAAAGTCTTTTGTCCTGAAAATCATTCAGTTAGCCATTCATGGAATTGTGTGTTTTCCCCCAGACATCTTTCCCCCCATACCCTATTCCTGCCACTGAAGCCTAGGCAAAGCACTAAGAGCTGGATGCTTGTTTTCTGGAGCTTGAAGGTTGTGCAGGATTTGGGCATTCAAATCCCCCCTGCCCTGAAAGCTCAGGGGGACACATGCCGTTTGTTCCCCTCTATAATTTTGTCCATGATCTAATCCAGCCTCCTAGGACAGAAACGTACTTAAGACTTGTCCCCAGAGCTCTTACACTTCCAAACAGCTCCATCGCTGAGGGGGATTGTGGACAGGTTAGGAATGGCATCGAACAGACACTGATAAAATTATTTCTCTAGTAATTGTGCACCATTTCTCTTGCTAGAAACTGAACCATTGTAGATATCGTTCACTGTGGAATAGGTTAGCAGCATGAACCTTTGACTGCTTAGCGCTGATGAGCTATTCACTTCAGTGGAACTCCTGCTGGTGCTAAGTACTAGCACCAGTCTGAAATAGTTGATGGATCATTCCCTAAAGCCATACGACTGACATACCGTCCCATGGTATTCAAATGTTTATCAGTCCGTGTCTGGGACTTCACCAGGCATTAGTGTGGAGAGAGGCGTGCATGTGGGAGACAGAAGAGACTCAAGAAAAGAGCTAATGGGGTATTATCCTGCAGCTTGATAGGAGCCAAATGGTTTGGTGTAGTACAGTATGTACCTTCATGCTTGCAGGATGTTCCCCTGTCATGCTGTGAAAACCCATTTTGCTGCTGCTGTACATCCCTCCTGAATTTAGAAGTCATTTGTGCTCCGTGAAGTAGTAAACCAATTTTCTTCTATTTCAGATTCCAGCCCTGTTCAGCTAATGAAATCCCAGCCCTTTTTACACATCCCTTCGTTCCCACAGCTGCACTGAAGCAAAAGAGCCATTTCAGGTCCTTGGATGGCTGTTAGTGGCAATTACTGTGGGCTGGGTAGGAACATGTGATATGCCAAACTGGAAAGAACAGCATCCTGCCTCTAACACCCAATGATGCAGTGGAAGGGACAAGATAGCTGTAGCAGAGTGAGTGCTTGACCACGGTAAATCTATGCAGGATCAGGGCCCAAAGTACTCTGTCTTCATGGGGATTAGCTCAATACTCACTTTTATTCACATACACTTTTCTCTTCTACATCAAGTCTCTGATGCCAGGATGGAACCAGCCCTTTGGCAACCTAATCATGGCCTCCAGCCAGGCAGTGATCCGCCGGCTGTTACTCACAGTCACCGGGGCCAGGCTCAGGATCCTGAAGCCCCCAAGCCTCCTACACTCAGGCAACTCCTCTGGGCAGACTTGTCCTGGTGGTAGAGCTCTTCTCTCTGGCTCTTACCTCTATAACAGCTTCTCACACTCTGGCAGGATTTTGCACCCTGACATGCGCGAGAGAAGCCGCGGCAGATCCTCGTTCGCACCGGCTCTTTTCCTGTCATCTGGCTCCTCCCCGCTGCCGCGTCTTCCCTCGTCACTCTCTCTGCTGCCACCGCAGATGTGAATGCGGCCTCTTTCTGTCGTCTTGGTTCTGGCTCAGCTTTATCTTCCTGGCTGGCTCTGCTGCACCCTCACTTGACTGCAGTCTCAATTAGGTGCAAGCCCATTCTCCTCCAATTGGAGACGCCTGTAGCTCTGTTTGCGCTGCCCCTATGCTGGCACTAGCTGTTCTCTTAAAGGGTTCCCAGCTCTCTGTGGCTCAATTCTGCCACAATAGAAATCTACCTCCAGAATTGTCCCACTTGGGGTTGAATTCAAATACTGAATTCAATGAAAACAGAATATCTAAGTTCAATTTGACAAAGCAGATCCAAAACTTTATTCATTTCCCGCTTCGTTTGTGGGAATTACTATTTGTCAAGGTTGTTGTCACCTTCAAGGCACTACATGGCCTTGCTCCTTCCTATCTTTCTTCCCTTATATGTCCCACTGTACTCACACCCGAGAACTTTGCTCCTCCTCTGCCACTACCCTGACCCGCCCCAGCTCTCCTGCTCCATAAGCCATCATTGCCCTATCTCTCATGCTGTCCCTGCCCTGAACACACATGTTCTGCTTCCTCAATGCCAACCTGCAAATCCCTCCCTACCTCTTCCATCAAGCTTCTCCTCACCCCATAGATTCTGTGTTCACACTTCCCCTATAACTGTCTATCCTCAGGATCCCCCTCCTCCCCTGTAATGCATGCCAAGTGCATGCACCTTTGACTTCTTAGCTTCATTCATGTATCCCTGTCTCTCGCTATGTGTCCCTCCCGTTAGTCACCCTCCCCTTGTCCATTCTAGATTGTAAGCTCCTTGGGCAGGGACCTGTCTCTTATCCCAGTTGTACAGCACCATGCATATTGCTTGTAATAAATATAAGTACAGTAAATAATTTAATAATAATAACAAACAATAAATACTTTGCTTTGATTACTTAATTTACTTTGCTTATTTGGCATCAGTATTTTGTTGCTTTGTTTATTTGATAAATTCAATGGTACTATGCAGTGTTATTAGCTAGATTGTAGCACAGCAGTACGGTAGGCAACAACGCAATAGGACTGCCAAAGGAACCAAAGTTACCAAAATTAAGTTACTGAAGCAAAGTTACTGAAGCAAAGCAAGGCAACTGAAGTAGTGAATCCAAATAACCAAGGCCGCGATCCACAAACCACTTACTCCAGAGTAGTCCCATTGAAGCTCACATGGCTTCAGATATTCAAACCCCACACAAATATGAAATTTGAGATCTAGTCCCACTCTAATTCCTAGCATTTAGAAATCATCAGATCGTAAGAACGTAAGTAGCATCACAGTGGGTCAGACCAATGGTCCCTCTAGCCCAGCATTCATCTCTGACAGTGGCCAATCTCAGTCAGCATTAGCCATGAAGCTTGTTTTTATCTCTCTTCTCAGAATCAACTTGATTCATTAGGTTCTGTCCCTGAAGTCACACATGGACTGAGATAGGAAGCTCTCATCAATCTCTTAACAGATAAAGTTCTGACATGATCACACACTCTCCAAGGGACTTCCAATGTTTCCTCCTCAATGATGGTACTAAGAATGAATTCCTTAGTCTGGGGATTTCATGGAAGATTGAGGCTGTTAGACTTCTTCTTACTTTCCCTACTGAATTTCAAAAGGATTTTGGATTCTAACTGCTTTTTACTCCTTTGAAAAATTGG
Source organism: Sphenodon punctatus (assembly GCA_003113815.1). Classification (NCBI taxonomy): domain Eukaryota; kingdom Metazoa; phylum Chordata; class Lepidosauria; order Sphenodontia; family Sphenodontidae; genus Sphenodon; species Sphenodon punctatus. The sequence continues at coordinate 1,017,179 of QEPC01005247.1, forward strand.
AGATCTTCTTGAGAAATAGGTGTGCAAATCTGATCTGTAATGTCCATTTTTACCACTGCTTTTCTGGGAATTTTGAGTGAGTTTGCAAAACATCCTTGTACTTGCTGGCAAACAGGAGTGGCATGGAGACTGGTGAATGACTCTTTTAGCATATGAGTGACTACCTAACTATTTATTTATTTATTTGTTTATTTTTACTTATTTAAAAAAATTATACCCCGTCCCTCTTGCCACAGGCAACCCGGGGTGGCTAGCAACATCAGAAATACACAATAGCATAAAACATAATAAAACATCAATAAAAAAAGAATAAAAATCAACCTCCTCCCTCACCAACCCCCACCCCCTATCCACTGTTACCCTTTAGTGTGGCACCCCCGGACTACCGCAAGGGCCGGTCTAGGACCTAGGGAGTGAGGCGATCTCGCAATTAGGCAGGGCCCAGACCATGTAAGGCTTTATAGGTCAAAACCAACACTTGTAATCGAGCCCAGAAGACTATTGGCAACCAGTGCAAAGACCGGAGCACTGGTGTAATGTGCTCTTGGCATCCCAGTCCCACTAAGAGCTGGGCCGCCACATTCTGCACCAGCTGCAGCTTCCGAGCTGTCACCATAGGTAGCCCCACGTACAGCGCGTTACAGTAGTCTAGTCGAGAGATGATAAAAGCATGGATGATCATGGCCAGCTCAGGAACCGAAACCAATGACCGAAGCCACCGCACTAGGTGTAACTGACGGAAGGCACTCCTCACCACAGCCTCCACCTGGAGATCCAGGTGGAGCTGCGCGTTGAGGAGCACCCTCAGGTTTCGTACTTGGGAAGTCAGTGGAGACAGATCCCATCAACCATGGGAGCTGTCACTTCCACCGACTTACCCACTACCATCACCTCTGTCTTGTCAGGATTCAGTTGCACTCGGTTAGCCCTCATCCAATCCCCCACAACTGCCAAACACCAGGTAAGCACTGAGACAGCCGGGCCTGGATCTGTTGAAAATGAGAGAGATAGTTGGGTGTCATCCGCATACTGATGACACCTCACCCTGAACCCTCTAATCACCTTGCCGAGTGGCTGCATATACACGTTGAATTTTTTTTACAAAGTAAGCTACTGTCCTTCCCAAGAGAGAGCCTTGAAAATTCAGATTCTAAAGGGTTCAAAATACAGAATGCACATGGGACTTTTATTTGTATATTTATTAAAAAATCTCATGAATTTCAATCTAATTTTATGATTTTGGGAGGGTCCAACGTAAGATTTTGAAATGCTCTGAGCTGATTTTTAGATAGGTGCTATCTAATTATTACCATATATAGAAGGTTTCTTCTGACTAGGGGTGGGACTCCAGGCCGATTATCGGTGTCAGCTTCTATCAGTGTCAGGTCCCCTGTGTTTTGGATCCCCTACTGGTGTCGGTTTTATCGGTGTCGGATCTTTCCCATCGCCGTCAATGGGAAATTTTCCCATTGACTTCAATGGAAAAGCCTCTTACTTCGAGACACAGGGGAGCTGACAGAACAGAAACCATCACCGAAACCCCTCCCGGGGCATCCCCCCACCCTGCTCCTGGCCTTGGAGGGAGCGGATAAATTACCCCTAACACTCCCACCCTCTGGGGCCCGGTGTTACACCCCTCCCCCCGGTCCAGGGCCCTATAAGCATCTTACCTGTGGTCCCGGGTCCTAGCGGAGGGTGGGGGTGATGGCCACTGCTGGCTGGGGTGCCGGCTCTGCTGTCAGGCCTGGCTGCCCGGTGGTGGAGCGCAGAGGAGACCCAGCCACCAGCCACCAGCAGTGGATCTGGCTCCTCTGCCAGGCAGCCAGGTCTTCTCTTTCTTCTTTTCTTCTAATCTTCTCTTCTTGGGGATTGCCACCTACCTGCCTCGCTGTTGCGGGGGGCTCTTTTGGCTCTGCCGCAGGCGGGGAGAGGGGTCCCTGTGCTCCGTTGCTGCCACTGCCGCTGTCACCTGTAGGAGAAAAGACAGAAGACATCTGACTGTGAGCACTTGGGGGGGACGGGGGGGGGAACGCAGAGGCCAGCCACGTGGGCTGACCTGTCCCCTCCCCCCACCCGGAAGTAGCCGGGGGCTTAAAGCCCCGTGCCCAGC
>QEPC01005247.1:1022946-1054810 GCA_003113815.1 Sphenodon punctatus
TGCCTTCCTGGAGGTCCCCCGTGTTAAGCGGGGGGCCACTATGGAGAGGGCATTCTCGGTAGTTGGGCCGCGGCTTTGGAACTCCCTTCCAGAGGAAGCTCGCCTGGCCCCCAGCCTGTTAACATTCCGGCGAAGTTGTAAGACCTGGCTGTTCGCCCAGGCCTTTGGGAGGGAGGGTGGGTAGGGTGAGGGGTCTAGCTCCCCCACCTACTGTGGTTTTATTTATAACTTAGCCCTGTTTTAATATTTTATTGTATTTATGAGAGTTTTTAATGGTTTTATTGTATTTTAATGTTTTTGGAAGCTGCCCCGGGTTGCATGGCAGGAGGGGCGGGGTAGAAATCGATTAAATAAATAAATAAATAAATAATTTTTTTCTTCTAGGTCCCATGCCAAACTCAGAAGGCTTCTGCCAGCTTCTTCACTGGCTGCACATGCACAAAATGGCCACCGAGGTCATTCTGCGCATGTACAGCCCTCTTCCAAATTGGTGCCGGCAGCGGCAGCGCCATCTTGGAAGAGGGTAGTGAGTCTGCGCATGCGTCTGCGCATTATCAAACACTCTTGGTTTAAACCGAAACTGAAAGTCCCATCCTTACTTCTGACAATGGGTGAAAACAGACATGACACTAACTCCACTTTAACACTGTTTTAACATTTTTTATACATGTTGCAGGGCTGTATTGTTGCGCTGTGCACCCCTGCAACAGACATAAGAAATGTTAAAGCAGTGTTAAAGTGGAGTTAGCATCATGTCTGTTTTCACCCAATGTCACTTGTTATTTAGAGTGTGGTTGCTTTGGAGGTCCTCAGTGGTAGATAGACAAGAAGTCTTTAAAGAAGTTAAGAGGATACCTTTTTATTGGATAAATTTCTATTGGGAATATCATCTTAGCTACTTTGCCCCTGGTATCCCTTTGAGGAAAAAAAACAACCTTGCACGTCTAAAGAACAGTAGGTAAAGCACAACATGCAGTGTATTGTAACAAGATCCTTGCCTTCAACCCTTATCTGAGAGGGGTTTTAGCTGAATGGTCACAGGGATATGGAAGCTGACGTGATTATGTTCTCATTGTCAGCCATTTAGCTCATCAGCAAGTTGATCTCTCCCATTCCCCCACCTGCTGGAGTGTTGGACGGCCTTATCAGCACAATCCAATGAACACAGGCTGAATGACTGACACAAGGGAGAAAGGCCCAGACCCTGCACGCCCTAGTCATCACTTTTCCCATGGTGTGATCAGCCTCACTTTGCTTGATTCTCTTGCCCTGGCTGGTTTGATCAGCACAAACCCACTTTTCCCCGGCTGTATTCAGTGCTGAGAGCTGCAGGGAGAATCCAGCGAGGCTGCCTCAGTGCAAGGAATAAGGTAAAGGGGGGTGTGTGTAAGTAAAAGGTAAAACACTGTGTGTGTGTTTGTGTGTAAAAAAGGTGCGTGCACAGCTCTGTGCTGGTGTGGGGGTTCGCAGGAAGCGCCAGCCCCAGTGGCCTCAGGATTGGTGGTGGAGTTCTGCTGCTGCTCCTGAGGCTCCCAGGCAGGCTTTTCCTGTGAGGCCAGAGGAGTGCTTCCAGACTGTGGGGCCATTCTGCCCCCCACAGTGGGCAGGGACCCACAGAAGCACCTGACCTGGGGACTGAGAGATTCCCTCAGGAGCAGGAGCATTGCTCCCCTCCCCTCCCCATAGCAGAGTCATGCTGCCACCCCTAAGGGTCCAGCCACCACACAGAGGCTTCTTGAACCAGCAGTGAGGACAAGGCCCTGGTGCAAACCTTAGGGACAGAGGCAGCAGGATTCTGCCACTGGGGTGGGGAGGGGTAACACCATGATGCTGCTCCTGCTTTGGTCTAGGTGCCACTTTGATAGGGGGCGAGGAGCAGGGTTTCAGAATTTATTTATTTGTTTATTTTAATACATTTATACCCTGCCCCTCCTGCAAGCAGAATCAGGGGAATGTCTTCAGATGTTCCACTTCCAGATCCACGTTCTGCTCCTAGTATGGGCTTAGCATAACTCCTGCTCTGTATCATCTTCCACTGCTACTGGGCAGTAGTTCACATGAACACTAATTTGTTGTGTAGCGGCTGCCCAGCTAGGCTCTGATTCCCCATTAAAACAAGTACGGCTGGCTCAACATTTTGAAGACCCTTTGTTCTGGTGCTATTGGCCCTAATGCAATTGCACAATAGCCAAAATGAAGTTAACTGAAATGTCTGAACCAAAACAACTGAAATACCAACATAAATGAAGTAACCGAGACAAAATTTTCAGAGGTCTGGCTATCCAAAAATGCAAATCATATTTATGACTATTAAATCCACTATTTGTTTCACCCCTAGAAACCACCAGAAATCTCTCCTCCATTATTGGATTTTTGCTGGCCTCAGTGATTCTGGTATCACTTAATATGCTAAAATGATCTGTACCAGCTTGGAAGACTCCCCACAGGGTGCCAATAACCTGGCCTCTTACATTCTTTCATGAGACTCTTCTTCTTCTTCTTCTTCTTCTTGCAGTGTTTATGGAAGCAAAGGGATTTTAATGATATCTTTTATTGAACCAACTGCTGTTGTAGGAAATAAGCAAGCCTTCTGGCCACACAGGGCCCTTCCTCTGGCACGTAGCATAGCCAATTAAAATATCTAAAGTGAGCAAATACAGGGTAGTATTTAAAGAGGCAAGAAAGGGTGGGGTTAGAGAAAACAGTGTGACTAGTGTGTGGGGTGGGCAGGGTGTGTGTGGGTGTTATTTGATAGAGAGAAGAGTGCCAGACATAAAACAACCAAAGGTATAAAAAGAGGGCTGTTAAGGATGTGCAGAAGACATACATAAGTGTGAGATAAAGGGAAACAGTTAAGGTGAAGTGAAATCGCATAAGACAGGATCTGGGAACATAGAATCTACATATGACAGGGTCTAAGAGAGGGAACTAGGTATATGAGGAGGCAGGAAAATTTATTATTATTATTATTAATTATTATTATAAAAGATTTGTTATCCTGCCCCCTCCTGCCAAAGGCAGCTTGGGGCAGGGAGGCAGCTCAGGGTTGGATAAGGTTGCTGGTGGAGTGTAAAATGCCAGACATTGAAATCAGAGCTATAAAGAAAGAGCTGTTAAGGATATTAAAAGAGAAGGACATGGAAGGGGCCATGGGGGAACAGCTAGATGAAATGAAATTGCATAGGAAAGGAAATGGGAACAAGTGACACAAGGTAGAATCTACATGTAGATTCTACCTTGTCACTTGCTTCCCGTTCCTTAGCTCAAGGTTTACCCAATGCACACAAATAAGGTGAATCTGTGCAAATGTATGTACATTTATGTAAACTTCTGCAAATTTAAATTGATTAATTAATCAATTGATCAACAAAAAAGCTTAATCGATCAGTCAACTAAAATGTCTAATTGGGTTATCAAATAACCCCACCCTTTCCTGTCTCTTTATATACTGCCCTTTATTTGCTCTGTTTATAGATTTTGACTGGCTACGCTCCATGCCTGAGGAAGGGCTCTGTGTGGTTTGAAAGCTTGCTTATTTCCACCTACAGCAGTTGGTCCAATAAAGATATAATTCAAACCACTTTGCTTTCTTCTCTGCCACCTAGGACCAACACGGCAATCACACAATCTCTCCAGTTTTTATGGAGGAGAAAGCAGCTGTTCAATCACCAACTATCCAGCCCTTAGATCAACAGAAACTCTTTCCATCCCTGTGCATTGAAACTTTTGAAGGGTACTTGCAAAACCGGATATTAAAATCAATGTGATAGATTTGTGCAATCAAATTATCTTGTTGCTTAAAAGTCACAGGTTTTGCTAGTTTTAATTCCTTCCTGAAAAGGGCAGATGAAACTAGTCAATAAAGGTAGCATCTGTTTTCAAACTGCACAATAACAATGTAGTTCTAAAGCAAGGGCAGCTTCTGAACTATAATATACTGCAAGTAATGTCTGGTCTTGATTGCACTTGGAGCCCTAGGGAGGAGAGTGTCTGAAATAGGAAGTTTCTTAGAGAGAAGATATAGCAAGATTGAGGGGATCTGACTGAGGGGAGCTGAACCATTAACTTCAATGGTAAAGGACTGCACCCTTAGAGATGAATGCATTAACCAATTAATCTGTCAAATTAATTAATCACTGATTAAATTACAGCTTTTAAAATATATTTTAAAAATTTAATTACTTTAAACCTAAATTTTAAAATGAAAAATATTTTTAATAAAAATTGCAAATGTAATTTAAAAAAATCAATAACTTTTCAGCAGCAATCAGAAATAAAATCAATAAGATGAGTTGTGCAGAGCTTCTCTGGGGTTCTATAATATTCTAGTTCCTAACAAATTGATTGACTTAATGTCACAGTTAAGCAACTACACCTTTTAATTGTTTGGTGGCCCTAGTATTGAGATGTTCCTCAGAATTCAAATTGAAGTGGCTCATACCTGTCAAAACTTGAAACCTATTGACTGCTGCTTCCCTGAAACTTATTATTCACAGCTGGGATTCACCTTATCAGACAGCCCTTCAGCTACTCAAACAATATTGGTGACTGAAAATAGGTAGGGTCATAGAATTATAGGGTTTGAAGGGACTTTAAGGTTCATCTAGTCTGACCCCCTGCTCCAAATAGAGGATCGGGTGGGTTTGTTGGGTCGGTTTAGGGTAGAGTTGCTTGTGGGGGGCAGTGTTGGGTGCGGGGAATTGGGGGTGGGTTTGGTGGGGAGTTGTTGCATGTTTGGGGTTTAATTATATTTTGTATATGACTTTTTGTATATGACTAATATTTTTGCTGTTTGTGAGCCACCCTGATTCCTTGGGAAGGGTGGCATATACATATAAATAAACAGGATGCCTACAGAACCACAGACGGATGCTTGTCCATCTGGGGTTTAAAAACATTCAAGTTGGGAGAGTTTACAACCTCCCTGGACAGCTTATTCCATTGCCCCAGCAGTTCCCACAATGAGGCCATTGTTCCTAACATCTAACTGAAATCTCCTTTGCTGCAATTTAAGCCCATTCCATCCTGTGTGGCAGTGGAGACCAAATGTTCACCCTCTTTTTTGTGACATCCTTTGTTTTTCCACTCACATCCCTGATTTTTGGAGGATTCTATTTCTTTTGGTGGGAGGAGGGAATGTCTAGTGTGGTTACTTCAGTTTATTGATTATTTTGGAATTTCATTTGCATCATTTTCAGCAATTGCACATGCTCAATAGCGTTTTTCTATTACCTGTTTTAAATACACAGTAAGTTCATACAAATGGAGCCATGAGGATTTATCCTGTATTTACCCCAGTAGTCCTAGAGGCAGCCTGTAGTAGCAGGACTGAGTCTGTGTGGGCCACTGGCCCTTCAAGGTAGCTAGCACTAGCTCAGGTGCAAGGGCTAGCAGGGATGCCAGTGCTGTACCTAGAGAGAAGACCGTGCCTAATTGAGAGAAAGTAGCTGAGTTTGGGCATGGGCAGGGCCAGGCCAGCCTAGGGGAGTAAAGCCTGAACCATAGCGCAGAGCTGCGGTGGGCTGGCCCTAAAAATCTGTGGAGAGTGTGAGTAACCTTGAACTTTAGGAGAGAGATGGTGTTTGTATAAGTACTGTAAGTAAAGAGACTTAAAAAGCTGATTCCCCAAGCAGAGTGACTCATTGGGCAGCACCCTGCTGGGACCCATGCCAGGAAGCCTTTGCACTGTCAATATGGTGGAGAATGCGGACACCCCTATAGTTGGCGGTCAAGCCAGCAGGGTACAAGGGGGTGACCCAAGGTGGGGTGGGTTTCCTGGGAGTTGAGTGAAGATAACTGAGCAAAAGGGAAAGAGAGACAGAATTATCCAAACAGGGTTAACTCTAGAGTGACTAGAGAAGGTGTATAAATACTGTAAAGGTGTGGAGAGTAAAGACAACTGAGTAGAAATTCCCCTATGAAAGTGATTTATTGGGCAGCACCCTAGAGGTACTATTTGGTTTTTGAATTTAATAATTTGACTGGCCCATCTCTGTGACATAATGTGGGACCTCCCTCAAAGGTCCGTCAGAGCCCAAGCCTGAGCATATTCCGGAGGCAGTGTAAAACTTCTTTTTTGGCAACGTGGTTGGCAGGCAGAGGGGTTGGGGTAGGTGGGTTTTTTAAGGGATTTTTATTGTATTTTGTGGTTTTAATTATGTAAGCCACCCTGAGCCTTAGAGGAAGGGTGGTGTGAAAGGGCATGGTGGCACCGATGGAAAAGGAACAGGTGTTATGTATACACATTGGATCATGCCTAGCACTGAAGCTAGAAAAGCTGCAGGCATCATAGCAAATATATGACAACAACTAACAATTAACACTCATGGAGTCACAAGGGGAAAAGTGTATTTGAGGGAGAAGCCCACAGTCAGAAGGTGGAATGTTGAATGAGGGAACTGTGGATCTGAGCTCTGCAGAAGGCAGAATTAGAAAAAGTTCTGCCAATATTCCCCAGCCCAGGCTGGGCAAGAATTAATTGCAGAATCGCAAGCTGAACAAGGTCTACTGGTAAGAGAACATTACCAGAGCTGGATAGAGACCCACAGCAATTGCAGATGGGATCTATCTTTGTATCTGTTTCATAAACCAGGAAGGTTTATGAACTGTGTGGACTCATTTGTGGGCCCACCTTTGATGGGAAAAGCCCCACCTAACTTGGAGGACTAGACTGGCTGTAGGGGAGGATTGGAAGGCAGATATAAAAATTGTGCTGTGCAGTAAAGCTTTAATTACTTAACCCAGGAGAGCAGTTAACAAGGGATTACAGGCATGGGAGGTTGATGGTGTAGTGGCAGCTATGAGCTGTGTTCACTGTGTTTTCCCGACTAAGGCCAATGGAGAAAATGTAGCAAACATGGGTCCCTGGCTGAGAGCTACATTCCCCTAAAGACTTGGTTTAGTTGCACTCCTCTAGGAGGATTAGCCCAGCTGCTACAGGCAGGGTGGAAAACTAACTAACTAAATAATGCAATAGTCATACTCATGTTTAAAAACCTCACCAAATACTACCACGAAGTGACTGAAGTACTGAACTAAAAAATACCAAAACAAAGATTCAAAACTGCAAACAAAGGCCACTTTCTCACGTTACATCAGGGGGAAGGGGGGAAACTTCTGTGACAACAATCGTGGCTGCATTCTCACAGGAATTAGTGCACGTAGAAATGCACTATTCTGCTTTTATGCTGCAAGAACACCCATGATTGTAAAAGTTATATTGGTGGACCCGGTCATGTGTGAGTGTTATTGTGGCATAAAAGTGGAATGGCGTATTCCTCTATATCCTCTAATTCCCGTGGAAATACAGTCGCAATTGCTCTCATTGAAGTCCCCCACCCCCCACTGTGTAATGTGAGAAAGTGGCCAGAGTGGGAAGTAAATCCTGGTTTGTATTTGCTTTGTTAAAATTGATTCAAATATCCCAAATGTAGTATTCCCTTTGGATATTCATTTCAGCTCTATCTTTAATCTTTATCCCACAAACATACTTGAAATGGAATAAGAATGGGTTTGTGGAGAAGTAAATCTTCAGCGCTGTCCACAGTGGGTTGGATTGGGTGATCCTGTTAACAACACATTGGATTGACTGTGTCATGAGACTATTTAAATTTCCTTTTTGTGTATTTGAGGTGGCATAATGTTCTCTTAGCCTCCCCAAACCGCAATTTTCTTATCCATAAAATGGGAACAAAAGTACACCCCTACCTCTCTGCAGTTTTGTACTGATTGTTGAACAGGTCATGTTTGCAAAGCACTTGCAGATGACTCAATTCTCTCTAATGCAAAGCATTTTTAATTTTTTTTTTACCATTCACTCAAGGCCCCTTTAGCCTAAAAGCCAACGTGTGCACATGTCTTCCTTCCATCTGTTCTAATGTGCTGCAGATTTGAGCTGTCAGGGAGATCGCATGCATATTTTGAGGGGGTCAGTTCACAGGAATAATAGGTCACTTTGTTCTTGCTGTTAGTGTGCAAGATGTTTCCTAAGGACATCATGGGATGATACTCATTGAGCTGTAGTTTCAAGATAACAGCCGAGTTAAATCGGAACTTCCAGCAGGTGGTAGCCATAGTGGACCCAGGTTAAATATAAGCCAACAGTATGATTCTGTTGCTGCCTTCCCCCACAAAAAAGCTAAAATGCCATTTCAGGTTGCATTAGCAAATGCGAATTTGTACCTAAGACTTGGGAACCAATTGTTCCACTTTGCTGGGCACTAATCAGGCCTCAGGTGGAATAGTGTGCCCAGTTTTGGGCTCCATGTGTCAAGAAGGACATTGATCAACTGCATAGGGTGCAAAGGAGAGCAACAAAAATAAGGGGATTGAAGTGCAAAGCCTATGAGGAAAGGTTGAAGGAACCAGACTTGCTTAGCCTAGAAAAGAGAAGACTGAGGAAAGGCAGGGGGAACTTGATAATGGTTTTCAGATATGTAAAAGTCAGCTATAGGAGGACAAGGAAGGGTAGAATCCAATTATTCTCTCTGGTCAATGAGGGTAGAACAAGAGGGAATGGACTTAAACTGAAGGAAGAAGGAATTAGATTCAATATTAGGAAGGATTTTCTAATAATTTGTACTAATTGCCAAATTAGGTTTGTAGACTAGTTCCCTTCACTGGAAGTTCTTAAAATAGGTTAAATAAATAGCTGTTATAATAAACATATGTCTCTACCAGCATGTATCCTTTATGTCATTACATGGAACCTTTCGGGGAGCTGTTATTTGCCTGGCCTATAGAATTGCTCCATGTGCAACAGTTGTTCTCTCTTCATGGTGAATTTATTAGTGTTCAAGTCCATAGACCATAACACTTGATTAAAACAAGAATTAAAAAAAATAGATAAAAACAATATATACACAGGTTCCCCCAATGAAACAAAATACAAAAGCAGGAAAAGAGGATTACATCTCTACCGAACCCTTACAATTAACCAGATTATTTTCAACATAATTTTTCCTTTCTTTAGCTGCTTTCCAACCAAACACTGCAACTTCTTTGGTAATCTTCACATTTGTGCCCTCAAGGGTGTCTTCATGATGCAAGAGTGTCTTCCTAGAAACATTCTTGTCTGAAAGGAGTCCATGTTTGAAAGGCTAAGGGGAAAAATGAACAGACACTTCACTGAGTTTCCATAACAAGAAAGATGATGAACAGACCACAGCCCTCGCAAGTGCCTATGTGGGTATTTATTTTGTTCATTTCGGTGGTACTTTTGAATTTTTGAGTGTGAACGTGACTGGTCCATCTGCATGATGCAATGCCATTCGCACTCAAAACACCGGGCATTTTTACACACACGTTAAAGTTCCAGATTTTTCAATCTTCTGGGTTTACGAGTCCACAAGTAAGTTCCGGATGCATTTTTCACACACGCACACTGCCCTGAGGCACCCTAAAGTAGCCGCAGCTGTAGACGTGACAGGCTGCCGTGGAAACCAAGTGTCCACAGCTGCCTGGAGCAAAGCAGTTTTCCAGGAGAACTTTTTACACACAAAGGTTCTGGGAGAAGTTCTATGCAGAAGTTCAAAGAGCTGAATGTTTAAAATCTGGGTGAGTGATTTAGACACACAGAAAGTTCAGGATGTAACAGCAAGCATGTAGGAGAAATGTGTGTGTAAAAACACCCACCTGCACAGTGGCTGAAGTACTGAATCCTTCCTGAAATACCAAAGTGGCCAAAGGAGTGAATACCAAACGCAAAATACTAAAATGAAGACTCAAAATCATTACCAAAGCTGGAAGCAAATGCTGTTTTGTAGCTACTTCTTGAAAATGGAATTGAATAGTATAATTGATTGAATTTGGTATTCACTTTGAATATTAATTCCACTCCAATTATTAGGGGATTGAAGCAGGCAACCTTTTGCCTTTGAATGAATATGAGATGCTTGCCAACAACCTATTGGGGCCTGAATGAGTCATGTTGGTCCCAGCCACCATGACTCCTCTCTACCCATTACTGTCTGGAGGAGTCATTTGCTACTAGGGGATCTACTCTGAAAGCAGGAAAATGCAGGAGGGTAGCAAGGAGCTGAGTGATAAGTCCCTTGGGAATGGGAGTGAGGGCTTCAAACATTATCAAACTCTTTAAACAGCCTGTAAATGTTTTAGGGCAGCCTTTCACAACCCAAATCCCCCACGGTAGGAAACAGGTGCGGAAAGAAAATGGAGAAGAGGGGGCAGGGGGAGGGACATTTTCCTATTTACTCTTTGACTTTGCTCTGCTTTCTCCAGCACAAGAGATATCAGGAGCGTGGGAAACATGGTGGAAGGCACTTTCATCTCAGTTATTGAATGTAGACCTGTCCCCTCTTTTCTGCTCAACTCTTCACCCTCCACAACTTAGTTTTATATTGAAACAAAGGTTATAGGACATAGTAGCACAAGAAGATATTGCGAAAAATTCTTTGCAGTGAATGACCCCTTTTATTTTATCCCTTGATAAAAGAGGTATTTGCGATAGAATATTATTTGATCCATATCCAGGACTTTCAGTTTAGAAGGACTTTGACTGCAGTCAGATTTCAATCATTTGAATCAGCGATTACTTTAGGTAGATATGCTGGAACTGTTTACTCCCGAAGAATATGTCCATCTCTCTTGATGTTGTTGAGGACCTTATCCATGTATTATTTTTCTGCCCTTTATATAATGACCTAAGAGCAACTTGGATAGATGTGCTTTTGGAGGGGGGAGACCTTTTCTGTGCCAGACATAAAGTTATCTTTTCTACTGAAAACAAAAGATACTGTGGTGTTGCAAGTAGCAGCTATATATTTTCAATTAGCTTGGTGCAAAAGGAAGGCTCTTAATTGATATGCTATCTGAAATTGCATTTATATATATATATATATATATATATATATATATATATATATATATATATATATAAAACACCTTTTATGTCCATGACTGACATTCATGCCCCAAAATTAGGCTCCCAGAAGTTATTTGTCTTATTATACACAGACAGCACTGTTCTCTTATCAGTGTCGCAGGCAGGTCTTCGATGGAGCATGCAAAGATTTGCTCTATATTGCAAACAAGAAAACCTGTCTATAAATTACGCCAAGACGAAGGTCCTGGCATTCGGCCAATCACGCCAACAACACAGATGGCTCCTGGACAATGCTATAATAGAACAAGTCCAATTATTTAAATATCTGGGAATAGTTTTCTCGGCTACTTGTGGTTGGGCCTCTCACTATAAGGCCGTGTTTCAGCAAACTTGTAAGTCTTCTTGATCAATCGGTAGGTGTTTTTCTCTCAGGGCGGCAGGTTAGTAGGGCCTGCTTTGCGATTTCACTGCTAAGGTGATTTCCCAATTGCTGTACGCTGTTGCCATCTGGGGTCATTCTTACTTGGGTAAATTGGAAGGAACCCAGAATTCCTTCTTATGTACAATTCTGGGTCTACCAAGGTGTGTTCCCCGGCTATATTGAGAGCCAAAACAGGCAAATGATCAATTAGGTCTCAGGCCTCGATCGCAATCTTTAAATTTTGGCTAAAAGTTGTTCTTTTTCCTCCGGTTTCCACCTCCCTGCTGGCACTTATTTCCAGCAAATGTATAAAAGATCAGTGGTGTAGCTGTGTTGAGCAGGATCTGTGTAAATTGGGCTTTTCAAAGGAAGTACTACATCCACTAGGCCTCAGGGGAGCTATATTCTTGATTAAGAGGAGAGTTTATGATCAAGAACTGCAGCTCGAAAATTCTGCATTGTGCTCCCAAAAGATTGCTTTGGATTTTTTATATATTAGTTCAAGGATTGTTCCCCCGGCTTATATAATCAATTGGTCAAACTGTCTTCACAGGAGAGCTTTAATGCTGATGTGTTGCAATGTATTCCCGTCTGCTATTTTGGACAGTAGATACCGGAAAATCCCCACCGCAGAGAGACTATGTCCCCATTGTGAGTTGGCAGTCCTTGAGACCAATGAACATATTCTCCTTTATTGCCCAAAATTTGACAGCTTAAGAGGGAAATATATTGGTACATTTATGAAAGCAAATATTAAAGGGCTCCCAGAGAATATTTTGTTACATCAACTTCTTGACGGCCACGACGACTCCCCTCGATCTAGAGCACTGGCTGCCTACTGTGCTTATATTATTCTCTACAAACAGAGCCTTGAAACCATTTAATAACCATGGGTTTATTAATTCTATTGCATCTCTATTTTTGGTTTATGACATAATACCAATCGATTTATTTTAAGCTGATGGAGGGAAGAGCCAACTTTTGGTAGTGGGAAGTCTACCTGTGTTGTTATTGATTTGTGACTTAAACCATAATTACTTAATTTTACAAATATTTTTTTTTAAACTTGATTATGTTTATGTCTAGCTGTAAAATCTCCCAGGGATCAAGTGTGCCGCCACAAGCTCTGAGAAGAGCAAGGCATTTTAACCGTGCTGTGTGTGCTTACAAGTGCAGATGCACAGTGCGGTTTTATTTATTGTTTTATGTTATGTTGTTATTGTATTGTATTTTGACCTTATTATGGTATTTAAATTAATTGTAATTTTCAATGAATTTGCAAAGGCCTATGGCCCGCAATAAAATCGTTACTTACTTATATATATATATATATATATACACACCACTTATTATGGTATTTAAATTAATTTAAAATCTCCCAGGGATCAAGTGTGCCACCACAAGCTCCGAGAAGAGCAAGGCATTTTAACCATGCTGTGTGTGCTTACAAGTGCAGATGCACAGTGCGGTTTTATTTATTGTTTTATGTTATTTATTTATTTATTTAAACAAATTTATATCCCGCCCCTCCTGCAACGCAGCCCGGGGCGGCTCACAACATAAAACAATTAAAACAATAAAATACATTAAAATTGAGATAAAAACAATCAAATATTCAATATAAATATTAACAGGGCTAGACAAAACAAATGGGTAGGGGATTAAAAAAAAACCCTCCCTACCCTCCCCCAAAGGCCTGGGCAAACAGCCAGGTCTTACAGTTCCGCCGAAATGTTAAAAGGCTTGGGGCCAGGCGAGCTTCCTCCGGAAGGGAGTTCCACAGCCGCGGCCCCACCACCGAGAATGCCCTCTCCATCGTGGCCCCCCGTTTAACACGGGGGACCTCCAAGAGGGCACCCCCGGCAGACCGCAGGAGCCGCCCTGGAGCGCGAAAGGCGAGGCGGTCCCTAAGGTATGAGGGGCCAAGACCGTATAGGGCTTTATAGATCATCACTAGGACCTTGAACTTGGCCCGGCACACTATCGGCAGCCAGTGCAGAGCTCGGAGCACCGGTGTAATGTGCTCCCGGCGACCCGTCCCCGTAAGAAGACGAGCCGCCGCATTCTGCACCAGCTGCAGCCTCCGGGCCAAGAACAAGGGAAGCCCCACGTAGAGCGCGTTGCAGTAGTCGAGCCTCGAGGTGACAAAGGCATGGATGAGGGAGGCCAGGTCCGGGCCAGAGACATACGGACGCAGCCTACGTACCAGATAAAGCTGGCGGAAGGCAGCCTTAGCGACTGCCTCCACCTGCCGCTCCAGACGCAGGTCTGCGTCCAATATGACCCCCAGACTCCGGACCTGCTGAGCTACAGGGGGGCAAACCCCCCCAACTAGGGGGGCCACCACCCCCTTCGCCCTCCCCACCACCATCACCTCCGTCTTATCTGGGTTGAGCTTCAGTCTGCTCAGCCGCATCCAATCTGCCACGGCCTCCAAACATTGGGATAGCAACGAGATAGCAGGGTCTGGGTCAGTAGAAAAAGAGAGGTACAGCTTGTTGTATTGTTGTTGTATGTTGTTGTTGTATTGTATTCTGTATTTTGACCTTATTATGGTATTTAAATTAATTGTAATTTTCAATGAATTTGCAAAGGCATTCAGATATATATAAGTAAGTAACAATTTTATTGCGGGCCATAGGCCTTTGCAAATTCATTGAAAATTACAATTAATTTAAATACCATAATAAGGTCAAAATACAGAATACAATACAATAACAACATAACATAAAACAATAAATAAAACCGCACTGTGCATCTGCACTTGTAAGCACACACAGCACGGTTAAAATGCCTTGCTTATATATATATAAGTAAGTAACGATTTTATATAGTACAGATTTTATATAGTGTAGATATATATATAGTACAGTTAACTGTTGTTTTTGATGTATTGATTAATGGCAAATAGCTAAATAAATATGTGGTTGACATCTCTGTAGATTGGAGAAGGGTTTTCTTCCTTTTGGTGGTGGTGTCACACTTGTTTTGGATGGCTGCGACATCATGTGGCTGCGACATCATAGAAACGCCTATGTGCTTAATGAGATCCCTGCTTTGGCTAATCATTGTCTGTAGCCTTGCCCAACTATCATTTGTTGTACGTTATTTGGGAGGGCTAAAATGGAAAAGGGAACTGCTTCCAGTGCCCCAAATTCAGGGGAGGAAGTATTGTTTTTGTCTCCACATGTCTCTACACTAGTGGTGGGGGAAATTTTAGCCTACGGACTAAATCCACAGCTAGTTTTATTTGCCCCCTTTCTAGTTCCTGGATCTGGCCCTTGGATCCAGCTCCTACTCTCAAGCAATGAAAGAGAGAGTGCGGGGGAAGGGAATGGAGGTGAGGGCACATACTCAAGGATGGGAGTTGGATCCTTGGCACAGATCCATGATCGTGACCCTCTCCTTCCTGCCCCCAACTCTTATTAAGCTCCTGGAGTTTGTACTAATTTTCAAAGTGTCTGACTGGAGGGGAAAGTTTCCCTACCCTTGCTGTACACCCATTGTAAGAACTGTCAATTCAATTCAGTTCAATTCAAGAACTGTCTTTCAATCTAGTGCATTAACATTTTGCAACAGATACAGAGCATTTAAAACCTGATATGGCTTCCTACTGAGATACTTGTATCCCATGGCTGGGGTAGAGTCGCAGTCTGAATGTCAGTTGGTGAATGATGATGCCTGTGTTTGAGAGCCTGTGACTGTTACACAAGAAGTCACACTGAAGTCAACAAATGTGACACCAACTCCATTGCCTTCTATCTGGTGTAATTTATGCCTTGTTAGAGTGAGTGTACAGCACTGCCAGATCAGTTGACATCAACGTATACAGGCCAAAATGATTACATGAGGTGCAAGGCAGTTGCGAGACCCCCCTCTGGCCTAAAACACAGGGCCCGTGGAATCTAGTACAGTTGCCTTAGCCACGCTACAGTTTAGGAGCTGTCCATGAACTCAGCTCTGCAGTCTTCTTCCTATGCAACCCTTAGCAGTCACAGGCCTCTGGCTAGTCAACCTGCTCTCCTGAGGTTACGCTTAACTTCAAGGAGCCCCAGTAGGAAGGGTTTTGATAATGTGGTAGTGACCAGGATAGTTTCTGATATATGTTGTGGTGTTCTGTAGGAGGAGTCTTCAGCCGGAGCTTGAGGGGATAGGCCCTTAACCAAGCTCCATGGGTGGTTCTATATGCTATGGGGGGGAAATCCCATAGCACTTGTGGTACTAATTGTGATGACATCCCATGGTGGAGCAATTTGAAGAAATGTTTATGTTACTCTGTGTTTATGCTGCCACCCTATGAACTTTTCCTATCAGGGGTAGTCCTTTGGGTGGCAGCATAAACAGAGGCTCATACCTGTCAAGACTTGAAACCTATTAACTGCCGCTTCCCTGAAACTTACTGTGACAGAGCAGGCTTTGGGACCCCGAAGAATGCCTGCTTGTCACATTGGCCACGCCCCCTTCTGGGGCTATAAGAGCAGTATGCTCTGACCTCATAGCAGCGTGCTGTGAGCTGCAAGCCAGAAGGAGATCAAGGGAAGCAGGCTGCAGATTGGGAGGTAGCTGATCTGGCCCAAGGGTGAGGGCTGGGGTGGAGAGTGTGATGAAAGGTCAGGCTGGAGGCCTGGGACTGAGTTGGAAATGGTATTTATTTCTGTTGATCGAGGCACTGTAAATAAACGGAAATAATCTGGTGATGAGAAATGGGTTTGTGGACTGTTTAGGTTGACCCTACTGGGACTTGGAGGCTGACGGCCAGCTGCCGTGTCACACTTAACTAACTTGCTAAATACTGCTCTGTGTGACTGACCAACTGCTCCCTGTAACTGTGTAAGTGCCAGCCCTGGCCTTCAGCCTGATTCCCTGCAGCTTCAGTTCACCCCATCAGTTTCCTCTTGCCCCAACCTTGCTCCCACACCTCACATATTCTCTCAAGATTTTTGATCATAGCAAAAATATGCAAAAACTCTCATGCCATTTCAGTCATGTCGTACAAGAAGTTCTAGTTAAACATTAAACTGACACTGTCCTTGGTAAAACCTAGAAAAATTTTTATTTCATGTAAAATAAAACCTTGAGCAGTTCAACAGTATAACATCTTGCAGCAGAAATCAATGAAATTCTCTGCACAAGCTGTCCCCGTGTGTGTGCGCGCACACGATAATCCAGTCAAAGAAAACAGCATCTCAAACTGTTGACCAGTGGCTATTGTGGGTATTGAAATGAGCAATAAAGCTTTCCAGCAGGACAAGTATAGCCCAGGAAATGTTTGTAACATTGTGTAGATGAATCAGTTATTTGCACAAATGAGGTTGGATTCACTGACTGTCAGACTGATATTTTGACTCCAGTGCCCTTTCCTGAGTCATCACAAATCCCTTCTATTTTTTAGACAGGAATAAACTTCATGACTCAGCAGAGTCAACAATATATAAATCTAAAAAATCCAGCAGAAAAGAAAAGCTGCATCAACCAAAGATTAGACTGTAACTGAGGGGGGAGAGGCAAAAGGATTCATGGGCGGGGTGTGTGTTACCGGGAGCACATAACACCGGTGCTCCGGAATCTGCACTAGTTGCCTGTTGTCTTCTGGGCAGGTTTTGACCTTTAAAGTCCTAAATGGCTCAGGATCCACTTATCTGGAATAAGTGAAACAATATCCATGACCAAAGTGGATATTCACATACCCCATTTCATTTTGTGTGTGTTGGTTTTTTGTTTTGGTTATTTCAGGTTTTCAGTCATTTCGGTAACTCAGTTGCATCATTTTTGGCAATTGCACATGCTCAGTAGTGCAAATATTGCTGAAATTATGTCATCAAAATATTGAAATGACCAAAATACCATCAATCAATAAGCTTTATTCGGCAAGGCCAAAAGTCATAGCCAACACAAATGACACAAACAAGACAAACAACAATCATACAGATCATAAATATAAAACCGTAAGAAAATATATCAAAAAGTACAAAACTTTACAAAAGTGGGAGCTTAAATTCCACAAACATACGTTGTCAAGCAAAAGCTTGAATCAGAAAGGCAACAACCTGAGTTGTTGTCCCCGGATCCAAGTCTGCCAAAGCTAGCTTCAGTAACATTAAATCCGATCTACCAGATAACTTAGAAATAAATTCAGACAGGAATACAAGTCTCAATTGATCGTATAGATGGCATCGAAAAAATATATGATCAACAGATTCAACCTCAAGCTGATCAAAAGGGAATAGGCGAGAAGCAAAAGGAACTCCCTGAAATTGCCCTTCAATTACGGCCATGGGGAGGGCATTGAATCTAGCAGCAAAAAACAACCGCTTGCCAAAGAGTGAGTACCCAGAGTGAAGATAGGGAGCCATCCCGTTGGGAGGGGGAGCCACTTGAAGATACTCAATAGTGTGCTGAGACGCCCTAATTTTAGCTACCTCCTCCTGTCTATCAAGATCCTGCCACCTCAGCTTAAGTTCCCCCCAAGCAAGCTTCAGATGCTTAAAGAGCAGATACTCCCGTGACAGACCTCGTGAGGCCAACTTGGCTTCCACTCCCCTCAGCCAACTGCTACGAAAAGAATCATCGCGTAGGAAGGACAACAGCCCGGGTGCCTCTGGAAAGGCCAACCTGACCCATAATTTAAATGCCGCACTCCAGACCTTAAAGTACCATCTGCGCTGACCCAATTCGATGTGAAGGACTGCATTCAGAGTCCCCCCCAGGAGCAAAAACAATAGCCTGAAAGAATTTAGATTGTATCCGATCAAAATTAGGGGATAATAGTGGTGTCCAAATGGCGGCCCCATAGAGAAACTGGGACCCAACTTTAGCATTAAATACCTCTTCCACCAATGCCAGATCAATCACACCTGAACGGGTCCATCCAGGCCAGTCTTAACCACCAGCGTGGAATCCATATATAGTTGTTGGATCAAATAGAGGAGTCGGCCATCCATAGAGGATCCACCCAATTTGGACCAAAGCAATGACCGGTTAACAAGATCAAACGCGGCCTTTAAATCCAAAAAAGGCGCATATAAACGGCCATTAGACCATACATATTTCTCCACCAAGTGGGTTAAGATTAGACATTGGTCCAGGGTCGAGCGATTCCTCTGGAAACCCGCTTGCTCAGGGTGGATGATCTTCGTTTCCATAATCCATTGAGTTAGCCGAGCTGTGAGAAACTTGGCATAAACCTTGCTAATTACGCTCAGCAAACTAATGGGTCTAAAGTTCGCTGGATCGGAAGGGCTTCCCTTCTTATGGATGGGAACCACGACTGCACAGCTCCACATACTAGGCATTCAGCCCGTGTTGTTAATCGCTGTAAAAACAGCTGCAAGGACAGGGATCCACCACCCAGAACAACGCTTAATTAAATTAATAGGAACTAAGTCCCTTCCTGGAGCTTTGTCGCTTCTGCATGTAAGGAGCAGATGCTGAACCTCTTCCTGAGACACGGGGGGCCAAACAGGGAGAACCCTAGTTGCACTAGTTAAATCCCCAGCATCCAAACCCGGAGGAGTATAAAGATCCCCAAAATGATTGACCCAATCCTGGGGGGCCACAGAAGATGACCTGATCCTTGAGGATGGAGACTGGGAGCTAACCCTCAACAGCCTCCAGAACTGCCTGGTATCGCCTCCATGAGCTGCCTCAAGGACAGCTTTCCACCTTTCCTGGTAAAATGTCCGTTTTTTTGAAACTATAAGATGTTTGTATTCTTTCTTGACCTCAAAGTACATGAGAGTCTGAACCCTGGTGATAAAAAGTGTAGATAGCACGATATAAGCATTTCGCCTTATAACATTCTTGATCAAACCAGGACCGCCATTGCGCCATCAATAACCTATTGCCTGAGGGAAAGCAAGCTGAAAGATGCTCCTGCAACTTAAGACTAAGCTGATTGAAAACTTCCACCCCCTGGTAGTCATTAGATGAATTTATAATTCATCGTGTTAAACGGGGGGCCACGATGGAGAGGGCATTCTCGGTAGTGGGGCCGCGGCTGTGGAACTCCCTTCCGGAGGAAGCTCGCCTGACCCCTAGCCTATTAATATTCCGGCAAAACTGTAAGACCTGGCTGTTCGCCCAGGCCTTTGGGAGGGAGGGGGAGTAGGGTGGGTTTTAATTCCCCCACCTACTTTTGGTTTTTAGTGTTTTGCCTTGCCCTGTATATTACCTATTTATAATATTTATGGTTGTTTAAAATTGTTTTTACATTGTTTTAAAGATTGTTGGAAGCCGCCCCGAGCTGCGTGTAGGAGGGGCGGGGTAGAAATTTTATAAATAAATAAATAAATAAATAACTGTGCTAGGGTCAGTGAGTTCCTGCCCCTCAAGCCAAACCCACATAAGAACAACAGCAGCCGAATCCCATTTAACAGCAGGCAGTCGGGTAGCAGAAGAGGTTAAGCCTTCAAGTTCCCACTGGCCTCTATGGGTACTAACTAATAGGAGGCAAGTCCCTGAGCTCCAAATCGAGACCCAGTTCCAGGGGGAGATGGTCACTGTCCTGGATCCAGCCCACCGAAAAATTAAGAATTTTGGGTAAAACATTGCATGTGACAGTGGCATAGTCTATTACACTAGACCCCCCTAGGGCCCAAATATGTAAATTTGCCATGACTGTCCTGACCACACCAACAATTTAGAATACAAAGATCTCACTGAGCAACAAGTGAGGTAAGGCAAATGCCTGCCTTGGTTAACAATTTGATCCTTAGACTGCCTGGACCCCCAGAATTGGGAAGACAGAGAAAAATTACAATGGGGCCTCGGGGCACTAACCTCGGGACCCAACCTAGCGTTGAAGTCCCCAAGAACTAATAAATAACTGTCCAGAGAGGTGGTTAGCAATTCTTCCAGTAAGGTCTGGAACTCCTCCCAGACACCACTAGATGAAAATGTAGAGGTCCGGGGAAGAAGATACATGTTTAAAATAATTAACACAAAATCGCCTTTAGACAAGACCAAACCCAGCAAAAAGGGAGGGTGCTTAAGTACCTTACTAATCCTAATCCCCAAATCTAGATGAACCAAACATGCCAACCCCCCACTTGGCCAACCTCTGTCTGATATGAAGACCACTGGTAAGGAATAAACTGTAAATTCGGCAAGTTCTGGTGGAAGGTCTATTGTTTGAACAACCCATGTTTCTTGGAGGGCAAGGACCTGGAAAGACTTTATAAACTGGATAACTTCCACTGACTTAACCTGAGTTACCCACCCAGCTATATTTCAAGAGCAAAGGGTATGGCCTTCCCATACCAGGCCACCATCATGTCACAAGCTACTAGCCCCCAATAAAGAGTTAGGGGAAAAGGCAGAAACTGACCGGGAATCCCTAGATGTCCCTAGCTGAACCTGGGTTCCCTGACTCCCCATGGGCTGAGAATGGGCCACAGCCCACAACTGGTCCAGCTGTAATTCTGCCAATTTGGGTGAAGCTAATCCTACCCCTGCCAACTTAGGTGAACTCACAAAGGCCCCATTGGTTGCGCCACTGTCTTCCAAGACCTGCAGTGTCAACTGTTCCTATAGGGCCTGATAACTGGGTTGGATAGGACCACCCGTCCGGGGGTGCTTCTAGGGATGACAGACACCCTGATGGACCATACTGAGTCGACCCCTCCAAAGGAGGACCCAACTTGATCACTCCTGGGACAGATGAGAGATTTGTCCCCAGATCTCCCTCTGGGGGGTTACCCTCAGCAAGATTAGGGAGCCTTGCACCAATTGGCTCCAGCATACCTAGAGCCACTCCTCCACTATTGCTTCTCGTATTCCTAGGGGTCCCGATAGTCGGGCGCTCGGTGGTCCGAAGTGACAGTCCCTGGCTAGGCTGGCCCTGACCAGATGGGGAGGTTGGATAGTAAGATCCTTAAGAACCTTCCCTACATAAACACCCCACTTGGAAAACAGATATGCATGGTCCAGAACTCTAGAGGCAAAAAAAGGCTGGCGAAAAACTACTATCACCCTCCGCATGTCCATATGAAGGTAAAACCTGAAAGGTACCAATCACCCCAGGAGGGATCCACCCCAATATCATTTGCAAGTGGTGAGCTATATCATATTTGGAACCCCAGCAGGGAAGAGATCCATCTGAAAGTGGATAAATTCTAAAAAGTACTGCCGCACAACTGGAACCAACTTAAAATGATTTAAAACACTCCTTGTGCTTTGGGGCCCTAGATTTAACCCACCAGGATCCTTACCACAACCCACTCCTGAAGCCTGGCTTAAGTCAACAGGAGGAGCTACCTGCTGCGAGCACAAACCAGGTTCGCAATGAGGGGAAGGAATCCTGCTACCTTCTTCAAATCTAGCAGTAACCAACTGTTGAAGTACTGCAACTAACTGTCACTGGTGGTCCTGCATCAGGGTAACAAGATCTCCAATTTGACCCAAAAGTTGATTAATCAAATCCCCCATAACTGTGCACCGCTTCCCGCAGCGTTCAGAGTACAGGGGATCCGTAGGGGAATTGGAGTCCAAAATAATTGAAGCCGATAAATCAGAATCATGGGTAAAAAGTGGATTGAGACAGCACAATTCAGGGTCACAGTGACCTGCTTTCGACCTAACCTCATTGAAATTCGGGGAAACATTAGGGCCCCTTGTAGTCGCCAGTTCGGTAGGCATAGTCTGTAAAGCCTCCTTAGAACCTTGCCTATGAGAGCGCAGGGAATAGTACTTATCCAAGCGCTGCTGAGCTGCTGACGGGGAACCTGCAGGCAGCACCTGAGTCTGACAGTTGTTCCTTTTGGTTGCCCGTCTCCCACCCATAGCAAGGCCTAGAACACTCCCAAAAGATGTGACAAAAGCAATCAATGGTCGCAAGATCAAGACCCAACAAGTAATAAATGCTAGAGCCAGCTTCCTCAGGCTTAATTACTTAGTTAGTGTCCCCCCATAACCCCCTTCAGATCCCGAAGGGTCCCTTTGGCTGTGGCCCTTTGGCACACGGCCAGCGGCACAGACGCAGGTGATCTCCTTAAGTGCCCCTTGAGCGTCTTCCGGCACAGGCGGCGGGGGGGGGGAAGAGTCCCAGTCCAGCGCTCCCCTAGATCCCACACTAGGCAGTGGCAGGGGGGTCAAACCAGCGGGAGCTCCTTCTGCAGCCGAAGATGGTAAGCGGCGCTCCAAATACTATAGATGTAACAGGAAATGTACTAGTCCAAATACTAGTCCATTACTCAGAACAAACCCCCAGGAAGCAGCACTCAGGGTCAGGGTCTGCACCAATTCCCCATCCCAGCCCCATCTCAGCCTGCCCGAACCTAATAAAGCTTGGGATCCTGGGAGCTGGCTCCCAAAGCCAAGGGCCCACCAGCATGTTTAAATCTCTGGATTTGGGGGTCAGGCCACAACACGGGGCTGGTCTCCCACTCGGAACCGGCTGCTGCAGCACAAGATCATTATCTGTCAAAAAGACACACACACACCCGCCTACAACCAAAATACCAAAATAACCAAACCAGGAAAAAGCCAAAAGAGAAAAACTGAAATGGATAGCCAACAAAACATAATGGATGTCGGAATTCTTTGAGGGTGTAAATAAGCATGTGGACAAGGGAGATCCAGTAGATATATAGTGTACATGGATTTCCAGAAAGCATGTGATAAGGTCCCTCATGAGAGACTCTTGAGAAAATTAAAAAGTCATGGGATAGGAGGTAGTGTCTTACTTTGGATCGGAAACTGGTCAAAGGATAGAAAGCAAAGGGTAGGACTAAATGGTCAGTTTTCACAATGGAAAGATGTAAAAAGTGGTGTGCCTCAGGGATCTGTATTGGGACCGGTACTGTTTAATGTATTCATTAATGATTTGGAAAAGGGTTTTAAGAGTGAGGTGATCAAATTTGCAGATGACACCAAGCTATTCAAGGTAGTTAAAACATGAGCAGACTGCGAGGAACTGTAACGGGATTGTACAACACTGGGTGCCTGGGCATCTAAATGGCAAATGTGATTTAATGTGGACAAGTGCAAAGTAATCCAAACTATGCGTACACAATGCTGGGTACTAAGCTAGGAGTTACGACTCAGGAAAAGGATCTGGGGGTGGTTGTGGACAATACAATGAAATCCACAGCGCAGTGCACAGCAGCAGTCAAAAAGCAAACAGAAGGTTAGGAATTATTCTGAAGAGGATAGAGAATAAAACTGAGGATGTCATAATGCCTCTATACAAATCAATGGTGCGACCACACCTTGAATATTGTATTCAGTTCTGGTCGCCCCATCTCAAAAAAGACATAACTGAACTAGAAAAGGTACAGAGAAGAGCAACAAAAATGATCAAGGGCATGGAAGGGCTCCCGTATGAGGAGAGGCTTGGTAGGTTTGGGCTCTTCAGTTTGGAGAAGAGACTACTGAGAGGAGATATGATAGAGGTCTATAAAATCATGATTGGTGTGGAACTAATAAACAAGGAGCAGTTATTTACCCTCTCAGCTAGTACTAGAACTAGGGGACACTCCATGAAACTCACGGGTGGCAAGTTTAAAAACAAATAAAAGAAAATATTTTTTCACTCAGCGTATAATTGGGTTGTGGAATATACTGCCAGAGGCTGTGGTAAGGGCCAGTACTATAGCTGAGTTTAAAAGAGGTTTGGACAAGTTTCTGCAAGATATGTCCATTAGAAGCCATTAACCAGATACGATCAGAGAACATGACAGGAGCTGGGGGGAAACAACAGGGAATGGATCCCCCATTGTGACCTGTTGGGTGCTTCTCCCAAGCCACTGTGATTGGCCACTGTTGGAGACAGAATGCCAGGCTAGATGGACCATTGGCCTGACCCAGTATGATACTTCTTATGTTGTTATCCGAACCATTGTTTTTGGTTTGGGTAGTGTAGATACTAGATTCAAAGGGTTTGCCTGTTATTTGGGGGGAGGGGACTTGGGGTGCCTGTTTTAACTCTAATTCATGATTGAAGAAACTGGTGTATGTCTAGTTTCTGGGGAAACTGAGGCACAGACCCTGGCAGCAGGAAGGATGGAGAAGGCTGCAAGTGTGTACTTGCACCCTAAGGGTGCTTATAGACGAGACAAAAAAGGCGACTGATCCTTTGATCAGCCACCTTTCTTTGCGCTCGTCTAAACTTCAGGGTCGGATCCTGCCCCGCGTCTGACTGGGTCAGCGATCCTGGCCCCTCAGACGCGGATCCCCGAAGCGCCGACTTTACGCCGCACTTCCGGGATCCCTGGCTGAGGGCGCATGCGCGGACAAGTGCGCATGCGCTCAACGACTGTACGCTGTGTCTGAACATCAGACACGGCATACAGAGAAGGTGGGGGAGAGATGCTGGCGCTGAACGATCCCGCTTCTGAGCGGGATCGTCTAACAGCGCCCTAAGATACATATGGGGTTTTCATCCCTAGAAGCTTTTGAAAAATCTACCCTCGGAAAGGTTATAGAAGCAGCATATCTTAAGGGCCCAGAAGAATTTATGAAAGCCAAATATTTTAAAGTTAGCCTCCTGTGTCTGTGAACTGCTTCTGTGTGAGTAGGTCAGTGAATTATGCCTCCCCTATTAATTTCCCACTAAGCACAGCTGACTATTGTTTGGTGTGAGATGTCTTCTAGCAGAGAAAGGCTCTGTTGGTCTCCAGAGGTGTCTGATGGTGCTTTCCAGGGCCCTTCTGAGTGTGTGAACCTACCAGGCAGAATGCATGTCTAAAAGAAGAACTGATTAGGAGAAGGAATCTTAGGTCTGGTCATCCAATGTTTAAGCCTGGTGAACTATCTGGGCTGTTCTCGAAATGCCCTTGTTTCCACAGCTACAAGGTGCCACTCTTTGCAGAAGACTTGGGGTAGTTTCTAAGCAAGTTTTCTTTCTGTGGTTTTCCCTTATTGTTTTTGTCTTCCATTGCCACTGAGAAGAGGACAAGAAGCAATGGTTTTAAATGTTGGTTTATATTAAATATAAGGAAAAACTTCTTAACTTTTAGAGCAGTTCAGAAGCTGCCTAGGGTGGTTGGGAAACTGAATCTCCGTTTCTGGAGGTTTTCAAGAAAAGACTGGATGGAAATCTGTCCGGTCTAGGGTAACCTACCTCCGGGGCAGGGCAGGGATTAGACTAGATGACTTGTGTGGTCTCTTCCAGTTCTACAGGCCTGCGATTCTTTTAGGAAACAATACAGACACGGCTGCAGGCAAAAATCAAGGCAGCAATCCTGAACCCATTTAAGTCAACAACAAACTCCCATTGACGTTAGTGGGAGAGGACTGAACCCCAAGTATTTTCCACTTTCCAGTGGGAGGAAAGCAAGTGGCTATCAGTAAAGCTAGGAAAATTTGTATGTGATTGACATGACCATGCCCCATAAGGAAACAAATACTCCCAAATTACAAATTAAAGAGGTTCAGAAATAAATACCTAAATCAGGGGTGGCTGTGAGGTAGATCATGATCTCCTTTTAGATCACAGGCTAGTTTGCAGTAGATCATGGTGTGCAGAGGGGGACCAACCTCTCAGAGTTCACCTCTGGGGAGGAGCATGGGACCAGTGCCCCAAGAAGTGTCTCAGGGAGGAGATAGCTCCTCTAGTACTGTGGGGAAGGCTCTCTCTAAAGGGGAATGCTCCTCTACTCCCAGAGTCCAGTTGCTGAGATGCCCGAGAGCTAGAAGTCAGCAGGAGGGGTCCTGGCCTGGAGAGCTGGAACCAGCAGCAGGGGTCTTGGTAGATCATCTGAGGTTGGCACCTGGATCAAGTAGATCATGTACTCCATGAGACTGGCCAGTCACTCATGACCTAAATGCCAGGATTATCTCCTGGGACCTGTGTTCACTATGTTTTCCCCATTGCTGCCAACAGGGAAAATGCGGTGACCATGGGTTCCAGGTTACTTCCTTTCTCCTAGTTACTGCCCCTCATCTCCAGGTTTTGGGTGAAGCCCCCGTTTTCTCTGGCTTATGCAGGTTACCTAAATAACCCAAAGAAATCAGGCTTCAGGGGAGCATGGGCTGGAGTCACAGCAGAAAGGAGAGAAGAGGCTCTCCTAACCTTTCCAACATGGTCACAACCCCTGTGTAGCATTGTGACCTCATGACACTGGGAAGGGTGTGTGGCCATTTCAGAAAGGGGTAGGAGAGTCCCTTTACCCCACCCCCCTTTTCTGATGTGGCCCTGCCCCTTTTGGAGCATGGTGATGTCATCATGATGCTCTGAAGGGGGTATGGTCACATTGGAAAGTAGTGGGAGAATCCCTCCACCCCACTCCCTTCCAGATGGCTCCACCCTCTTCTGATCAAGACCTCTTCTAACTACAACTTCAGTTGAAGACTCCTGAGTTAAGGATCTATCTCCCGCCCCCCTCACCCCCAGTTAAGTTAGCATTGGGTGTTTTTACACACACATTTCTCCCGCATGTTTGCTGTTACATCCTGAACTTTCTGTGTGTCTAAATCACTCATCCAGATCTTAAACATCTGGCTCTTTCAATGTCTGCATAGAACTTCTCCCAGAACCTTTGCGTGTAAAAAGTTCTCCTGGTAAAGTGCTTTGCTCCAGGCAGCTGTGATCACTTGTTTTCCATGACAGTCTGTCACTGTCTCTTATACACATCTAGATGTGTATAAGAGAGATGTGTGTGTGTGTGTGTGTGTGTGTGTGTGTGTGAGAGAGAGAGAGAGAGAGAGAGAGAGAGAGAGAGAGAGTGAGTGAAGAATGCATCCGGAACTTACTTGTGGACCTGTAAACCCAGAAGATTGAAAGACCAGCATTTTAAGGTGTGTGTGTAAAAATGCCCAATATCTGAGCACCTCTCACACAACCCTGCTGTAAGTATTACTATCCCCATGTTCCCGAGGGGAACTGAGGCAAAGAAGCTTACTTGATAATATACTGGAAGCCTATGTTGGAGAAGAGAATTAAACCCTGGTCCTTTTAAACCACGTCTGTCCATCCTTCCAGTTAACTAGAGCTAAAAAGGTAGTGGAGTGGTTATTCATGGGTATTCACATATTTTGATACCCCCTCAATTACCCAAATGGTATCTATACCATCTACTGATTGTGCAAGTGCCAGGTACACTGCTGGTGATATATAAATAATAATAATAATAATTATTATTATTAATAATAATTAATAATAAATTAATAATATGACTGAAAATAGGTATTCGCATATCTGATTTTTCCAGGAATTCCATTTTTTGGGGGGGTCCCCCGTGCCCCCCCCTGCAATTTCTTTGTCCCCACCCCCCCAGCTCAGTTATTTCACTATTTTGGTAATTTCAGTTATGTCATTTTCATCAATCGTGCATGCACAATAATGCATAATGCAAATAGTGCCAAAATGACATAACTGAAATATCAAAATGACCAAACCCATAGAAATGAAAAGCTGAAACAGATACCCAAAGGAGTGTAAACAGATATCGGTTATGATGCAAACTGCCATTTTCAGTTAGCCTAGTGTAGATTCAGTGGTTTACCTGTTTTTTGGGGTACCTGTTTCAGCCCTATTGTTGAAGAGTCCTTAATTGTCCTGATTCATGTATCTACAAACCTTGATTCCAGTGTCAGTGGGGCTCTCCTCTACATGGATTGGAGCCTAGCGTGGTTCTTTATCAATGCTCAGGCTGTACTTTCGAATTTAGATGTCCTACTAAAATATGTCATTCAGCCACTTGAAAACTGCCCTCTTCTAGAGAACCCCTCGGGCAGCTTCTTTGATGAGGCGGATGCTTTTGTAACGGTGTTCTTGTACAGATCTTTGCCCAGTTGAGCTTTTTTCTGTGACTGTCCTGCTTCTGATTTAGTCCTGGTGGCACCGCAGACTCTGAACACTGACAGGGAGAGCAGGAAGTGTTGTCTGGTCTTTCTGTTGTAGAGAATGTTAGGCTATATGTACTATTTTCTTTGCATATGCAAACAACCCCTTTTTAAAAAAAGATTCCAGCTTGGATGTTATCTTTATTTGTATTGTGCAATGGGTCCAAGCTGATACTAGGACCTCAGGGAACGGTAACTTTCCACTGTAAAAGAAAGTTTCTCACCTGAAGATATTGTGTTCTAAGGCCTTGTCCACACATGCAATCACTTTGTGGTAATAACCCCCTAACATGAGAAGAGGGTGTGGGGGGGAGGAGGAAGGAGGATGGTTACCTCCACAAGGATGTGGGTGGGGTTAATCTCAGAAGAGAGGTGTCCACAAGAGTTACCATACCTCCCCTTTAAAAGAAGACGCTTATGAAAAATAAATGTTGCAGTGCTGCACTGGAACCAATGCAGCCCTGCACCATGTATTTTTCATAAATGCCCTCTTTTAAAGGGGTGTGTGTGTGTATGATAACCCTAGTGTCCACTCTAGAGGAGATAGATGATTGTCTGTACAGTTCAGAAGCAAGCAGACCTGTTTGTTTTTCTCCATTAGTCATCCTGCTTCCCAGCATGCATCTTTCCTCCTGGTTTTCTTTGTTCTCAGTGGTAGGATTTACCACCTCACTTTGGGAGGAAACCTGTATGGAGTGGGGTCACATTGGAAACAGGGGGTGGCAAGGGCACTGTCATGCCCTTTTTGACATAAACCTGCCCTTGCAGCACATCCTAGAGTGCCATCTCTCGTAGTTTTGACCCTGACAGCTCATTGGTCAGAAAGGATGGGAGAGTGCCTTGGAACGCATGGGAGTCTGTTTCTTCCATCCCCTTCTGGCTTGCACTTGCCCCTTTGCAGGCCAAAGCATCCAGAAAGATAACAACCTTGTACACTGAGAGCAGGTGGGGGAGGGAGGAGGATCAGGTTACTTCCTGGTTCTCCTTCCTCATCGGAACAGAACTGGAGGGAGATGGTAGATCTGGAGGAATCCCTTCAGACTATTAACCCTGCAGCAGTGTGGCTTTGAGAACATTCTCTAATAGAGACAACAAGGCAGGCAGAGGAGGGGGAAAGGGAGGTGGCATCATCTCCATTATATAGATGGCAAATTCTTGTACGGAGATTAAAAGCAGTGCCTAGAATCCACAATTGTGCCTACGTTTTCCTAATAGAGACAAAATTGTGTGGCGATATCTTTTATTGGACCAACTCCAACCTTTCACACTTCCAAGGTGCGCAACCTTTCGGACCTCACAGGGTCCTTCATCAGGCAGGTCAGGAGTTGAAACTGCACTAAGCGCTTATGGGCTTAAGCACTCCTAAGTACTCCGCACTTATCTGTGTGCCTCATTGGGCGCTGAGTCGTTTGGAAAATCTAAATCCCAAGGCCACCCACGGAGTCTGTGTCAGAGCTGGAGATCAAACACAGACCTCCTGATTCCCAATTTGGTAACTTCACCCCATAAACACCCTTAATCCTCCTCCTTACCGTACTAATTTAATGAGGTAATAATAGGATATGTTATTGTGTCTATTTTTGCAATGTGAATCCATAATTCTGACAAGTGAAACAAAGCAGATTGCACTGCAGCGATGGGTAATTCTGTTTCCTGACGGCCATAGCAATCCCTCAGCATCTCTCCCCTCCCCCCCCCTTCTCACTTCCACAAGGAATAAGGTGCTTTGCGAGTCTCATCTTTGTACACCCAAAAGATCAAGACCTGTCATTGAGGAAATATAACAACTGAAACAGAATATTATCTTGTACTGCACTGCTTGCAACCTCCCAGCTTAACGAATGTACCTCTCTCTTCCTATGGGCCCTTTCCCCCTTTCCCTTCACACAAGACACTCTCCACCCCCTGCCCACTACACATGTTGCAGGGCTACAGTGTTGCCCTGTGGGTGCTCTGTAACATGTATAGTGGGCGGTGGGGTGTGTGTGGGGTGTGGATGAGTTTCAGTTTGCATTTTTTCTTTCTTTCTGCATTTCAGTTACAAATCTGCAGCAAATGGATGCACAGCAGCCAAAACAAAGTAACCAAATCACTGAAATAATGAAATCACAAAACAAGCCAAGTTAAGTAACCCAAATGGAATTCCTGAATAAACTAATACGGAAATACCTGTTTTGGTTTCAGATAGTATTTGGATAACTATCTAAAAATGTGAATAGCCACAAAGACAAAATCCACTCTTCGTTTCAGCTTGAGACTTACAGTACAGTGCTGTAAACTACAAAATAGTAACCAATAGAAACAAACCATTTATATATTTTTATTCATGTAATGCCAGCAGTGTGCCTGGTGCTGGACTGTGGTGATTGGAGACAGGGCAGAAAAGAATACAATGATGTGAGATGAGTATTGTCTAGCTGACACTTCTCCCCCACATGGGTCTAAACTGCACACTTCAGCACAAGCCTTCAGCTGCTGCACTGGTACTGGGGGCCCCACTGAGGTGAATAATGAGCCTTGTCCCCTGCTGCGCTAAGGGCTAGTGTTACGACTGCTCCTCCACCCACACCCTGTAGCCAAACAAAGCTGGTCTGCACTTGCTACAGTTCGCTATTATTGTGCCCTAGGAGTGTCAGTTCAGCAAGACGAAGGGGAGCCTTTCCTAAGATAACCACAACAGGGAAATTCTGTAGTGTGAGTGGTGGGAAACACATGAGATGTTGTTTTCTGTGGGAAAACAAACATATTCAAATAGCCCGGGTGCCAGAAAAACCCAACACAGAGTGCCAATTTTCACAGCGGAGCTCAGTAGCCTGACTGACTAACTGGGAATTATCGTCTGATTGGAGTATCTGTTTGCTCCAGTGAAATATGGGTCAGTGTGATTCCTGCTGAGCACTACCTTTGGGAACAGTACATGCTCAAAGGGTGTACAGGTTTTTAAATGTTTCTTGAGCAATTTTTACAGCCTCTGGCCCTTTTTACACAAACGGCACCCAGAAATCTGGGTGTTCATGCATGGCTGAGTCTCGTGTAAAATCCGCGGCGGGCGGGTGGAGGGGGGCGTGCATGCGGCGCACTCCTGTGAACCTGCATTCATACCCACCTCCACCCATTGCACACGCACGGAGCAACCAGCAAAAACGGTGATTGCTCCATGGGTGGAGGTGGTGGGTGGAGGTTGGTGTGTGCCTGCCTACACCCTCCCCCCACCCACTGCACACAGACCGGCATGAACACTGACACACACACACACACACCCACGTGGCGTGCCTGCGGGGAGCTGTTCCCATCTTCCACCTACCTGCCGCGCTGCTGCGGGGGCTTGCGAAGCTCTGTCGCCGGCGGGGGAGGGGGGGTGCTCCACTTCTCTGCTGCCTGGCTGCTCCGCTGCTGCCCACGCCACCACTGACGCTGCCCGCTGACCTGCAGGGGAGAAGATCCAGCTGTGAGTTGGGAGAATAGGGGGGGAATCGCAGAGGCCAACCACGTGGGTTGGCCTGCCCCCTCCCCCCCCACCCGGAAGTAGCGGGGGGGTTAAAAACCCCGGGACCAGCGGCTGAGCCGCAAGAGCCTGCGGGGAGCTGTTCCCATCTTCCACCTACCTGCCTTGCTGCTGCGGGGGCTTGTGAAGCTCTGCCGCCGGCGGGGGTGTGTGTGTGCTCCGCTTCTCTGCTGCCTGGCTGCTCCACTGCTGCCCACGCCACCACTGACGCTGCCCGCTGACCTGCAGGGGAGAAGATCCAGCTGTGAGTTGGGGGAATAGGGGGGGAATTGCAGAGGCCAACCACGTGGGTTGGCCTGTCCCCTCCCCCCCC
>QEPC01005247.1:1069304-1098294 GCA_003113815.1 Sphenodon punctatus
CATGTGCCAGAGGTCCCGGGGCATTCCTCCTGGGGGTCCGAGGCCCTGGAGCTTGTCTCTACCAGGGGGGCGGCAAGGGGACGGGGTACCTCAACCTGTTCCCTGCCCTGGACCACTGCGCTCCCCATGAGCCGTGGGGTGACTATCGACCCCTTCATGTGCAGTATTAGGTCCAGGGCATCATAGAAGGGGGCGGTCTGGGCTCCGTGTCCGGACCGCCTATTGTTGTCCCTGATGGCCTTGTACCCCCTCTTCAGCTCCTTGGCTTGGAGCAGCACTGTGCCATGGTGCGATGGTGCCCCACCACCTCCATGTCCCCCACTATGTCCTGGTAGACATGCTCGTTGCACTGGTTGAGCGCGAGTTCCAGATAGTACTCCAGGGTCCCCCAGATCCGTATGAAGTCCCGGGTCTCCTGCAGCCCCCACTGGCCCCCTCTGTGGTAGGGCTTCCTCCCTCATCTCCCCTGTGGGTCCGCCTCCTCCACCACCTCCTCCTCTGCCCAGGCTGGGCCGGTGTCCTCCGGGGACTCGTCCACCCGGGCCCTTTTCCGTGTCTGAGGGACTCGGGGTGTGTGTGTTATGGTTGGGTGCGGTTCTTGCTGGGGGCCCAGGATGACCCCCCTGCCCCCCCTTGGTGCCCCTGTGCCACCTGTTCCCCTCCCCTTGGTTCCCCTTACCCGTTTCCGGGGTGCCTCCTCCCCCAGTCTGGCTGATGTCCCCGGTGTGGCCTGTCCCAGCTGCTGTTGTCCCTCTGCCTCTCCATCTGCAGCATGACCCCCGCCTCCCCCTGTACTTCCTTCACCACTGCCTCCTCCTCCTCCTCCCTTGCTCTCTCTCCCACCGCTCTCCTCCACCTCCCTCCTCGCTCCATCCCGCCACACTTCCCTGCTGCGGTTTGCCCTTTAAATCTCCCTCCGGTGCCTGTGTTGTTGCTGGTTGCCTGGCAGCGACGCTGCGTGCTTTGTCCCCGGCTGGGAATCTTTTTCTTTGATTTTGGCCGGTGATTGCTGTCCAGATGTTACTTTTTTTTGTTTCCCGGTGGGAATCTCTTTGACCACGCTTTTGGGGATTGTCCTGCAGGGAGCCCCAGAACCGCGGTTGAACTTGACCCCATGTGGGTATTGACCGTGGTGAACATCTGGCGGCTGCCGAAGAGACGTTCAGGGCGCTTTGGCCCCACCGTGAGATTGACCGTGGTTC
The DNA here is from genome assembly GCA_003113815.1 of Sphenodon punctatus. Taxonomy (NCBI): domain Eukaryota; kingdom Metazoa; phylum Chordata; class Lepidosauria; order Sphenodontia; family Sphenodontidae; genus Sphenodon; species Sphenodon punctatus. Next base: position 1,070,507 of record QEPC01005247.1, read on the forward strand.
ATTGTGGTTGAGCGTGATCTCGTAACGTCTGAAAATACCCATAGTTTCCATGGGGGCATTTCATGCACTGCATGAAACACACTACATTTTGGGATTTTCAGGTGTAGCTCCCTTGTATTTTGAATGTTTTTCCATGAAGGTCAGGACTGGCCCTACCGCGGGCTGCCTTGGGGCGACTGCCCCGGGCCCCGCTCCTGGCCCCCCCCCACTCAGGGCCCCCAGCTCCCGGCCTGACAGTGGCTGGGAGTTGGGGACCCCGAACATGGGGACCCCAGCTGTCTCCAACTGACAGGCAGTGGAGGGGGCCAGCAGGAGTGAGGGAGAGGCAGAGGTCCCACCTCTCCCATACTCCATGGCTCCCCCCCTCCGTTGCGTGTCAGTCTTGGCATGGGGAAATGAGGGAGAGGCAGGGCCTCTGCCTCTCCCTCATTTCCTCTGGCCGAAACAGCCAGGCAATGGAGGGGGCCAGTGGTGTGAGGGAGAAGGGGGGCCCTCTGCTTCCCCCTCACTTCCACTGACTGAGACAACTAGGCAGCGGGGGGAGGGGGGGGAGGCAGCGGAACTTCCGGTGGTGGTGGGCAGTGGCAGCAGATTTAATCTGCTGCTGCAGTGCCTGCCCCGCCTGAGGCTCTGAGCCCAGCATGGGGCCCAGGCTGGCAGAGGATCAGGTAAGTGATTTGATGGCTGGGCTTGAGGATTGGCAGAGGGGAGTGCCCCTCCACCCATGCCCAAGCCCGGGTAGCGTGCTGCTCCCAGACCAAGCTGGGGAGTGCCCCCTGAGCCAGGGAGCACCCTTGGGCCCACCAGCCGAGGAATAGGGCCCTGCCTTTGTTCCCTGCATATCCTAAGGCCAGCCCTGATGGAGGGTGTTGACAGTGATGGCAGAAATACATTGGCAAGTTTTGCATCTACTGTTCTGGCAGGGTCTTGTTCCTGTCGAAGTTGGACTGTCCTGGGTGGCAGGGAGTTTGCTCTGGATAACAGGTTGTGAGAAGTTTGGAGGTTGTTTGAAGGCCAGAAGAGGTGGCTCAGGAAAGATTTCTCTTAGGGTCTTTGTTCCCATAAAGTATAGGTTGTAGCTGTTTGATGTTGCCATGTATAGGTTCCAGTGTGGGGTGGTAGGTGACAAGAAGAGGTGTGAGGTTAGAGGGTTCTTTCTGTATTGTATAAGATTCTCTTAAGGGATTTGAGTAGCTCATTCTGTTATATAGTCTACTACTCACTTGAAATGCCCTTGTTTTACGAAAGCAGTTTTTAGTGTGGTATACATCACGGGTCTGCTCTTCAGAACAGATTCTGTGGTCTCCGGGTGCTTGGCTGCAGATAACTGATTTTGTAGTGTCTCTTGGGTGGTTGCTGGATCAGTGGAGGTAAGTATATTGCTGTCTGAAGAGTGTCATTGTGCATGCTGCGCTGATACTGGTGTGGGAATATTCCAGGGTTAGTTTGATACAGAGGTGGTGATTGTTGAAGTTACAGCGGAATTCTAAGAGTGAGTCCAAATTGTCTATCCAGATAATGAAAATATCATCTATGTATCTGAGGTATAAGAATGGTTTGATGGCACATTTTTCCAGGTACTCTTCTTCAAGGTGGCTGATAAAAAGGTTGGCATATTGGGGAGCCATTTTTGTACTCATAGCTGTCCTAAGTAGCACCAAGTGGCTAATGAATCCAGCTTAGTTCCTATTCTTGCCTAGGCCAAAAAAACGGAGCTGTTCACGAAGACCGATATTTTGAAACTGCACTGTTTTTTACCCCAAGCAGAGCAATTGTATTTGGGCTTATTTGAGGCAGTTTAAATATAATTTGCACACTGTTGTTAGTGTCTGTCATTTCTCATGTGGTTAGGACCAAGAACGCATGTAATATTTGCTCCTCTACACCAAAAGTCTAGCTTTGTGGTGGCCATGGGATGTGCTTTGCCTTCTGCCTTTAAATAGGAACAGAAATACAAGAGCCCCTTGTCCATCATACAATCATGTTTCCAAAAGGCATGGCCTGTCTGGGCAGGCCACTATTGGCTAGAAAACCATGTTGCGTAAAAGAGTTAGCAGAACTTGTTCCTGAAGGCTGACTCCTAGCACAGAACTGGACAGTGGGTGAATTTGGGGCCAAATCCAGAGCGTTGCAAATGTATTGGTCATAAATATGGAAAGTTGGTGTGACTGTAAGAGATGTGACGGGGACAAGGTAGAAGTGTAAATCAGGCTGAGTTGATATTCTAGGACCTAGCTTTGTCCCTGCAGAATATGTGGGTGTGATTTTAACGAGGTGGCCCTCAGAATGGGCAAATAACCACAGGATCAGTTCCACTACTCCATGTGCCGGTTCCAGTAATCGGTCCCATTACTCTGTGTTATTCTAGAGGGTGTGGCAGGGCTTAGCTCTGGAACTTCTTCCAGACCTTGTCACTGCTACTGTTCTCAAAAACCCCAGCCACAGTTGGATGCAGAGGCTCCAGCCTCTTCCCCAGTCTCTGGGTGTTAATAAATGAGATGATAGTCCACTGGAGTCTGGGTTCACTCCATGCAGCCCCCACTCACATGTTTAATGTGCAGATCCTAATGCATGGGCAACCCCGCCGCACCAGATTTTTCTTTCTTCTGGGCTACAACTCTGGGAGGCATTCCAGCATCTGCTATTCCTGCCCACCCATGGAGGATGATACCTGGGTTTATACCTGCCAGCACTTTTGGTAGGCACACACTTGTGCTATGCACACACACAATGCTGAGGTTATTGAGCAAATCACATACTTTATTGTGTAAAGCAATTGAAGCTGAATCCAGACAAGACTGAGGTGATGATGGTTGGCCATTGTGGCCAATCTTGTAACCTCTGGGATGTGGGAACTCCTGTCATTGATTGTGGATTTTTTTTTCTCTTCAAGGCCTTACCTATACAAGAAACCTATTCCTGATTAATTTAGAGTGTGCATTTAATTTCCATTGAGCCCTTATATGGATGCTCTTATTTTGGCTATGTATTCTACTCTGTACATATCTTAACTTGGTTAGGAACAGAGCTAAACAAACCCAGAATAAGTCACTCCATCTGGAATATATACATAATCTGTAATGCATGCTAGCAATCCGCCATCATGCAACAAAATTGAAAATCTACCAAGTAAACAATGTACAAAAAGGTAAAAACTTCCAGTAAAAGCACCAATAAAACTGTTGAAAAAAGCTAAAGAATAAAGGACCATTCATATGCTTTTGGTAATAGCTTACCCTATCATTTCCAAAACTTAGCTGCCGCCTTTGCAAAAATAGCAACAACTCAAATAACTTGGGGTTGTTTCAAAATTGTGTCATTTCAAATGACGAGTCTCCATGAAGGAAATTAATGTAGATCAATCTACTTCTATTTAATTTTTTTTTCCCCATAGATGAGGCTTCATACATTTTTGGTTAGATGCTTGTCTTGATCTACAACTCCCTCTTCACATTTTGTTAAAGGCAGGACCACTTTCCATTTTAAAATGCCAAATACAAAACCCCATTTTTTAAAGAGACGGCTTGAACTTTCTTTTTGAAAATGTAACCATATTTATTTATTTTAAAATTTTGTATCCCGCCCCTCCTGCTACAGGCAGCCCGGGGTGGCTAACAACAATACTCGATATAAATACAATAAAAATACAACAAACAATTAGACTATATCCCTTAATAAATAACAATAATAAAAACACAAAACCCCACTCCACTCTCCCAATCCCTACTCCCTATCCAACCCCTCACCCCTCACCCTCGCCAAATGCCTGATGAAACAGCCAGGTCTTACAGTTCTTACAAAACGTCGGGAGGTCCGGGGCCAGATGGGCTCCCACGGGGAGGGAATTCCAGAAGCGTGGTGCGGCCACCGAGAACACCCTATCCTGTGTGGCCCCCCAGGAAACCTCCAACAAGGCGCCCCCAGATGATCGCAGGGGCTGGTCCAGAACCTGGGAGTGAGGCGATCACGCAAGTAAGTAGGGCCCAGGCCATGTAAGGCTTTAAAGGTCAAAAACAACACTTTGAATCGAGCCCAGAAGACTACTGGCAGCCAGTGCAGAGATTGGAGCACTGGTGTAATGTGCTCCCGGCGACCCAGCCCGATCAAGAGCCAGGTCAACGCATTCTGCACCAGCTGCAGCTTCCGAGTCGTTACCATAGGTAGTCCCACGTAGAGCGCGTTGCAGAGTCTAACCAAGAGGTAATAAAAGCATGGATGATCGTGGCCAGGTCCGGAGCCGAAATCAGTGGCCGAAGCCGCTGCACCAGATGTAATTGGTGGAAGGCACTCCTCACCACAGCCTTCACCTGTAGATCCAGGCGGAGCTGCGCATCGAGGAGTAACCCCAGGTTTCGCACCTGGGAAGTCAGCAGGGGACAGATTCCATCAATTGAGGGAGTCGTCACATCTACCGACTTACCCACTACCATCTATCACCTCCGTCTTGTCAGGATTCAGTCGCAGTCTAGTAGCCCTCATCCAGTCCCCCAGTTGTCAAACACCGGGTAAGCACCAAGACAGCCAGGCCTGGGTCGGTTGAAAACGAGAGGTACAGTTGGGCATCATCTGCATACTAATGACACCTCACCCCATACCCCCTGATCACCTCACCGAGCAGCTGCATATACACGTTGAACAAGAGAGGGGAAAAGACAGAACCTTGCGGGACCCCACATGGGAAGTCTCGGTATGATGAAAAACAATCACTGAGTACCACCCGCTGAGTTTTCCTGGTCAGGAATGAGTGGAACCATTCAAGAATGATCCCATCCACCCCTGCACTGACCTGCAAGCGTGTCACCAACATCTCATGGTCAACGGTATCAAATGCAGCCGAAAGATCTAACAGGACCAATAGGGTCGAGCGACTCCGGTCCTTTTCACGGCGGAGATCATCTACCAAGGCCACAAGTGCTGTCTCAGTGCCATGAACCAGACCAAAGCCAGACTAAGAGGGATCAAGATAACTGACGCGATCAAGATGCTCCTGGAGCTGCTGAGCCACTACCCATTCAAATAACCTTCCCTAAAAAGGGAAGGTTAGAGACAGGCTGATAGCTGGCAGGGGAGTTAGCGTCAAGCGATGGTTTCTTGAGCAGAGGCCGCACCACCGCCTTCTTGAGGCAGCCCGGTACTCTGCCCTCCCGCAGGGAGGCGTTGACCAACCTGGCCAGCAACGGCCCCATTGTCCCCCATGTTCTATTAGGTGGAAGGTTCATATATGCAAAATCTGAAGAAGATTAATTATGGCAATCAAAAGTTATAATGATTAAAAAGTTAATTGCCAGTGGTCATTTTCACCCCATCCCTACCTTTTTTTGAAGTTCATATCTCGCTCCCCTTTGTGAGATGACACCCCCCCCCCTCAACTTGCAGACACATTGCCTGAGATGTCCATCAAGTGCTGTTGTGGGCTGATGGTGTTTAGGTAAGCCAAATAAAGTTATTAATGTTTAAAATTTTAGTTATTCTAAACAATCAACAGTGGAGATTGGGGAAACGTGGTGATGTGGCAGGGAACTGGTGGGGTCAGCTGAGTCTGAACAAAGTAGTCTAGTTGTAGCTTAGGCAGCGATCAGTGCTGCTGGGCTCAGAGAAGAGGGTGAGCTGGAGCAGCACTGGGAAGTGGAGAGGAGAGGGAGGAGATGAACTAATGCCACCCCCCCACACCTGCTCACTCTGCCACTCACCTGCTGCCACTGCCCCCCAGGCTGCAGCCTACCCGCCGCTGCCAGAACCACCACTAACTGCCCCTCCCCTCACTGCTTGGTCCCCTCCATGGGAGCCGTGGAGATGCCCTTACTCTGGCTGCTGGGTCAGATGTCCCTGCCCTGGCTGCTGTCCCCAGCTCACAGAAGCGGGGGGGGGGAATGAGCTGGCCGGTGAGCTGGGGCATCAGGGAAGGGGGGGAGGGGAGAGAGAACTACTGCGGTCCCTCACACACTCCCTGACTGTCCCCATTCCTGACTAATTGCCCCCCTCCCCCGGTTTGCCTGATGCTGCCGCTGCTTCCCTACACTCCACTGGCCAGTCCCCCTCAGCATGGCAGCAGCCTGGGCCGGGTGTGTGTGTGTCAAGAACTACTGCCACCCCCCCAGCTGCCGATCACCCACCCACCTGATGTTACTGCTGTTTGACAGGCCCTGATGTTGCTCTGGGGCAGCTGTTTCCTAAGTCTGGCATGCTGGGACTACATTTCCAAGCATCCCAGATTTGGGAAATGGTTGCCCCAGCATGCGCACAGTGGTATGCGTGGTGGTGGCAGGGCCCTTGAACACTGGCATGCAGGCTGCAGCAGCAGGAGGCATGCACGCAGGCTGCTGTGTGTGTGTGTGCATGTGTATCAGACAGAGAGGAAGAGTGTGTGTTTAAATGTGTGTGGACAGGGTTTTTGTGTATGAGAGAATGAGTGTGTGCGCATGTTAGAATGAGAGAGAAATTTATTTTATTTATTTATTTATTTATTAAAAGCATTTAGTATCCTGCCCCTCCTGCCACAGGCAGCTCGGGGTGGCTCACAACAGTGTACATCAACAATTTAAAATCATAAAACTATAAAACATACTATTACACCCTCCTTCCCCTCCAGCCACCCCACCCCCTACCCATCTCCCCATCAAACGCCTGGCAGAACAGCCAGGTCTTGCAGCTTTTACGATAGAAGGGGAAGTCCGGGGCCAGATGCACCCCCACCGGAAGGGAGTTCCATAGCCTCGGCGCGACCACCGAGAATGCCCTTTCCTGTGTGGCTCCCCGGAAGACTTGGGGGACCACAAGGAGGGCATCCCCCGATGACCGCAGGGTGTACCTGGGGGGTGAGGTGGTCTCGCAGACCAGACCGTTTAGGGCTTTATTGGAGAGAGAAAATTGCTGTCTTAAGAGACAATGGCGGGGGTTGGGGTTGAGAGAAAGGTGTGCGGGGAGGAGGTTGCTCCCTTGGCCCTCCGTACCCCTCTCCCATGGTTGCCCCCTCTTTCCCCGCCACCTCTCCCCATGACTGCTCCCTCTGCCCCCCATGGCTCCTGAAAGGGAGGAGGGAGCAGCCAGAATGATCCTGCTGTCCTCTCCTGCCTAGCAGCCTAAAACACAAAACCTTATTGTTTAAAAAAAATGTTAAAGGCAGGACCATTTCAAAACAAAACTTTCCTTTCAAAAAACCTTTACCAACATAGTTTACCAAAACTTTAAAATGCCCCAAACCATGAAAATGAATTACACTTATAACTTTAACTTTATTGCATAGTCAAAAAGGCCATTGCACGTAGCACTCAAATAACCCAAATACATAACCAAAACACTCTATAAAATCCCCCAAGTGGTAAATAAAAACAATAAAATAGTCCCATCCATAATCAAACTCAATCAAATCAGCCTTAAACAAAGCCAAAGGGGTATATAAATTTACTTAGACTTAGAAATTTGCTAAGGTTCAGCATAACGCATCTTGATATTATAAACCTGCATCAGATATTTTGTTACCTTCCCCATAAAATTACACTTATATTACAAAACACATTTAACATTATACAATGTAATAAAACTTAAATGCCAAAAAGCATGTAAATTATTTACGTTTGATGTACATTGCATAACATAACATCAACAGTAAGACACCATACATACTAAATTTATTACCATACCATATTTACCGTACATGCTTATTTGTGAAATTATTTGCCAATATTTAAAATATGACTATTTCTTTAAGGCCATTTTTAAAAATCATTTCACCTTTACCTATACAAAAATGTACAACAACATAACTCTGTCCTTTTGTGCGGGATGAAGGTTTGAGCGTAAACAACTGAAGACAGGACAGAGTTAAGGCGTTGTAAACATTTTTTATAGGTGAGATGGTAATAAATAAATGACCTGTAAAGAAATGTCATACTTTAAATATTGGCAAATAATTAAACAAGCATGTGCAGTCAATATTGTATGGTAATAAATTAAATACATATGGTGTCTTAATGGGTGTTTTTACACACACGTTTCTCCTGGATGTTTGCTGTTACATCCTGAACTTTCTGTGTGTCTAAATTATTCACCCAGATCTTAAACATCCAGATCTTTGAACTTCTGTGTGAAACTTCTCCTAGAACTTTTGTGTGTAAAAGGTTCTCCTACTTTGCTCCAGGCAGCTCTGGTCACTTGGTTTCCATGGCAGCCTGTCACGTTTACAGCTGCGGCTACTTTAGGCTGCCTCAGGTTTGTGTTTGTGTGACGAATGCATCCTGGAACTGCGTCAGGCCTGTGTGTGTGTGTGAGAAAAATGCATCCGGAATTTACCTGTGGGCTTGTAAACCCTGAAGATTGAAACATCTGGAACTTTAACATGTGTGTAAAAATGCCCAGTGTATGTGTTACGTTATGCAATGTCCATAATGTGTAAATAATTTACATGCTTTTTGGCGTTTAGGTTTTATTACATCGTATCTTGTTAAATGTGTGTTTTAATGTAAGTGTAATTAATTTTCATGGGTTTGGGCGTTTAAGTTTTGGTAAACTGTACGTTGGGAAAGGTTTTTTGATAGGAAAGTTTTGTTTTGAAATGGTCCTGCCTTTAACAATTTTTTAAACCATAAGTTCTTTTAGGCTCCAGTCTGAGAAAAAATGTTGTGCACGTAGTTAGTGAAGTGGCTTTAGCAGCCTTGGTGTATGAATTACACAAGCCTTTTACCCCCAATTGAATGTGAAATCTGTGCAAGGTCAAGGAACCAGTGTAGCCTAGTCACTAGGGAATGGAGAGCAGGGGGCATGCTGCAGCACCTGATGAGGTGGTGCAGGAGAGAGCAGGGAGCACGCAATGCCCGCATTGGGAATGAGGGAGGTGGAGGAGGGAGCAGGGGGTATGTGGTGGCAGGGGTGAAGGGGAGCAGGTGGCATGCTGCAGCATTGGGAGTGTGGGGGTGCAAGAGGAAGCAGTGGCGTGTGGCAGCATCGGGAGGAAGGGGAGAAGGAGGGAATGGGGCATGTGGTGTCAGAGGAGGAGGGGCAGGAGAGAGCAGGGAGCATGCAGTGCCAGGGGAGAGGAATTGGAAGAAGCAGGCGGCATGCTTCAGCGTCCGGACTTGATACGGATAGAGGAAGCATCCGGGGCTGGGGTGCTTTTAGGTGAGATGCTACCCCACATGACCACCTAGGAGCCGCGGAACTCGCCGCGCATCTGAGGGTGGAGTTGCCAGATGTGCGCTCCTATGAGCCGCAGAGCACCCACTCATGGCCACACACTCTGCCAGGAAATCCCGAGTGCTCTGTGTAGGGCAAGCTGACTAGCTCAGTGGCAATGGGTAACCACAAAGCCCCTTCTCATAAGAACGGTGGCAGCCAGCTACACCAGCAAACAGGCCTTTGCAAATCACAAGAGCTGGCTGGGAGCAGTGGGGTGCCCAGGTTCCCCCGCTCTCATGTCAGGGACATATCACTTGCAAAGGCCAGGTTGACCCACATCCCCCTCCCCCATGGGAAGTGCATGGGGGCTGCCTGTTTGAATTACTCCCCATGTACTCCACCTGAGGGGGTGCTCTACAGCAGGGCCACTGTGGCCAGGGATCCTCCCCCCCCCCCTTTGCTGGTTTAAAAACACCCCCAGATATGTCTTGCTCTGGAATCCAAAGTGAGGGGGGGGGGAGACCCCTTGCATTATGAATCCTCTCCCACAAAATCCTCCCTACTGAGATTGATAACAGACGTCTCGTGTCCCCCCATTTTTTTAAGGGGGGGGAAGGCATGACCCTTCCACTGTTTCTACACCCAAGCTCTCGAGGGCAAGAGTTTTTGTAGGTGGGAGCATCAGAAAGGCAGGCGGACTGGGAGACTTTCTGTTGATTGAACGCCCCCACCGGTTCATCACAGCAGAACACATCCCCAGTCCATACGTTTGTTTCCCCCGCATCCCCGCGCCCACCAATGGTAGCTACCCCTTGCTTTCAGCGTCCCCTGCAGATCCAGAATGAAAATCGGAGGGGGTGTGTGTGTGTCCACAAACTGCCTGCTAGGAGTATCCAGAAAAGGGAGGGGGAAGGACTTTTAAGGCTAGAGTATTCTAAAGGGGATGGGCAGCCCCATAGGGTAAGTCATGGGGGGCGAGCAGGAGGAGGATTGCTGACAAAGAGCTCCATTATTTCTTCGGACTAAATCGAAGGGGGGGGGGGGATATGGAACACGTATTTTTTTCTATGGGGAGGAGGGCAAAAGAATTTACCAGGAGCGGCAGTGCCCGCCGGCTAGGGGCTTGGGAACGGGGGAGGAACAGCTCTCCCCCAGTGCCCCTCTCCTCTCCGTGGGCTCCATCTCCCGCATTCCAGTTCTTCCTCGTCCCCCGACGGTTCCCCAGCTCCTCCCCTCTGGTCCTCCCGCTTGTCCCCGCCCCTTGTCTCCAGTTAGGGGGTGGGATCCCCCAATCAGCCCTGCCCTAGTCGGAACTGGGTAGCCGCCCGCCTCCTAGAGTTAGTGGCAGCAGCTACAGCAGGCGTGCGGTGCCGAGCCCGGTTTCCCCTGGAGGTGGGTGATAATCGCTTGGGGCGGGATGCAAAACAACGTGCATGGGGAAGGATTGGGGCAGTGTGGCTATGGGAGGAGAAATCCTGCGGTCCCAGCCCGGGAGGGAGTAGTGTAGGAGTCGGGGAGGTTAGAACCCCTCATTTTGCAGAGGGGTTCTACAACTTGGCTGAGCCTAGGGCTTGTGTGTATGAACGAGCCCTTGCGATCTCCAGCCGCCTCTCCCCAATCGAGGGACGGTTTTCTCCGGGGGGAGGATCGTGCCGATTTCAAGGTAAAGGGTTGTGCGTGCACCTGGCAGTGGAGGGGAAAAGCCGATCGAAGCTCAAGGGATCGTACACCTGGGGTGGGGGTTGTCGGGTTTCATGTTGCTTTTGTTGCGCTGGGGAGGAGGCGGGTTCCGGATTGCAAAATGCGAGGGGTGTGTTCGCAACCGATGTGATCGAACTAATACTAAACATCCGGTCGGGGCTGCAAGTTACTGTAAAGTAGGTGGAAGACAGTCGAGAGTGTGTCTGTGATTTCCTCCCCTCCCCGGCCCCAATCCATCCTTCAGGAAACTCTTCCTTAGCTGGCTCGCTTCCACCACCCTTTGTTCTGCTCTACTCAGCAGGGGAAGCCTCGATGCAATGGCTGAAAGAGATGGGGATCTGCCCTTTAGAATGGATGGGGATGCTTTTTACACAGGCGACCAGTAACTGTGGCTAGTGGGGGCTGGGCAGAGGTTCTGTAGGGCTTCTGAAAATCTGGGATGGGAGGCATGTCGCTTTTGCACACTGGTAAAATGACCCTGCACTCATCAAATATTTTCTCTTCCCCTGAAAAGTTGTTTCTGACCACCGCCTCCCCTAAATATTTGCCTTGCATAGTGTCGTTATTAATCTGCATCTTCTACTGTTGATCCTTGGTTTTTAACATTTGCTGTCAAATGGCTTTTAAAGTAATTTTTAAAAAATGTTTGGAATCTATGTTTTTTTCCTCCCTTAACTCAGGGGTGGGGAACCTTTTCCCTCCCAGGAACCACTGTGGAAATTAGTACAAGCTCTGAGGGCTGCATAGAGATTGGGGACAGGGATGCTGAAGGGGTGCACTCAGGAAGAAGAGGAGCCAGATCATGGATTTATGCCATGGGTTTGACCCCTGTCTTGTGTGGATGCCCTCTTATCTGAGCTCAGTTTTTCAGTGCTTGTGCTGGAAGCTGAATTCAGAGGCCAGATCCAGGAACTGGAAAGGAGTCAAATAAAATCTAGCTGCAGACCTCACTTGGTCCCTGAGCCTGACGTTCCCCACCCTTGTCCTAACTGCTCCCTTCCAAGTCCAGAAGCATTAGGGGAAGTATTTTTTTTTTCATTTCAACTTTTATTTGTACCCCGCTCTCTCTCTCGCCTACGGCGACTCGAGGCGGCTAACAACAAAAGTAGAAAACATCCAAAGAACAATAACAATTATAAATTCAACACAAACCACACAACCGAAATAACCCCTTAAATATCATAATAACATAACATTTCATAACATAATATCTCATTTTTTAACCAAACCCTCTCCTTCCCTCACAAAATCCAATATAGTACAACGAATCAATAATCTTACAACATATCATATCCATCTCAGTCCTTCCATATGCTCCATCTCTGCTGCCACCAGGGAAGGAGCCCATCAAATCCCCCCTCTACCCTCCTGCTCTCACCAGGAGGGGGCACCTATCATCCACAGCAATACACTAATACAATAACAATCTTAGTATCAATTAAGCATTTCTAAATCAACAAAACCCCTCCAGCTCTTAACCTAATTCCTAAAAATCAACCCCCCCATCCCAACCCCCCTCCCACACTTTCCCCTGCTGCCACCAGGGGTTAGCGCTAAACCTCCGCCCCCTCAACACAACCCCCCACTCCCCAATGCAACCGCTATCCCACCCCATACCCAACACAATACAACTTACAGAAATAGCAGGCCCCTAAATCCCCTACAGTCCCCAAAGGGCCCCAAAGGGCCGCACCCTTTGGCCGCAGCCCTTTGGCTCGCGGCCTGCGGTGAAGCCGCAAGCAACTCCTTTTTATACCCCTCCTGGGCAGCTTCCGAGAGTGGATCACAGGGTCGCGCCAGGGCACCCAGCCCAGGTGCACTGACTGCCTTGGCTCCCCCGCCCCTTAGTACTGGGATATAAGTTTAAATAAGTAATTGCTCCCTTGTATCCCTGTCCTGCGCTTGTTTGGACCACATTCCAACATACAGGAGTGAAATGAAATAACTACTTTGATTTTATTAAATTGAACTCCTTCCCTTTGGTTGTGTAAGCCAAAGTCGTAGTGCATCCATATCTCCTCTATCTGAGATGTAATGATCATGGAACCAATGTTGCTTCCCTCGCATTCACATGGACAGTTACTTTGAAATACAAATCAAATGGGAGTACATACTTCTCTTCCTACTTCTAAATAATTTTGGATTAGTGCTTCAGAAGTAAAACAAAAGTAAGACCCAACTACATCAATTGAATTAACTGTTTGTCAGAACTTGGCCACCGCTGTCTATAGTTCGGACTTGTTCCATGTCTGAGGAAGGACCCTGTTTGGCTTGAAAGTTTGCATTGTCTCACCAACAATAGTTGGTCCCATAAAAATCATCACCTCAACTACTTTGTCTCCTTCTCTTCCCTTGGCTCATTACTGAGTGGTACCTTTATATGGGACTACTACAAGACTAGATGCCATGTGGAATAGGACTGCTTAACACATGCCAAAGCTTGAAAGCTAAACAAGGACATATTTGGGGAAGAGAAAATAGGGATGTAGCTTCTTAACTGTGTTGAAAGCTTTCACTGGGACAACTTGAAGGGTCAGAATGCAGTGGTGGCTGGTGGACGTTTGGGGTGGTGAGGGGGGTTGGCTTTAAAATCGCGCACTTACATGATCAATTGAATAGAACACACAGTGAATGAAAAACCACAGTAAATGCAGAATGAAAAACTACACAGTGGTGGTGGCATGCAATAGTGAGTAAAATGCAGAGCTCAGTGGAAAAAATCAAAGTGAAAATCAGCATTTGTTCCTGTAGCTCAGGTGCGAGGAAAAGAAATGGCAGCTCAGGGCTTCAAGCCTGTTTTAATAAGAGGACATATGTATGCGTTATTTATTTCCCTTTTTAAAACTGCTAATTTAAAAAGCAGAATCCACTCAGGAGAAAGACCCTGAATATGCCAAGAATGGGAGGAAAGCTTCAGGAGAAGTTGGGACACTATATACATAAGAGAATCCATGTAGTAGGGAACCTTTACATGTTTCCTGACCGGGAAATGCTACAGGGTGAGCTCAGCTCTATGCACACCAGAGAATTCATGCTACTAGGGAAAGGCCCTATAAATGCCTAACTGTGGGGAAAGCTTTAGTATGAACTTGTCTTAAATATGCATGAAAGAACTCAAATAGTTCCCTCAGCTGTGCTGGGAGAGAGGAAGGTATGACTAAAAGAGGCAGCATAGGGTAGAATACTTTAGAAAAAAGTATAGTAGACCAAAAGCTTAGCTACTAAGCCACACTGATGGTGCTGCATTTCTAATCTCTCACCTCAGACTAGCCCCTCCCTTCCCTGCTTTCCTTCCTTTACACCAGAGGTGGGGAACCTTTGATCCAGGGGCTGAATGTGGCTCATGGCAAGTTCTTATTTGGCTCCTTTCCAGTTTCTGGATCTGGTCCCTATATCCGTTTCCTACTCTCAAGAACTGAAATCTAAGTTCAGGGTAAGGGAGCAGAGATGAAGGCATGCACACAAGGGTACAAGTGCTTCCTAAGTGCACTCTGTAGGCACCTCTGCCTTTTAACTTTTATGTGACTCGCACAACTGGTACTAATTTTTCAGTTGGTCCCTGGGAGGGAAATGGTTCTGCACCTCTGATATAGCACTTTCAGTATCCTTCCTGCAAGCTCCCAGACCAGTGAACAAGAGGGAAAAAATATGGAAAGATCCTTAAGATCCTAAATTCCCAGTAGCATCAGACTGCTTGTAGAATGGGTGACAAAAATCAGAGGTGTCCTTCCAAAAGCACTAAAACCACACAAGGAAACTGAATATACCAGGGCACCAAATAAATTCTTTTGAAAAGCTTCTATAGTCTTAACTTTTTTCTACGATATGAGCCCACCAAAATATCACAGCCAATAAACATTGGGTGTTAATATATGTGTACAGCTGGAGCGCCAGCTCAGTCAAGTCAGTGAACTGAACAAACATTCCTGCTGATCGACCTGCTTGGGTGTTTGTGTGCAGAAGAGAGACATGAGTCCAGCTGGCCCTGCCCCTGCACTGTGGCCTGCACCCTCATCATTGCGGGCAGCCATGGCAGCTCCCGTGCCAGGGTCAGGATGGTGCTAGCCTGCTGTGGTCCGCCTGAGCCCGGACTTAGGGCCCAGTTTCTTCCAGGCCCACGATTCCTAGGCAGCTGCCTACCCAGTCAGGGCTCTTCCATTTCTATGCACTCTTGGATCCAAACAGTTGCTGTTTCTTTCCTGTGATCTAATGTAATTTTGTTGCATCCAAAGTAACCCTCCAGAAAGACCAGTCATTTTAATTTCTTCTGATTGTCTTTTGAGGGTCACAGAGGATAATTCAAAACTGGATGATGCGATCGCAGGCTTTTCTCCTTCAGATATCTTGTTCCATTAGTCTGATTTGACCTCTATTAGCAGTGCTTTAACAGATTTATAATTTTCTCTGGATGTTCTCTCTTCTCTTCATGGCTTGGGTGGGAAGATTTGCAGTGTTTTGACATCTGACCTATGCCAATGAGTATGGCATTAAATGACGTAAGGAAGGCCAACTTTCACCTTGTTCCCAAGGGACACTCCATCAACATTGTGCTGCATGAAAACAAACATGCATTGGTGGGATTTAAATACTCACCCGTTTTGCTGATTTTGTTACATTAATTTCCAACAAATCTCTCTGCTTTTTGTGAAGGAGGAAGTCTCTCATCTTTGTAACTTGTTTTTGATCCGAGCTTGCGTAACTTGCTTGATCCCTTCATAACAAGGGGTCGAGGGAGCCTCATAGTTTGCATAAATTAGGAAAATATTCTACAGTGCAAGAAAGGAAATGTCACTACTGATGTCAGCTCAGTAATGAGAAATATTTATATTAAGAAACAATTGCATGGGAAGCAAACTGTCCCAAAGCCAAACTTGCACAAGACTCTACGTATCATAGTTGTAATTATAGGGAGCATGTGGCACAGCCACAGAAACCCGAGCTCTTTAGACCAGAACTCCTTGTCAGTATAGATAGGAGACAGACTGACCTAGCATGTATTCCTATGCCTTGAGAAAAATCCCCTTGGCTGGGGGGTGGGGGAATCCCACTTTTTAGTTCATCTGGTTCCTAGTTCTATGCCCCTCACCCCTCTTGTTTTTTAAGGAAGGACATGCCTCCCTACTCTGCAAGGCCATGTGAAATGAAACAGCAACTCCTATTTCAACTAATCTTACAGAAGGCCACTTTGTTTGCGGGTGGGGGGCACTCCAGGCTCTCATCCTATACAACCAAAGCAGAAGAGAAACAGCCAGTTTTTTTTGTCTTTACAGGTCACCTTAAATCCTGCACTTCAGGCTTAAGGGGGTCTTTCTGCCCTAACTGAAAATATATTAACTGAAGTGTTAATGTAATATTCCAACAACATATGAAAAATATTGCTGAGACATGGCACCAGCTGGAAGTTGGTCTAAAGTCTGTCCTGAAGGAGGGAATGTGTTTTGAAAACATGTGCTGTTCTGGAAGCCTTCAGGCTGCTGTGAGTTTAAGGAGCCATGAGCAACTCTGCACTGCTCTCTGGATTCCCCCCCCTCCCCCCCTAGTGAAGTCACATACTTTTGGCCACATTTCAATGAACAGTTAATTCAGTATTGCTGCATCTTACCTCAGTTTTTACTCCTGAAGCATTCACACAAACAGAGTGCTAAAACAAACATTATTCAGGAGTAGGAAAAGTATCTGGATGTGGTGCTGGCGCTCCAGCCATACAAGTAGTATGAAAAATCAGGAGTACATCTTCCCTTTCAGCTTGTATTTTGAAGTAACTGTTTGTGTGTGGGTTGCGTAGGAAGGTCCAGCGATCATTCCTAGCTTTCTGGAGCTGTTTTCTCTAAACGTTACTGAAGTGGAGTAGTTACTTTGATTTAATTAAACTGCAGTAGTTACTTCATTTTACCTCTGTTTGTCAGAATACAGCCTCTGACAGCACAGCTTAATGGTACGAAAATATTTCTCCCTTAAAGATGCACAGAACCCTCTGTCTGTCAGAGAATAGGGCTTAACAGCTAAGTGATGCAACTAGCAATGTTAGCTCCTGTTTGAATTTCATCTGGGAACCCTGTATTCCTCCCCAACTGATATGACTTGAAGGGGCTCTCCAGACCTTTATGCAGGTTCACAGTACTTGGCACAACTTTTGTTGTCCCTTTGTTCCCATGTGTACTAGTCAGCACAAAAGAACAGCATCCCCTTGAATACTTACTAAGATTTTAACATCTTACAGTTGAAGTCATCATTTTTTCATACATCCAGTGTCACAAGTGTAACCGTGGCCTTGATTATATTTGGGTCAGGATTTAGAATTGCTAGTGACTGGTAATCACAATGTAGACACAACTTGGGCTTCCTTAACTCTGAAGTATTTTCTCGCTTTGCTCAGTTGGGTTCATGATAAAAACACTTGACTGGTGTGTCTGTGTTTATGCAATGGTAATTGTGAATCATAATTTCTATAGCCGTTTTGGTGTTCAAAATGCTTTACAATCCTTGTCTAGTTCACCCTCACAATACCCCTGTGAGACGGGTCATCATTATTCTCATTTTTACAACAGGCAGCTTGTGATTTGCCCAAGACCATCCAGTACTTCATGGCTAAGACAAGATTTAAATCCTGTTCTTGGATTGCCCTAGTATACATGCAGTTGTCTTATTAGGAGACTCTGAAATGCTGTGTGTAATAACACTTAAAAACCACTTCCAAAAAATCTTTTGGGGACATTGTGAAGGCCAATAAGTATAAATGGATTAAAAAAACGATTGGCTACGTTTTTGGAGGGTAGGTCCATCTAGGGTCATTAATCAAGGTTATGATGGGACTGATCCTGACCGGAGCAAGTGGTTTGTGAATCATGGCCCAGATAGGCTGGGGGATGGAATCTCTGACTGCATGAAACAGAGGATGAACAACAGGGAATAGCTCACTCTAGATATGCCTGGTTCTGGTATGCTTTAACAGAAACATTTGGTCCTGGCCACTGTTAGAGGCAAAATACTAAGCTTGATGGAGCGCTGGCATATCTCCCAACATTTTGAGCAGCCATAGAGGGACAAGCCCCCCGCCCAGTTGATACGCTGCACCCTCTCATGCTCTTGCAAGAATGAGTGGTCTGACCCTGTGCAGTAGTTTTATGGCCTTTGTAAGATTTTCTTGCGGTATTGTAGGCAGTTTGTAAGATTTTCTTGCGGTATTGTAGGCAGTTGGATTGATGCTGTTTTTCTGTAGAGGAAAGCAACAAATTATTTGGCAGTATCTTAACCTCGATGCAGCTTCCCTTAACCTAAGTTTCCAGGTCTGTAACCCTTTATTTTACACTGTTTTCAAGCAAGCCTCTGGATTTTCTGCCACCATGGCTGCTTCAGATAAAGCCCAGAGAGGGATTATGTTGTGTCCCTGAAAGGAAAATAGTTACCGTCAAATACAAGGTCGGTATTTAATGTTGGTGTTCACAGGAACCCAAACAATGGGCCGAGTAGATAAATCATGTAGTTAACAAAAGCAGATTGATCTGTCTAGACTGAGGTGGGCAACGTTCCCAAGTTTAAAAATTTTCATATTGCAGAGAGCCATAAGACACGTTACTTTTGATTGCAGTTTCCCCCAATCTGGGAGACAGGGCAGTGTGGCTTCCTGAACTCCCCACTCCCATCAGAGCTATGGCTCCTAGGCAGTTTGGGAGGTTTGGGCAGCAGCACAAAGCATGCTTCCTGCGCTCCCACAGCCAAAAGGGCAGCTCAGCTTGCCTTGCTCTGGAGGGAGCCACATAGCCACTCCCCCAGGCAGCCGCTTCTGACAAGAACTGCAGTCGGATGTCCAAGAGCCACCCCATGCAACTCCCAAGCCGCCATTTGCCTAACTCTGGTCTCTAGCTACTTGTGTCATCATTGTGTGCGAACGCTAGGTTTTCCTTAAGTGGGTGTCTGGTGAGTTTTATTGGAATGTGTTTGGAGGGGGTGGGTGGGTTGATGTCTGCATCTGAATCTAACCCTTCCACCCTCCTCAGCTCTGGTTAGCCCCCCAGCTGGAGTACTGCATTGAATGCATTCAGTCTTGGGCACCCCACTTTAAGAAGGGCATAGAAACGTTGGATAGGGTACAGAGGAGGGCAACTTGGTGATAAAATGTTTGGAGTACAAACATGAGATGTACCCATCTTTCTGCTGCTTTCCCCCAGGAAGAGGGGAAGGTTGAAGGATTTGGGCATGCTTAGCCTAGAGTAGAGAAGATTATGGGGGATAAGTCTACAAGTATTTGAAAGGTTGCCATTAAGAACAATTTTTTCCCTTGTTATGGAAGGCAGGTCAAGAGGCAATAGATATGAGCTGCAGAAAGAGAGATTTAGAATCTCAGGGGAAGATTACTGACTACAAGGGCAGGCAGGCAATAGAACGGGCTACCTAGAGAAGTTATGGATTCTCTATCATTGGAGGTTTTTACAAAGAGACAAGCCTATGTCTGAAATGATCTAGGTAATAGGTATGGCACATCCTGCACCAAGCCAGGGGCTGGTCTAGGTCACTCTTGGAGTCCCTTCCAGCTTTCTGATTCTTTACTTGAGCATGGAAGGAATGTGTTCTGGGGGAAAGCAGCAGAGAGATGGTTGCATCTTTATCTAGTCAGGCCCTGCTCACTCATAATACTGAAGATTATCAGCTGAGCAGTAAGATTATGCATTGGCTGCTTTTTAGAGTAAGATGATTCTTAAACCCACTGTTTGTATTATCTCCCCTTATCTGCAAATTGCAGGTAATAAATCCTACAGGGGGTTTGGGCTGCTTGATTGAAATAAATATTCCTTGAACTTAGCTAAAAAGTGTCTTAGAAGGTAAAAGTGTATTATACTGGCAGTCTGGCTATTTAGGAGTGGCTGTGTATCATTTGCAGTCTTTAAAGGGTTAAGATGTTTTGTCAAGAGGATGTCCGCTCCTGAGGCAGTTTTAAAGCTTATGATTTATGTGAGTGTTGCCTCTGTTTTATTAGATTATGCAGCTGCAAGTCTTGATGTGTGTCCCTAGTGGGGTGTTTCCCATCTGTGTAGCAAAACCAAATCGCTTCAAGGAAGTAACTCGGAGCGCCAGGTTTGGAAGGGATGTAACTGGATAGCTGGGGGAGTGGTAATGGCTTTCTGTAATGCAAGGAGATACTGAAGGTATGTATGCCTGAAGGAGGAAACAAAGTTTTAGTGTTGGCCCTATAGATTTTTGGCTCAATGAAATGGGGCAATTCTGGTCTGACAGAACCAGGTATTTTATAGTAACAAACACAATGGATTTAAGCATTTACATTGCAATAACCAACAAAGGCTCATCTGACAATAATAATGGGTTTTTACACACACATTTCTCCTGGATGTTTGCTGTTACATCCTGAACTTTCTGTGTGTCTAAATCACTCACCCAGACCTTAAACATCTGGATCTTTGAACTTCTATGTAGAACTTCTCCCAGAACTTGTGTGTGTAAAACATTCTCCTGGTAAACTGCTTTGCTTCAGGCAGCTATGGTCACTTGGTTTCCATGGCAGCCTCTCACATCTACAGCTGCGGCTACTTTAGGCTGCCTCAGGGCAGTGTGTGTGCGTGTGAGAGAGAAAAACAAATCCGGAACTTACTTGTGGACTTGTAAACTCAGAAGACAGAAAAATCCGGAACTTTAACGTGTGTAAAAATGCCCAGGTGTCATAGAATTGTAGGTTTGGAAGGGACCACATGGGCCATCTAGTCCAGCCCCTTGCTAGTGTGGCCACTGACACATTGTCAGAAGAGGACAAAATTTGCATACAAGTTACATGCGCTAATTTGCAATAGTCTATGCAAATTTAGAAATAATTACTATAATTAAAATAGAAATGAGTGATAGTGGGAAAGACTGTGACCAGGACACCTGCACCTGCTCAGTCCACTGCTCAGTCCATTATAAGGTTAACTGTTGATGGGGAACTTCTCGAGGCCCCCATTCTCCCTTCCTTAAAGTCCTTTAATTCAGTCCAAACAGCCTTCAGTCTGTCTCCCCTTGTTCCTGGTTGACTTTACAACCCATCTTTCAACTGCAAGTCACTCTGGGTACCTTGGGGTACCATCTTGAACAATGGCAAACAAAACTCAGAGTGAAAGGGAAAGTCCTGGCTCCAAGCCACCCTACTCTAACTCACTAGCCCCCACACCCCTACCACAGAACCCAGGAGTCCTGGTTCCCATCCCCCTGCACTAACCCACTAGCCTCCACTCCCTTCCTACAGAACCCAGGATTCCTGGTTCCCTGCCCCGACCCCCGCTCTAACCCACTAGCCCCCACGCCCCTACCACAGAACCCAGGAGTCCTGGCTCCCAGCTCCCCATCTCTAACCACCAACCTTCAGGAATCTAGCATTTGTAGATCCCTGCTCAGCTTTCTTCTTACAACTAATGAAAAAATCAGCCAAGATAGTATTTTCAAACCCCTGTACGTTCCTCCTCTCCTATCAAGCTGTCTCCCTTTTACCCTTCTCATCCCGACTCCAAACCCCAGAGACTCATGAGGAGTCTCCCACTTCTCTTTCTTGCCTGTTTTCTCCTTTATCCCCTTCCCCCTGCTTAGCTCCTCTCCCACTTTTTTGCCCCTCTCCCCCCATCATCTCCCACCTTTTGCCTCATCTCCCCTGCTTTGCCTTTTCCTCTCCTTCAGCCCTCCCTCTTCTTCTCTTCCACTCAGTTCTCTCCCCCTGCCTCATACCCGCTGCCATTCCCCTCTCCTCCCCCATCGCCCTATCCTGTTTATTTCCTCCTCTCTCAGCCAATCTTCCGTACACCCCTGTCATCCCCCCCACTCCCTTGCTTTTGCTCTGGGAAAGGAACTCCATGAGTGTGAGAGTTCCCAAGCCAGCCCACTCTGACCACCCCCCCCAGCAGCAGCTGTGTGTCTGCAGCTGGCAGGCAAAGCCAATGAGAGGAGTGAGTGAGCAGGAGGCGAGGGACAGGCAGGGACTGCCCCCCAGCCATGCCACAGAGCAGTTCCCATTGAGTTTTTCTGCCACTGGTCCATGTCCCATATTAGCAGCGAGGATTTGTCCGTTCTGTTGCTGAGCTGGGGACCCAGATCTGCAGGGAAAGGCCCCCTGTTCCACACACAGAGAAGTGATCAATGATGCCCTTCCCCCCCAAAGTGAGGTCCTGGTGGTTTGCAACCTGCTCGGGGAACCACCTCACGCTATGTGCATAAGCCTGGGATGTGCCCCCTTCTCCTCCCAAATAAAGGTCCGGTGGCATGGAGCGAACCCTCGCCGTACTGACCTGGGTTTTCTGGAACATCTGAAAAACTGGGTAAAGTTGTTTGCTTAGCGCCGCCTGCAAAATGGAGCAGCAGGAACCAGAGGGAATTTAGACACAGCAATCTGCTTCGTTGTAAGCCTTCCCCTCCAATTCCATGGGGGGAGGGGGGGAAATACCCCCCCCAGTAAACCCAAACTAGCAAGGTTGACTGCACCATCATTTGAAGGGCTGAAGTTCAGCTCCTCTTTGGAAATCCCATCCATTAAAGTCCTGCCTCAGCAAATCAGGAATGACTCCACTGAGTTACCTCTGGGTAAATAGAATGAGATCACAATCAGGCTCCCCTTG
This sequence comes from Sphenodon punctatus, assembly GCA_003113815.1. Classification (NCBI taxonomy): domain Eukaryota; kingdom Metazoa; phylum Chordata; class Lepidosauria; order Sphenodontia; family Sphenodontidae; genus Sphenodon; species Sphenodon punctatus. The sequence continues at coordinate 1,092,907 of QEPC01005247.1, forward strand.
TTCTTTGCCCTTCTGCATTGGTTTACGGCTCAGCCCGATCTCCCTGCCAAACACTCCTCCTCCCGCTTTGCTTCTGGGACAGTGAGCGCTGCGTGTGGAGCGGATCACAACAAAGCCTGGCTGCAAGAACCTACCTGCTGCTTGTCCTGAAGCTAGTGAAAGCAGGGGCTGGAGCAGGAGGAGCCCATGGGGGTGACCCTGAGCAGAGGTACAATATGCACGTCTTTACCCCCTTTGGGGTTGGGAGGCTGGCCTACCCAATCCTTCCAGACACTCCCTCCCCCCAGACCCTTACGAGGTCATGTGGATTTCTTTATCCTAAACCTTCATTATCTCTGGTCTTTTTTCCAGGGGTTCACTGGCGAGTACCTGTGCTGCAAGCCTTTTTTGCTTTCAGGTATTCCTCAGCAGAGTCCCCACTTCCCACTTATTCCGCAAAACTGTTTTTGTCTGATTCTCTCTCAGCAGCTAAGATACTCAGTGGTACCTCATCCCTGTATTTCCTTAAGATAAAAGGGGGACTATATTGAGGCCCCCTCAAAGCTGTGGCTCCCTCTTCTGGTTCTGCTGTGTCTCCATCGCCCAAGGCCGTCGGGAACCCTAGCAGTTCTTCCCTGTTATAGGGGACAACTATCACCTCCTCTTGCCTTTTCTTAGCCCAATCCATATCAATTCCATGAGCCAAATGGGGTGGTCTTAACTCCAGCTCTTGACTCTTTCTAATCTCTACTTTAGGTCCCCTGCCTCCTTCTCTATACTGTTCTGGGTTTTTTTTCTATTGCAAAGCACCCTGACTCTTCGTCCTCTGACGTGAGTGTCGGCATGGAGTCCTCCTCCTCTGAGTCCAGACTCTCTACCCCCTTTAATCTTCCAACCTCACGCTTTAACTACATTACTTCCGTCACTGAAGTCTCTGTGGCTTTTCCTCTTTGCTCCCAGGCTCCCCCACTATCCGTTCCTTTTGTTTTGTCTTGAAGCTCTCCGACCATCTCTTCAACATTCTTAATGATCTTTCCCAATGACTCTAAGGTCAGTCCTGTCTGCACTGTCTTCTCTGTTCTGTACTTTCGGAGGCTTTTCTCTCCGGGCACTCCCTGCATAGGTGTCCTGTCTGCTTGCAACTCCAACACCTCTTTTCTGTTTTCTGTCTCTTCTGGGACATTCTAGCATGGCAAGTTCCCTTCATACGTCCCGCTCTACTACATGCCCATGCACTTTCCTCTGGCACTTTACCCACAATATATTAATCTCTCTGGCCAGCCATTATCTTCTGGCTTCTGCTACTATCTCTGTAGCTCTCCGGCCTTTATTCACTGTCTCAGTTATCCTTAATTCCGCTAAGCCAGGCCCCAGCTTCTGACTTCCCATAGGTTACTTTCTACATACTTTTCTTCTTCCAGAGAGCTTAGCTTTAGCTTTAGTTCCAGCTCCTAAATTCTCTGCAGCTTCACAGAACTTTGTGGCTTGGAGAACTCCCTCTGAGCTTGGACCACAAGACAGTGCTTAGCTCCTGCCTCCTTCACAGTCTCTTCTCAACTAGAGCCTTCTAGTTTTTTAGCCACACTGGGCTGGTCTAGCCATGCACTTCCCAGCTGCCTTCTATTTAGTGTTGTCCACGATCTTTGGCAGCACCTGCAGTTTTGCTAGCCCAGTCACTTGGCTGGCGCTAAAGGCACCCACGACCCACGGGAGCTCTGCCCTGTTACAGGCAGCTCTGTGTATTCCCTGGAGATGCAGAGTGAAACTGATAAGCCTTAGTTCAGTTTCAAATTACTTTTGGGGAAAAACGAGCGTTGACAGAAGCAAGTACATCAGCTAGACACCAAGGAATAAGACTTCAATATAGCACATATCCCCTCCCCTCCCCCCGTACTACAGCTGTGAGACTTGAGGCAGAGCGGGTGTGTGTCTTGAAAATCTGCACATTTTTCATTGGGCTTGAGGGGAGTAAATAAGTATTACTCCTGTCTTACCTGGGGTTAATTTACAATTGGAACTTGTTCCTACATTATGGTGAGAAGTACAATACCATGTGGCATAGACATAGCTGGTTCTTTACTTTGTAGTATCTCTGATCATGTGGAATGCTCAGAAATGTGTGTAGAGAGAATGCAGTTGCCTGGCTGGTCTCAAGCTTTTTTCCTCCTAAGTGATTACTATCTTATATATACCTTGCCTATATTTGCTCAGTTTGCAATTCTAACTTTTTATATGCCTGAGGAAGGGCCCTTTGTGGCCGAAAAGCTTGCATACTCTCACAAATCAAAATAGATCCAATAAGAAAGATCATCTGAAGTGCTTTGTTTCCATCTCTTACATAAGAGTTACCGCACACTCCTTGTCTCTTCCTACCTGCAGAGCCTTCACACCTTAAAGTATTCAGGTTAGCTTACTTTAAGTGGTAAGTGTCACCGAGTACCCATCAAACCAGTAAGTGATAATTACCACAAACATGACCGCTTATGCAATGTATGAATGCAGCAGAGCTACCAGTCAGGACTATCTCTACCCCATATAAACAGGGCCGTAGTTTGTTTTCTGATAGATCCCTGGTGGGTGGGTTTTTCTCCAGAGAAAGATGCAGCATTATGTCTGGACATTATGAGTTAGGGTCTCGTACCCAGTGATACCTAACCACAGTCAAGATCATACGTTCTATGGTTTTGCATGGCTTAACCCGAAAGAAATTCTAGGCTGGCTGCCATTGGCGTCTTGATGACCCTACCCCAAGCAGGCGTTATAACTTCAGCCCAGTTAAGAACCCTTCTCCCTCCTTACCATCAGCCTTTACGTTGTTTTAAAATGGATTTGTATTCTAAATGGATTTTATATTGTTTATTGTGTTGTGAAGCGCTTTGAGCACAATTTGTCAGGAAGGTGCTATAGAAATAATTTATTATTATTATTATTATTATTATTTTAAAAAATTGGCACAATCCAAACCCAGTCCAAACTTGATAACATCTGGACTGACCCAATCCTAATGCAGCTGGGCTCTGCTGAGTCAATACAACAGGGGTGGTTCTGTACCCCCCACCCCACCCCCATGAAGCGTTGTGACATTGGGTGTTAACAGGTGAGAGATTAGCCTGCTGGATTCTGGGGTGACTCCCTGGACCCCCCCACGCCACCACCACTCATACGTGCCATGCAACGAATAAGACAGGCAGGTGTTTCCTGCTGTCATGCTCCACCCCTGCCCCCCAAGATGAGATCGCTCCTCGGACCACTTTAGGCACTCCGCCCGAGACTCTATGGAGAAATCAATCAATCTTATGGCATGGAGGCTGTGCTTACCCTAATAAATGGGAGGTGGCCACATGGGCACACATTCCCCAACCTTCGCCTCCATGGTGAGCTCCACATTTGCTGGGATGATGCCATGAGTGGGGGCTGCAGGGTGGGTTGGTGGCGGGTGTGGGTGAACATCTGGCAGCCACCTAACAGATGGGCAAGTTACACCCATCCAGAGGGGGCTAGTCTTGGCTAGTGGCTGGTCTGTTTTCACCCATCATGGCACCCTGTGGGGGTGAGGGCATGTAGGGAAAGGAGTGACGCAGCACCTTACCCCTGCCCCCTTTTCTGGTGTAGCCTTGCAACATCACAGCAGGGTGCATATCCTGAAAATCTGTATATTTTCTTTGGGCTTGAGGGGAGTAAATAAGTCTTCCTCCTCACCCCCGCAGGACTCTGAGCAGGGTTTGTGACCAAAGGGGTCACGTTGCCTATATAAGTGGCATGGCCACCAGCTCAGAAGTGCTTTGCGGCTGTCTGGTGGGCTTCCAGCAGGCAGTCAGGCCATACTAAATGGGGGCCTAGAGGAACCTTCGTTGAACCACAGAAGGGTCACAAGTTGGAGTTTCCCCGCTCCTGCACTAAGGTGAATTGTTATAACCACGACTGTACTCTGAAAGCAAAGGTTAGTTTCTGGCTCCCTGTCCCAAACAGAGCGTTCTTGAGTTCCTGTTTTCGTTTACTAATGAGCTACTTGCTACTTTATTTCTCAGCACGTTGCCGTCTTAAGATGGATATTTCACAATTAATAATATTTATTAAGACTGAAAAATAGTCCTGTCACATTCAGTTTGTTCAAAACCTGTTTTTCTTACTACAGAGATATTTCCAAATAGCTTATTTAGTATTACTTGTAGTAAACTCTAGAACAGTCCTCTTTTGAAGACCCTGTTTTCACTTTGTGATTTTTAAAAACAAACAAACAAACATAGATAACTTCACAGACAGATTAGCAGAAATGTTGAATATATTTCCAAGAACAGGTTTCTGCAATGTGCCTGATCATTTCCAGGAAGCACACTTTACTGGATGTCATGTGACACCTAGTGGGTCAGTAAAGTCACCATATTTAAAAACGTATATTTACAGAAATCTGTGAGAACTGGGATTTTTTTCCACAGGGAACTAAACATTACCCTGTAATGGATAAGCGTCAAGGAAATTGTGAAATGCATGATGACTGTGAGAGGGGGAAAAAAGAGACAGTTTTTCTCACCACGTAGGACACTTTAGGTTGATTTATAAAAATCTCAGCCTAATAGTAATGAAAATCAAAACGCCCAAGAGTTTAAGATAGGAAACAATAAACTGGCATAAATAATTATGTAGTCTTGTGACTACATGACCATTGAGGTCAGTGGGATACTATCCCAGTCCGTACAGTTCAGGACTAGGGCCTATATTTATAAGAGTGGAATTGTAAGGGCACTGCTCGATAACAGAGCAACCAGTACCTGCGTGCTGTCCTACGTGCAGAACAGAAACAGAGAAGCAGAAAGTGAAAGCAGTTTCCGATTTACCCCCATCTTGTTCCTTTATCTATATTTGAGTTCAGCTCACTGATAGGTGGCTAAATGTATTGCAACTGAGGTCTGTTGAGTAAGGATTGTGTGAAAATATTTCACCTATAAAGCTCTTCACAACCTTGCTCCCCCCTACCTCTCTGTGCTAATTTCCCTCCATACTCCAGTCCGTGAACTCCGCTCCTCCTCTGTCCCCTCTCGCCCTCCCACGCCTCTCCTGCTCTCCTAACCGCTTTCATCCCCTCCCCCTAGCTGCCCCCCACGCCTGGAACTCCCTCCCTGCTCACATGCGCCTCGCCCCTTCCCTTCGTACCTTCAAATCCCTCCTCAAGACCCACCTCTTCCGCTCTGCCCTCCCCGACTCCTCGCTCCCCTCACCTAACTCCTGCAGATACCCTCCATCCAGTACAATCTGTTACCTGCGGTCTGTGTACTCATATCCTCACTACATGGACCAGCCAGCCATCATTCTCGATGCAACCAAGCCAAGCACGTGCACCTGGGACCTCGCATCTTCGTGAATGTTACACTCCTTGTCTCTCCCTCTGTTCCCCTTCCTTCATCTCTTCCC
>QEPC01005247.1:1098450-1127583 GCA_003113815.1 Sphenodon punctatus
CCCCCCCCCGATTGTAAGCCCTAGGGCAGGGACTGTGTCTATTCAATTAATTTGTAAAGTGCCAGGTACATTGCTTGCGCTATATAAATGCTTTCTAATAATAATAATAATTTTGTGTTTCTGCCCCTGTCCTTCAGGAGAGAGAAACCTCTTCCCACCCTGGCTCATAACGAATGTCTGGGAAGGGGGAGAGGAATCGTGTGCAGGAATCTATAGCAATGTTGTTTGCAAAAAAGTTCAAAAATATTGATTAGGAATAAATAGCATTTGCACTCTGGTCCATATCCTCCTAGCCAACGTGTAGACAGATAATGGTTAAAGCCTCTGCTGTTACTAAAGAGGAGTGTTGAGGGAGGGGGGGGGTGAGTGCTGCAGGAATGGCAAAACAAAGAAATCATAAATTGTGCCCTCCAGGGCCACCAAGAGTCAGTACGGGCCCCACACTACCACCACCTTTTGCAGTAGAAACAGACACTTTGCATCTGATCATTTTGCGTGTGATCATTTGGGGTCAAAATTCAGTCTTCCTTGTACACACAGAATTGCTCCTCCTGTGCACCCTCCCTTTCCAGATCCTGGCACCACCCGCTTTCCTGCTCCTTCCCCCATATTTCTTTGTTCCTCATCCTGTCTCCTTGCTCATTCATTTTCCTCCTTGCTCCTTTAGCCTTCCTGCTCATGCTCTCCTAACATAAGAAGTGCCATGTTCTGTCAGACTATGGTCCATGTAGCCCACCGTTTTTCTCTGACAGTAGCAGCTTCCATTGCATCAGAAAAATGCCCAACAGATCACAGTAGAGTGATCCATTTCTTGCTATCCCCCCTCAGCCCCTGGTAGTCAGAGACCCCTGACCAACCTGACTAATAGCCAGTTAAGGACAGGGCCAGCCTTACACTAAGTGGGACCCAGAATGGAAAATAAATGCGGGGCCCCATATCTTCTGCTGGCGGCAAGGCATCCCGCAGACCTCGGGGAAATCCCTGGTTCAGGGGGTGCTCCCCGATCCGGGGGTGGCGTGCTACCCAGGACTGGGCTTGGGGATGGACGGAGGAGCACTCCCCTCTGCCCATCCCCAAACTTGACCGACCATTCGGATTCCGACCGAATCGGATCACTTACCTGATCTGGTGCCGCCGCCACTGTTGTCATCGCCGCCAGCCTCGACCCTGTGCCAGGCTCGGCCCCGCCCCCTGCTGCTGCCTGGCACAGTCTCGGCCAGGGGAAATAAGGGAGAGAGAGGCAGAGGCCCCACCTCTCCCTCATTTCCCCTGGCTGAAACAGCCAGGCAGGCAACAGAGGGGGCCAGCAGCGTGAGGGAGAGGCGGGACCTCTCCCTTGTTCTCCCTCACTTCCGGCGGAAGTGCGGGAAGAAGCAGAGGCCCCACCCCTCCCTCACTCTGTGGGTGCCCCCCCGCCTGTCAGTCTCTTGGCCAGGGGAAATGAGGACTTTACCAGGAGCCTAGGGATGACTGGCTAAAGCTTGGGGAGTGGTAACCCCAGTTCCAACTCCATGGGGGGGGGGGGCGGAAGCTTTTGTATGGAGAGAAAGTGTGGTCATGTGTAATAACTGTTCAATGCAGGGGTTCTCAAACTTTTCCCAGTCATGAGCACTGGAGTGACGTAAGCGACTACTTGGGAGCACTGCATAATTTGCATTAATAATTTGCATAAATATGCATAAATTAAGTCTTCCCTCTGCAATTCAATTTGGAGGTGGTTAGTTGCTATTATTGCAATGGCCATATGGCTAGGCAAATAAACAAACAACAACAACAACAATTCAATTGAATTCATTTCATTGAAAATTGAGATAATCAATTAATTCCAGCTCACATTGACTTTAATGGACGAGGGACTGTTTTGAAGTGCTCCCGAGCACTCCTGACAGCTGGCTTATGGAGCACTTTCATGCATTACCCAACCACTCTGGTGCGCCCGAGCACCAGGGTGCACTGGTTTCAGTAAAGCTGTACCTTTAAATCAGTTTGATTAAACTGGCACAGGTTTGGCTGTACACTCTGTTTATTTTGGTTTAGAGTAGTATATTTTGGCTTAGTTTAATCTGTTGTTTTTATTATTTTTTTTTTTTTAAAAAAAACCAACTCTTGGAAGAAATTTAATCAAAATAACCAGGAAATTGCACCAATTTAAATAAATAGGTTTTAAAAATAATTTAATTAACTCACCCCGGCTTTTATATGTAGACAAGGAAGCCCTTGGTTTGGTGACTGAGGGTGTAAATGACGAAATATTGTTTTATTTATTTATTTAATTAATTAATTAATTAATTAATTCAATCTTTTACCCTGCCCACAAAGGCTCAGGGCAGCATACAAAAATATAAAAAATATATAAAACATATAAACATATATAAACCTATAAAGGCAGTTAAAATAAAGTCCATCATGCCTAATACATTCCATGGCTCCCCTCTCACAAAAGAATCGTACATCCTATGGAACAAAATGCAGTGGAAATATGGGAAGAAGCTAAAAGAAAAGCTAAAATGACATGCTTACCCTGGTAAGCCCGTCATTATGCCCGTTCCTCCCTTCTCTACAGAGGGCCTCTTTCACTGGGAGCCCAGACTTATGCCACTTGCCCACGTTACCGGGGCTAGCGATTCTCCTGGCAGGGAATCTCCTGGCTGGGAAATGTATGCCGAGCTCAGCATGTGGGCGCGGGTCATCCGCTGCATCCAGCGGCCTTTTTTCCTACAAATGTAAGGGCTGGATTTTGGTCAGCCACTGGACGTGGCTAATGACGCTTTCAGCCCTGCACCCACGTGCAGAGCTCGGCATAAGTTTCCCGGCGGGGACATTCCCCGCTGTGAGAATTGCCGGCCTCAGTAGCATGGGCAAGTGGCCTTAGAGATTCAGGTTTAAAATGTTTTAGTGATTACATGGCCTTGAGAATTTTCCTTTTTACTTCAGATTAGGATGGAGCTTTGTGCTAAAGATGGGAAATGAGATCCTCCTTACGTATGGAACAACCATTTTAGAACACCTGTTGTTTCAGAAGAAGGAGTGGAAAAAAATGACTGAAAAAATGTACAAATTTCTTGGTCCTCTCCAGAAGACCCCTGAGCTTAAATGTATTGATAAGTGGTCCAGGGCTTTAGATATTGTTATAGATGCAGAAACCTGGACTGATACTACATCATACTCTAGGACTAGTGCTACTGCTTGTCACCTAATGGAATTGCAGTATAAAATAGGATATAGATTTCACTATATGCCCCACAAGCTTCAGTCCGTGGGCTATGCCCCTAATAACTTGTGTTGGAGAGGCTGCTCAGCAAAGGGGGACACTGAACACATTCTGTGGTTCTGTATTAAAAACCAACTTTTCTGGAACAGAATTATCAAAAGGGTACAGAATATTGTTGACAATAGAGGACTAGCATTCACACCAAGTGAAATAATCTTGGGAATATCAAATGCCCAGGTCAAGAATGCCAGTACCCAGAAGCTTATCAGACTGCTTTTCCTTGCTGGCAAGCATATTATTCTTAGGAATTAGAAGAAGCAGAACCCACCATCATTCGCGGAATGGCTAAAATATGTTTGGCAAATCATGGAAATGGAAAGATGGACATGCACGTTCCTGGGGAAAATGGAAACCTTTTAAGATTTGGAGACCCTTTCTTCATCATATATACACTATCCAGTAGACTCTGTTAGCTACAGATATTATTGTGGTTTACTATGCATATTCATGGGAAATATCTAGATTGTGAAAATGATTTATCTTTCTGTGATCTATCCTTTTTTCTTCTTCCCTCCTCTGCTGTGTGCATGTGGTATACCCCCCCTTTCTTTTCCCTGCCCCCTCTTGTGTTTATGTTTATTTAAACTTCTGTACCTACCTATGACGTACCTGTTTTTGAATTGTTTGGACCTATATTCATCAAATCCTCGCTACTGTTTAAGCTTTCTTTATCAAAACTCAATAAGCAGATTTTTTTTTTAAAGAAGCAGTTAAAAACCTCTAAACCCCTCTTACGTTCCAATCCTCTCCCACTTGTTCTACATTCACCCCCGGATTCACCCACCTGTCAGGTGGCCGCCAGATGTTCACCCCAGGGCTACTACTCACAGCGTCATCCCAGGGAAGGCTGATGATGCTGTGCAGGCAAATCCAGGGAAAGGTGGGGCAATGCGCTGTCCCGTGGCCACCTCCTGTGTGTTGAGGGGGCTACACGGTACCCCGGCGGCCACCCCTGTCGGTTGGGTGCTCAGTCACCTCCACCTGCATCAGCACCATAGGGTTATGGGCAACGGCCTTAAGTGTCCAAGGAGTGACTGTACATCTGTGGTGAGGCAGAGGGGGAGTGCGGGTGGACTCCCGCAGGGAGGAACACCTGGTCTTGCAGGGAGGAAGAACGCCTGGTTAGTTGTGGTCTTGCACATGATGGCTGCAGGGTGAAGGAGGGGACACGGGATGACCATGGACTTTGGGGGGGCTTCCCTCTTGTGTGCTAGGACCATGAGAGTTTGGCAGTATTAAGACGTCTGGAGAAAGTCTCGCAAATGGAGTGAGAGAGAGTCTTCATGCTGCTGTTCAGTTTCCATTTAGTACTGATGCTTGGGCCTTGGCTAACTTACTGCTGGTACCGTCATTCCGCTAACTCCTTTTAAAACTGAAACTCATCATTGGAAATATCTTCCTTGATTCTCTTGTTATTAAATGAGTGGAAGTAAGAATTGCTGCAGCAGCATTAATTATTGAGGAAAATTGTCCCATTCAGAAAAAGGAGAAATTATATTTACTTATTTTTACAGGACTCCCATGATAGATGCAAGGTGGTTTGAATGATATCTTTTATTGGACCAACTGTTGTTGGTGAAAATGAGCATGATTGTGGGCCACACGGGGCCCTTCCTCAGGCATGTAGCATAGCCAGTCAGGACTTCCAACAGAGTATTATTCTGTACCTCACAAACTAGTTGCCCAACAGACCTCTCTATTCCATTCGCCTCCTTAGCTTTTATTGCTGCTCAAATAGGACCTGTGTGATTGCCTTCTCAAAAGGGTGTTTTGACTGAAAAAACTCCCTAACTTCCAAATACACTTTCTGTGCTCTGCTTACAGCTAAAGCCGCATTCACTTCTGCGGTGGAGAGACCCGCGGGGATGTTCCGCGGCTTCCCTCGCGCATGTTAGGGCACAAAATCCTGCCCTGACATGCGCGAGGGAAGTCGCGGCACATCCCCTTTCGCACCGGCTCGTCTTCTGCTCTCCGGCTCCTCCCCGCTGCCGCGTCTTCCCTCGCGGGTCTCGCTGCCGCAGTTGTGAATGTGGCCTAATTCTCCCTAGTACAGATGGTTCCTCACCTCAGGAGGTATCCGCTAAACCAAGGTCAATAAAAACCTTCGCTTAGGATTGTAGCTGAGATGTGGCCCTGCATCTATTCTGGCTTCCTGCCTAATGACTGCTCTTTCGCATTTATGTTGGCATATTTTTGGAATGCCAAGGTATTTTTTGACACACTTAGGGTGGAATCAAATGAGACGATAGCCCGCTGAAGTCCGTGTTCGATCCGTACAGCCGCCAATAATATGTTTAGTGCATCCACTCCTATAAACGGGCCTCCCCCTGCTTGTATTTCATGCATTTGCAGCAGCTTCCACCAGTGGCACTAGCAATCTTCCTCCCCTGTGGCTGCCTCTTAACTGAGAGGCTTGCTAGAGATCTCCCTCTCCGCCTCTCACCTGGGAGACTTGCATGGAGGGAGATCTCTAGATCGTCCCTTAGCCGCGGGGAGGAAGATTGCTACCACTTCCACCTCTCAGCTTGCCGGGCAGGGCAGGGCAGGGCAGGGCAGGCTAGGCAGAACTCTATGTGCTGGTAGAGCTGGTTGCCAGCGAGGCTGCCAGCAAATCTAATTGATGAGATGCAGACCCTGGGTGGGCGTGCAGTGTCCCTGGGCACCCATGAGTGGTGGCTCTCTTGTGACCATGTGGAGGCCAGATGCCTATAGGTGGGAATGCATCTGGTGAAGGCTAATGTGGGCTATTGTCTTGTTTGATTATACCCAAAGTTATAATACTGGAATATAATACTGGAAGTATTCACTTTTCTCAAGACTTGTTTAAAGGGAGATTGGAGTGTGACATTTGTGTGATCACTGGGGTTACCACCTCCCTCTGGACTTTCGCTCAGAGGGGTGGGACATGGACTATCTTTCCTGACATAACCCTGCCCCTTACAGAACATCAGTATATACCAGTGATGTGGAGGGCATGGGGACATGTTGTTTGGGGCAGGGCACAGGCTGTTGCATTCCTTCCTGATGTAACCCTGCCCCTTACAGAGTATCATGACATCACAGTGCTCTGGAGGGGAGAGGGCACGGACAATTGCATCCCTTCATGATGTAGTATAACTCTGCCCTGAACAGAACATTATGATGGTGCTCCAGAGGGGACGGGGCCGTGCCAGGGTTTGTCATGCTGCTTTCTGCTGTAGCTCCACCATACAGAGTGCCATGCCATCATGGGGCTCCATCCGAGCAGGGCCACATCAGAAAGGGGACAGGGAAGACTCGAGTGTCCCACCCCATTTCTGATATGGCCACCCCCTGCTGTTTCCATAAGCCCTGATTTTTCCTGGTTACCAGGAGTGCCTCTGTTTGACTCAGAGAAATTGGGGTCCCCCTCCAGAGCCTCGGGGTCAAAGCCCGGAGTCTCCAGGTGAAATTCAGAGAGGGGACTGTATTTTTGATGTGCTAATGGTAGCACATCAAAGTACTGTGCAACTAACCACTCCGAGGTTTTCATGTTAGTATTAGCAATAATTGTGAAAAGGTGAGTTATGTACAAATGATCTCAAGAAGACAATTTCAGGCAAGCTGCATCTCAGTGTTTGTAAGCACTTTCCTGGGTCTTTGTAAGAGTTTTGAAAGCGCAGATAACCAACCTGTGAGATTTGTTGAATGTATTGACAGTTTGTATCTTGGGCTTCAGGGTATCATCTAGGGTGACCAGATATGCAAATTTTAGAGGACACTCATGAGAAATACAGGTTGCAGGGCTGTATTGGAGCCAGTGCAGCCCTGCAACCTGTATTTATCATGTGTCCTCTAAAATTTGCATATCTGGCTGCTGTAGTATCATCAGGGACTGTAGAGACCCACTTAATTGGTTGCCTGGGGGTAAGGAGCCATTTTTCATGTCTGGCCTGTTTCTTAGAATGAATGGGTCTTACAACGGAAAAGAGAACTGCCTATGCATTGTTGTTGCTTCAGGAGAGGAGGGTTTGGGCACAGTTCTGGGGCAGGAAGTACAGCGGGAGTGCAGGAGGCCTCCTACCCTGTCACAAAATGGTGGGTGGAGGCTGGGAACGAATCCCAAGGTTGGAAGTGGCCTCAAGAGTCCACTAGCCCAGTCCCCTGCACCAGTGCAGGGATGTGTCCCATGGACTGCTGTATGTACAGGAGGACTGGTGCCAGGAGGACAAAATTTCACTCTAAGCAGATTCAGGATTCTCCCTTGCTGAAAAGCCCTTTACAGATATCACTGTAGAACACTGGTTTTAGTGCAGCCAAAAATGCACGGCACCGCTGCTCTCTTATGTGCACAGGGAATGGATGGGGAGGGCGTGGCTGTTACTGCCCATCCCCCGAGAGTGCTAGCTCCTTGGGTTGGGAAGAATTATTCTCAGGAAAAATCTTTTCCCATGAAATTTTTCATTCCCAAACATTTGCTTAAGAAAATCAATTGTTTGGCATTCCAGGCCTTTCAGATTTAGGACCGCACAGCTGATGGGAGAAGGGAAAACCTTAACAGAAAGGAATTGACATCAAGGGGAGTCTACCAAATACTCTAGTGATTTTTTTTTAAAGGTCCCTTTTAAATCTAAGTTTTGTAGAGCATCACATGGCGTATAGCCAAGCTTTCCTCTTAGCATGTATGCACACAGCTCAGCGCTTTATCCTATGGGGAATCCGCATGAATTCTGTGCTTCTCTGGAGACACGGTTGCAGTCTGGCTAACAGCGTTCGGAAAAACTCCACACGTGCCTCCCCTCAGTATGCTTTGCTGTTACTCTGTGATGAGACACTGAAACCTGCTCAGGATACATCCCAGTGAGCAGCTACTTTGCTGTAGTAAAGCCTTAAGTCACTTTTACTCCTGAATAGTTCACACCTCAAGAGCTCTAAACCAAAGTTATTCAGGAGTAGGAAGAGAGGTATGTATGCCTGAAAAATGAGGAACACGTACTCCCCTTTGCTTCCTACTTTGAAGTAACGGTAGTGCAAGGAGTGCTTTATTTTAAAGTAAAAAGAAAAGGGTAACACTGTCATGACCATGAGTGGGAGATTGCAGACAGAAGTAGTTATTTTACAGCTGAAGTGTGAATGTTTCAGAAGTGGTGTAGTTTCTTCAGTTTAATTAAATCAGTAGTTACATTGGTTTTACTCTGTCTGTCGGAACATGTGCTCTGTGTGATTTCCAACCCCCCTCCCGTCCTCACCCCCGTGCTGTCTCTGGGGAGCTGTGGGCCTACATTCTTATGGACAGATACTTTGAAGTAATTGTGCTTCACTTGCTTCTGAAGCATTTGCATGAACAGAGAACTACACTGAAGTTATTGAGGACTAGGAAGAGAAGCATGTATTCTTAAAAATGAGTACAGAACTCTCCTTTTCTTGTTCTATCGAAATAACTATAATATGAACACTTTTACAATGAATGTGAACTCTGTCACTTCAAGTATCGTTCTGTTGTGCCATTATCCTTAGGGGGAGATTGAGAAATAACTACTTAGGTTTAGTGCTGTAGTGTGAATGCTACCAAAGTGGAGTAGTTGCTTTGATGTCATTACATTACAGTAGTTACTTCAGTTTACCATCTTTTGTTGAAACATGACCAGGAAGTAGACATTCCAGATGCTGCTCTCAGGAGCCTGCTTTAGGAGCAGGTGGGTTGGGTAGCAAATTTAAGAAACCAGCAGACTGAACTGGGGTTGTTACCTCCTCCACCTGAAATGCAAGCCCTCAGTTTGGGAAAGGAAGCACTTGTGGTTTGTTTTGCTGCCCTCTTACATTAACACTGCGAGCTTATGTGGAGCTGGGGGCACTGCTGCTTTCTTACTGTACAGCTGATTAGCTGGTAACCAGGAACACTCCCTCCCCCACCTGCAGTGCAAAGCTGAGGTTAGAGTGTGGGGGAGATGCATCCACTTGTATTGATCAGCTGTTCAGCCACCTCCAGGAGCATTTCCTCCACCCATAGTACAAGCCCCCAGCTTGAGGTATACAGAGGTAAGTGGGGGGGCATGATACATTTTCATATTTTGCCTAGGGCAGTGAAACGTGTAAAGCTGGCCCTGGGTGCTCCAACATGTTGTGGGAGAGAAACTGTTTTGGAAGTAGAGATTTCCTGAAAGGCATTGCCCTGACTGATCTGCCTTTGGCTTGTGTCAACATATGGGGGCTGTAGCTCCATTGACTTTAATGGGTGGGGATCATTTATTTATTTATTTACCTGCTCATAGAGCAGGTCGGGGCAGCTTGCCCTTAGAAGTTCCCCTGAAATTCACACATTCTTTTAGTTAGTTAGTGTAGGAAAAAAAGAAACTAAAAATCTAAGAGCTGCTTTACTGTACCAGTCCAATGGTCCATCTAGCCGAGAATCCTGTCTCCAACAGTGTCCAATACTGGGTGACTTAGGGGAAAACTTCAAGAACGGGGCTGCCCATACCCTGTCCTTGGATTCTGGCAGTCAGCATTTAGAGACACTGTGAGCATTGCCCCCCCCACCCCACCCCCGAGATGTTGGATTTTCTAATTAGCTGCATACGAGAACTATGTTTTGGTAAGATATGGTCATGTTTTCACATTCAGAAATCTCTCATTTTTATGTTTCAGTGGAAGTAAATACTGACTTGTTTGCAGCAAAATCTTTTTAAATGGGGAAGTTCTTTCAGGTCTGTACAAAGGGGAACATTGTAGCTACTGCAATCAGCACAAGTTAAATGTGTTTGCTATTTTACATGAAGTGGGTGTATGAGCAAATAAATGATTATTATACTTTTGCCCAAAAGTCATTGGAAAGACCCTATAGTACTAGCCATTTGATCTGCACAAGAGATGCCACTACTCGATAGGGCTTAGAGTCTTAAAAAGAGAGAGAAATGGGGAGACAGCAATGGAAGAACAATCCAAAGTGTGTGTGGGGGTGGGGGAGTGTGTTAGCCCTGCCCGTTCAGCCTATTGTATGGAAATGGAGAGTACACATCCCTTTACTCCAAACTCAGTGGAGCAGTCCTCTCAGTTTTGACCCCTTTGAAGGTTTGAGGGGGGAGGGGCAAAATTAAAGTGGGTCTCTGTCCCCTGCCTCCCAACCTTGGGATGCTGTGTTCCCTCTGTCCCTGGTAGCTTTATGCCCCTGAGATACAGGCTCTAGCACAGATGTAGATTAACAGGGTATACTACCCGCATCGATCATGTCTGTGTGCGCATGTGGGCGGGGGGCTGTCACTGGGTGAGGGGGGGAGGTAAGATGAGTTAATGGTAGGAAGAGAGAGAAGGCAAAGGGAGCTGGAGGTGGGTAATGGAGCAGGTTGGTACAAATAGCTAATTGGCCTGGAGGCGAAAGTGAGTGTAATTAGGATGAGGAAGGGTGGATGACATTTGAAGGGAAGTGATGCTCTAGATAAGTTAGAAATTGTTTTTCTGCATGCAATAGTGGCTCTGTATCATAATCTTTTACCTTTATTGACTTATTGGCATTTCTGCAGCCTTTCTCCTGAGAACTTAGAAACATCAATGAACTGAGCTTGCAGCCACTCAGCAAGGTAGCCCTCTGACTGCTGGAAGCTGGGAGTGAAGAAGTGGAATGGATGACTCCATATTCTCTGGAGCATCTTGTGCTGGTTGCTATTGGAGACAGGACCATGGGCTAGATGGACCATTGGTCCAGATGGACCCTGGGCTAGATGGACCCTGGACGGCCTCAGTTTCCTCAGGAATAAGCCAGCACCTGATACTTGCAGATCTTGTCGACCCATCCGCTTTATGGTTCATAGCACACGATCTTCTGACACTAGGATCCATCCAAGCAACCGAATCAGCCTTACAGTGTTGGTTCATAGTCAAGCTCCTGCTCCCTTCTTTCTGGACTCTCCTACCAAGGTCCTTCTCTGGCAATCCCCACTTCCATTTCCCCCCTGTATAAAAAGGGAACAATATGTCTTTATCCCATCCAGAAGCCATAAATGTAAATTTATTAAAGTTGGTGCCCAGATGACACTACGATGGAGGAAGTGTAACAATCTAAATTAATTTAAAAAAATAATAATAATTGTAAATTCCCTCTTGCTGATGACTGAAGAAAAATCTTCAGTGGCCTGGAGCAAGGCTGGCTAACACATCTAGCTGCAAATGGAGAGTCAGTCAGTAAGTTTATTATGAATCAGCTTGCGCCATCATCCAGTCAATACAGAATTAAGACAACAAAATAGCCTCCTCTGTACTTAACAAAAATAAATTTACCAATACATACTGGACAAGAACAAAGACAATTAGCAAAAACATATCAGAATATACCAGTAACCGGTAACTTTTTGGGAATAAGTCCAATTATAATAAAAATTTTACAAAGAGTATTATCAAAATGAATAAAGGTATTTTATATCTTTGCTTACTGCCTAAACGCCTAATGCCATTATAATGGAGAATCGGTTATGTGAAAGGACTGAACTGTTCTCTGGTCCTATTGTGAGCCTCAGCGTGAAAACAGACATGATGCTAACCACACTTTAACCATATTTGGTGTTCATTTATGCATGTTGCAGGGCTGTATTGGTGCCCTATACAGCCCTGCAACATGCATAAATGACCATCAAGTGTGGTTAAAGTGTGGTTAGCGTCATGTCTGTTTTCACCCTCAGAATGTTAACATGATCCATTTAAAAAAACCATCACAAACTCTCTTTCTCTGCTGTTTGGTTTGGTAGAAATTTCCACCTTTTGCTGGATTTGTGGGGGAAGCTGGATTAGAGGGTTACCCCATTGATTTGCTCTGACATATTGGCTTAATTTTTTTTTACAAGAACTCCTTTAGGGTGTTTTCAGACGTGACAGGGCCAGTTGGCCCCGTCACGAAATCAATCTATTGATCCCCCACCGGGATGACCCCGTCACGCCGTAACAGACGTGCTGGGGGATCCTGGCGGGGAATCGGGGAGGGGACGGGACGGGGCCGCACGGCGCAATGTGCAGCCGCACGGCCCCGCCCCTCCACGCTCCCCGCCGCCCGCCCTCTGGGGAGACGGGTGGGCAGCGGGGCCAATTCTGCCGCAGCGTCTGGCCGAATTCGCCATGGCCTGGACTCCCGCCGATGAGTCTGGGCCGTGGCGACCGACCAGGCGTTACTTTTCTTTGATCCCCGCCGGGATTCATTTTCACCACGCTTCCCGGGGAATTGGTGCGGCTAGCCCGGGAAGCGTGGTTGAAAATGACCCCATGTGGGGATTGAGTGTGGCGAACATCTGGCAACCGCCAAACAGACGTGCGAATCACAGTGACCACAGGTGGGTATTCATCGTGGTTCACTGTGATCTCGTAACGTCTGAAAATACCCTTAGTCAGCACCATGAGAGAGGGGCCAATGGTGTGGGCTTTTCAAAGAAGCCTAGGAACCCATCTCCTGTTGGAGGCATGAATCTTAAATCCCTTGTGCTGCTTTGCAAACCCCTGCTGTAAGTGGTAAGATCTGTCACCAGTTTGATCATACAACTTGTCTCTTAGGTCTTATGACTTTTTTCATCGTAGTGTCCTAAACCTATGACAACGCTCTAAGTTTCTGTGCAATAACACTTGAAAACAAACCCTCCCCTGAGGCCAGTCAAAGCTACAGAAATGCAAAAAACAGCCTTGGCAGCATATTTTCCAATTCTTTTGTTGTTGTTTACCCTTGAAGATATGCTCTCTGCTTTTTCGCTAAATAGTTTTTGCATTATTCAGATACATTGTTTGGAGGGCCAGTCTGAAACTTGCATGCATCATCACCTTCTCTGTCCAAACATTGGAGGTCTGTCTGGTGTCCACATTGCTAAGTGTACAGAAAATGGTCTTTTGGAGTGTCTGTTCAATAGATACTATGGTGTTCAAACAGGGCAACCAAGAGAGAGGTCATGATCCGCTGGTGGTTCATAAGCTAGTCTTCAGTAGATGGTGTGGGGATGGGGATCAGTCCCTTGGAGATTGCCTCTGGGGAGGGGTGGAACAGAGTGTAGGAGGAGAGGGTCTAGGAGAACTCTGCCTTCGGTGTAGCGGGAAGGCTCTGTATGAGGGGAGTGCTTATCTCCGCTCCTGAGACTGGTTGCTGAGGGGCCCGAAAGTTGGGAGCCAGCAGGAAGGCTCCAGGTCTGGAGTGCTGGAAGAAATGGGAGGTGTCCTGGTAGCTTACCTGACACTGGAATCAAGTGGATCACATGCACCATAAATCAGATCAACCCTGGGTTAGAGAGTGTCTTCTTGATGGGGTTCTGTGGGGCTGTGGTATTTGGAAATTAGAGAATTTGTTTTTGACCCAGCCTCAGTGTTAAGCAATGGGTGGTGTTAAATTTCCATAATTTTAGATGAACCAACACAAGCACAAACACAACATTGGTCATGAGATGAGAACTCTGACTGCTGGGGTCTGGGAGTGAAATGGGAGGAAATGATCACTCCTTTATGACTTGTCTGTGCACTTCTCTGATGCAACCGAAGCAGCCACTGTCAGAGACAGGCTGTTGGGCTAGGTGGACCATTGTTCTCGCCTTGTATGGCAGCACTTATGTAAAATAGCACTCCTTGGGTTTCATTCTGTGGGCCCGGAGGGGGTGCGGGGTTGCAGGGAAAGTGGCAACCCTAGTTATACTATGTCTATGCATTTTGCTCTGTACTTATTTTGCTGTGTTACACCAGTCCAGGCAAAACACAAGTGTTGATATTTGTGTTTGTGGTTGGCGTTGAGCACTCAAGATAAATGTGCTCTGTGGGTTTTTTCTGCTGTTTTGAAAGATGTGCCTAAAGGTGCTGCATTAAGAAAACTCAGCTCTGTTAATATTTGATCATGCATCTATTAATGTTGTGCTTCCAAATTATTGTCACGTCCTATTTGGAGGCTGAAAATGAAGCCTGTTTAGAGTAACATTTCCCCCCTGAGGTTTCAGAGGCCAAGTCCGTCAGACCCTCGTGTCCTGGAAAAACTACTGAAGTGTGTGTCTGGGGAAGGGAAGCCTGTTTGACCCTGACCCCATTTCCCTGGATGTCCTGCTCTGCATTTCTCCTGTTGTTTGGAGACAGTGCAGAGGAGTAGGGTGGGCCTTTCGAAAGCTCCTGCCACCATCCGTTAGCCTGAGTGCATGGGGAAACTGATTGAGTGGGCTGGGGCCCCAGATCTTGGAAGCAGAGCCACTATCCGTCCCTGCTGCTGCTACTTCTGCACCACCACCATCAAGACAGCTCAAAGCACGAAGTCCCTGCTCCTCACACAGTTCTGATTCCCCAAAGTAGTGGGTCATTACCCCTCTAGCCCTCCAGCTGGTGTAGCTAGCTAGTAACTGCAAACTTTCAGGGTGAAAAAGGCTTAATTTATTTTAGCAGCAAAACTCCCAAGTTCCCTTGCTCCAATGAATGCAAAACCTATCACTGCATACATGAAGTGGGGTTCTTTAGAATGCATGTTAGGCTAATGCACAAGGATCAAAGAACCCAAAACAAACCTTTGAAGATGGGACTTTGTGGAATCTGCCCGAATACAGCAAATTCTTTGGATTCCAATGCATGCGAGCCAGCCCCAATTTCAACCTGAGAAACTGTCACCATGATCCACAAACCACTTACTCTGGAATCATCCTATAGATTGTTTTTATAGAGCGGGATTTATCCCGTCGTTTAAACCAACAATGCTGGGAAATCCCAGGGGGCTTTAAACGCTTCTGTGTGAAACGGAAGTCCCTCGGGTGCCATTACAAACAGTGGCGCTGTGCAACTCCCAGGTGTTCTGAGACGTGGCGTAGATAAGATCTCAAAATCATGGTCTTATCTACGCTGCATCTCATCCAGGAGTTGCGTGGCGCTGCTGTTTATAATGGTGCTCGGGCAACTTCTGGTTCACACAGGAGCGTCTAAAGCCCCTCTGCCGGGGTTTCCCAACACCGTAGGTTTAAACTGCGGGAGAAATCCCACTCGTATAAAAGTGGTCTGAGGGCTTTAGTGAAGTTAGTCTGGAGCAAGAGGTTTGTGGATCACGGCCGGTGGGTTCATTTCACGTAAAAATGGACTTGGCATGATCTCTTCGGCTATTTGCAAATCAATGTTTCCTGTCCTTGCTCCCTCCTCCCTAATGTGCCCTGCTCTTTTTCTCTTTGTATCGTGTTTCTAAGTCAGAGCAGTAGCTCTTGGGTACAGCTAGTCTTTTGCTCTACAGTTTATATATAAAAGAGTTCTAATACTAAATTAGTAGAGCTAGTGTAGCCTAGTGAATAATTTTATTTTATTTATTTATTTAGCCATATTTCGATGCCGCCCTTCCTGCAGAGGCTCAGGGCGGTTTACAACAATAAAAACAGAAACAAAAATCCATTAAAATAAATGTAAAAACCCCTGATACCCCACCCACCCACCCCTACACACCTCCCACCCACCCCTACACACCTCCCACCCAATCCCTACCTGCCAAATGCCTGGCCAAATAAAAAGGTCTCGCATCACATCTGGAAGCTGAGCAGGCTCGGGCTTAGGCAGACCTCCAAGGGGAGGGAGTTCCATAATTGTGGGGCAGCTACTGAGAACGCCTCCCTGCACGCCCTAGTTGTGAAAACACCATGGGGAGATGGCCCCTACAAGAGGGTGTCCCCAGCTGATCTCGGGTCATGAAGGGACATAAGGGAGGAGGTGGTTTTTCAGGTACCTGAGGCCCAACCCGTTTAGGGCTTTATAGGTTAAAACCAGCACCTTGAATTGTGCCTGGAAAGCTATTGGCAGCCAGTGCAGACTCTGGAGCACAGGTGTAATGTGTTCCTGGCAACCCACCCCCAAAAGAAGATGGGCTGTTGAGTTCTGCACCAACTACACCTTCTGAATAGTCTTCAGGGGCAGCCCCATGTAGAGCGCATTGCAGTAGTCTAGCCTCGTGGTTACGAAGGCATGGATGATGGTGGCTGAATCCGATAGAAACGGTCACAGCCTTCTCACCATTTGTGACTGGTGAATGGCACTCCTGGCCACGGCTGTAACCTGACAATCCAGGCGCAGCAGTGAATCCAAGAGCATCCCAAGACTGCAAACCTGAATGACCATAGGAGTCTGGACCCCATCAATGACAGGGGTCCCTGTGTCTCCCAGGCCACACAGCAGGCTAACCATCATCAGTGTGCATAAGGCATTGAACTTGGACCTGGGAGAGTACAGGTTCAATTCCCATCTTATCTGTGAACTCATTGGGTGGATTTGGGCAATCTCTCAGCCTCAGGCCCTCATCTGTACATTGGGAATAATAATGACCTGCCTCCCAGGATTGTTGTATGGGTGAACTAGATAAGGATTGTAAAACAATTTGAATGTTCAAAGTGCTATATAAATGGTTAATAATAATAATTAATAATACACTATGGTAGTAATACAAATAGATACTGCAGGGGTTGGACTAGATGCCCCTTGATATCTCTTCCGATCTATAATTCTGTAATAATCGGGAACCAATTCCTCTTCACTTAGCTTGTAATGCCATAAGAAGTCTATCTTGTGCTGGCAAAGAACATTCCTTCCCAAACATGCTCTTCTCTCCCAAGAGCAGGTATGAAGCCCCCTTGACCTTGGGATTTTGAGTGTTGCATCCTCTGTGCGCAGGGCAGGTTGCTACCTCAACTCTCATTGCTATGTCCCCAATGTGCTGACAGGTTGCTATGTAGTAGTGATACACTCTCCTCTTTCTCCCACCCTCCCATCTCCCCTGAGTCATGTTTGATTTGTGCGTATTGCTTTTTGATGAGATCCCTTTTATCCTCCCTGATAATTGAGGAAATGAATCAGGGATGTGTGGTCTCGTTTGGCCTTAAGGGAGGAGAACAAAGGGAGTAATGAATGAGCCGAGCACCCTTGCTTGGGCATTTCGATTGCACTTTTCTTTTGGTGGCGACAACGCAGAAGGCAGGAGAAATAAGATAAGCGGAGCCAATACCAGGACCAGTGTGCTTTAATATCTAGGTAGTCACCTTTGTGTGTAGGCAGCCCTACAAGTTACCTGCGCTCTGAGGAGAAAGGAAGTTAAATGAACCCTTTCCCCTGGCTTGTGGGTTCCTTGTTGTTTGCTTAAATATTGCCATTCAGAAGATTTTTTTTTGTTGATGTGCCCCCATTTGGAGATGAATAGACCAGGGGTGGGAACCTTTTTCTTCCTGAAGGGCCACTTTGAAAATGAGTACAAGCCCCAAGGGCTGGGGTTTAAGGAGTTTGCTTATGGTGATGGGGATGTTTTCATCTCTACTCCTTTCCCCTGGGCTCCCCTTCAGTGTTTGTGGGGAGGGAATGGATTCATGGGCCAGATTCAGGAGCTGGAAAGTGGCCAAACCACAAGCCTCTGCAGGCTGGGCTGGCCCATGGGCTGGAGGTTCTCCGTCCCTGTACAAAGCTATACCCCTGCCAGGACTTCACAGAAAGGGGTTACAGCGTTGTTGTGTGAAGCTCTACATGAAGGGTGGGGAACATTTTTTGTCTCGGCGGCCATATTGGCAATTTCAAATTGGCTAGTGGGATGCACAAAAAACAAAACAAAACAAAATGGGGGGAGGGCTCTGCTGCTCCCCACCAATCAGTTGTTCTGTAGGAAGCAGCAGTCCCTCCCTCCTGACTGGTCTTTGCCCACTGTTAGGAAGCTGTAGAGCCTGCCCCACCACTCCAGCAGCAGTGGACCACATCTGTAGGAATCACAGGGGAGCCAAAGTGGGCCAGATTAAAAGCGGGGGGGGGGGCTGACGATTCCCTACTCCCGCTAGTTACACTGTGACTGCGTTCCAGCAAACAGTTCAATATGGCTGAACCTTCTCTGTAGTTCTGAAGCATTCACACAAACCAAATGCAAGACTTGGGTTATTCAAGATGAGAAATATGTAGCTCCCTTCAGCTTGAACCATTCTGGTGACCCTGGTCCGGTGATCATGTTTCTGCTGGGGGGGAAATTGACACAGTATCACTTCAGTTTACACAGTTTGTCTGAGTGCTGCAGAACTGGAGTGGTTACTTTGATTTAACTTTGAGCATGGTCTGGATGGTTGCCGGGGGGCGGGGAGGGGAGCTGTTGTTCGCTTGTACCTAGGTTTGGGGCTGGACGGGTTCCCTAGTGTCAGGGTGTGGGATGGAGGAGTGAACGAGCAGGATAATAGAGTGGTGTGGTGGATAAGGAAAGGAGTGAGCTTGACAGAGCAAAAGAGAGAGGCTGCAGAGGTAGCTTGTGGGAAGGAGCAGGAACTCTCACCAGCTTTCAGGATGATGTTGAAGGAAAGGAGAAATGGCTCTGATGTAGCCCAGCTTGTACCCCCCGCCCTTTTCCTCCTTGCCACTGTCTGTAATGTGTTTTTGCCTGGGTTCTTCTGTCCTCTGAACAAGTAAGGTCCTCAGGATTATCTACCGCTCCCTCCCTTCCCCCCAGTTTAAGTCTCAGTCACTGCCAGATGCATTGTCTTTGACTGCCTTCTCAATCTAGAGAAGGTGGGTAAAAGTCTGGACAAATCTTTTCCACTCAGTCTTGTCACAAGCTTTACTTGCTAAACTACAGATGTTTAGTCCTGTCTGGTCCATTATGTCCTGCAGCCATGGGGTATTTTCAGACGTTACGAGATCACAGTGAACCACGGTGAATACGCACCTGTGGTCAATGTGTCTTTCACGTCTGTTTGGCGGCCGCCAGATGTTCGCCATGGTCAATCCGCACATGGGGTCATTTTGAACCACGCTTCCCGGGCTAGCCGGGGGAATGTCCCGGGAAGCGTGGTCAAAAAGATCCCCAGCGGGGACCAAAAAAAAGTAACGTCCCGGGCCACGGCGCATCCGGCCCGACGCGGCGGCCGCATTGGCCCCACCGCCCGCCCGTCTCCCCGGAGGGCGGGCGGCGGGGTGCGTGGAGGGGGCGGGGCCGTGCGGCCCCACGTTGCACCGCGCGGCCCCGCCCCCTCCCAGATTCCCCGCCGGGATCCCCCCAGCACGTCTGATATGGCGTGACGGGGTGACCCCGGCGGGGAATGAATGGGTTGTTTTCGGTACGGGGCCAAGCGGCCCCGTAACGTCTGAAAACACCCATGGTCTACTCTACAGGGACTACCCACTGTGGAGCCTGCTTAATGGGGGGTGAGAATGGGTGGAATTATTTCCAGCAGCTCCTTGGTGCCCCAAAGAATGTGGTGTCAAAAGTTCATGCTGTTACTAAAAGGACCTTGACTATCTTATCTCGCTCTCCACTTTCCTATCCCCTTGACACCCCTGAGCAATTAAACAAAAAAGCTCTTGTTCTCTGGTGTCTTCATTCTAAAGAGGGCACATTTAAAATTTCTCACTTTATAGCTCCAGCAAGGGTGGAAAATTACCCTATTGACAGCATGAATGTCTTCTCTCAAATGTCGTGGAAGAATCCACTACATAATTCATAGGATGGGGGTGTGTGGGAGTCTGAAGGGAGGGGGTGATGGGTTTCTTTTGTCTACTTTGAAAGCTCTAAATTGAATAGGTTTTTGTTCTTAAGTGCATCTTCCCCTGACAAATAAATAGATTTGTAACCACCTTCCTTTAAGTTTGTGTCTGTTTGTGAGAGACCCTGTCAATACTCAAAGACTCTTGTTTACCATTTTGTTATGCACCAAATACTAGTAGTTACAAGCATATATGAAAATCCTCTGGAAAAACAAGCTGATATCTTTGTTATGTTGGTGAGTTTCTGCTCTGTCATATCTATAGCCATTTTAAAAAACTTGTATTTGCTATTAATTTTAAAAGAGAGAGAGATGGACGCAAAGTAGTTTGGATGATCTGTTTTGAATGGATCAACTTTTGTTGTGGGGTGCAAGCTTTCAGGCTACACAGGGCCTCTCCTTGGGCAAGTAAGATGATGGAAGTTGGTCCAGTAAATAGTATCTTTTGAATTACTTTGTCTCCATCTCTTAAATGTTGGACCAATATGGAAATCTTATCTCTCTCATTTTTAAATTATTTTTTAAAATGTGTGTGTGTGAGAGAAAACAAAACGAAAACCTCTGCTCTCTAGAGCCCTCTTTAAGTCTGGACCAAAGCCTGGTAGGAGCCTGACTGCATTGGGCTAAATCATTCCCCATCCCTTTCAAATGTATCCTCACCACCCACAGTGTGCCATGATGTCGTGGGACTCTGTGGAGAGCAGGAGCTTCCACAACTGGGGAGTGTGCCCAACCGGACCCAGTGGGCTCCCATCGGGCTCAAGTCGCAGGCTACTTCTCTGATCTGCCATGTGAACTTACCGTTTGTTTACGTATGAGAATTAAACCGAATTTAGCCATCTATTTGTAAAATACTGAGAAGGTGCTTGATTGTAAGTAGCCAAGACCAGTCAAATACAGTTAGGGGAGCTCTGGGGAGTTAGTCATAATTATGCTGCTAACTTTTTTTGTAAAATATTTTTATCCTGTTGCATCTGTAATCCCCGTTTTCAGATCTTTCCGCATGGGTAGTATTCTCTCTCTGTCTCTTACCGTTTCATAACTCTTGTTAATGTTCCTTGAAGGAGAAATTCCTGAAAGCTTGGAATTGCCTCTTCAATCTGAGGAATTGAGCCTTGAGACTGGAATGGGGAGGGAAAGAGTTGCTTCTTTCTCTTCCTTTAATATTAAAAAAGGAAGAGAGGCACATACTGGCTATGTGTAGGGAAGGTTAATTCAGATGTCTGTGATTTACTTTTGGGATCACTGGCCTGAATCCTAATCAACATTTGAGGGACAAACCTACTGCTTCTTCTTTAGGTGCAATCCTACCTTGTCTAACTTGTCTTGATAGGGAGGCTTTGACTGCTATTATTTGTGCCCTGTCTCTTCTGTTCCCAAGAGTGCCTTCTAGGTCAGACCAGTGATCCTTCTATCCCAATGTCAACGATGCTTCTTCAGCTTTTAGTGGTCCTTATGGGTGACATTCCCCACCTCCTTTGAGCCAGGCCTTGGGAAACGTGCATCAACTCATAAAACAAACCTATTTGCTGTAAGCCTATTTGCTGGGGGCGATGTTTAATCCAATAATAAAAGGTCTCCAGACAGAAACTGAAGAAATGAGTTTTATTTTGCATTTTGCCCAAATTGCCAATGCACAAATGAGTCTAGCTGTCCTGGAAATGATACATCCAAACCTGAACACCAACAAAGCTTCTGTCTTTTTGTAATTTCCCAGCATACTCTGTGATAACTAGTTCTACACAGGCATGCAGTGTGAAGCTCACTGATCCCGTCCATACCATTACCTTTAAGAATATTAATTTCTTGGCATTAATAGAGACTAATCTCTTGACATTCATCTCCTCCTCCCTCTCTTTTGCACCTCATAATCTGTCTGTTACTTGGGTCTGTCACTTCTTCCTGCATAATACCACTAAAATCCTGTCCTTCCTTTCTGTCCCCACTGCCAAGACTCTAGTCCTCTCTTGCCTTGACTCTTTCTCACTGGCCTTCCCCATTTTCCCCTTGAACATCTCATTTCTGTTCAACACTCTGCTCTCATCCATTTTCCCCACCACTTTAATTCTGTTCAGTCCGTATTCTGCTCCTTCTAAAGGCTCCTTCTCTCTCTTTGCATCCAGCAGAGACTCCTTTTCTCACCTTTCAGGCTCTTCATGGCTTTGCTCCTCACTATCTTCCTGCCCTCATTTCCTGTTATGTTCCCACATGGGAACTTTGATCCTCCTCTGCTACCACCCTCACCTGTCCCATGGTCTCCTGCTTCCTGAACCATCATCTTCCCCTTCTCCCATGCGTCCTCCTATGTCTGGAACTCCCTCCCTGAACACACACACTCTGCTGTTTCCTTCATGACCTTAAAATCTCTCCTAAAAACCCTAGCTCCTCACCCCCACTGACGGTTCACTGATGCCGCTTCAACTGTTCTTTCATTCATGGTCCCCTATCTCCTCCCGACAACTAAGCTAAGCAAATGCACTTGTGACTTCTCAACTTCATGAATGTATTCCTATTTCTCTTCCCTCCCTTATCCATTCTAGATTGTAAGCCCCTTGGGGCAGGGAACTTTTCCTAATTCATAGTCGTTCAGTACTAAGCACATTACTGATGCTATATAAATAATAATAATAATAATAATAATAAATTAATAAAAGGAAGCAGTGCATGATTTTACATCTTATTGAAAACTGGGAGAAATGTGACCTTTCCTGCAATGTTCGAATGAAATCAGAACTTTAAGATCCTCCTGTTTAAAAGTTAACATCTCCTTCACCTTGTAGGTATTCCTTAAAGACCCAGGATGTCATCCGAGTCAACGTCTCCAGCTCCTCAGCAGCCTCCCTCGTCTCTAGGTTCTCTCTCCTTACCGGAACACCGTAGGACAAGAGATCGCTCCCCTTCTCCCCTGAGACGGTATCTTATCCCCAGCCCCCTTCCTACCCGGCGCACCAGGACATTTTCAGCGTGAGTATTAAGGGGAGAGGAAAAAGGCTCCTGGAACCAGATTGTATTACCATACAGGATTGCTCAATACATATTTTAATAGGTTTGTTTAAAGAATGCACTAGTTCAGTGGCTTCCAGACATTAATGGATGACAGTCACCTCTGTTTCTTGTGAACCACCATGCATCTCCTGGAAATGCCATGGTCCTTTAGGGAGGCTGCAGCTGTACTACAGAGGTAGTGCTGGTTCCTGTCAGTGCCACAGTCACGTGGAGTGGAGTGGGTGGGGGATAACGTCACGCACATGCA
Organism: Sphenodon punctatus; assembly: GCA_003113815.1. Lineage (NCBI taxonomy): Eukaryota > Metazoa > Chordata > Lepidosauria > Sphenodontia > Sphenodontidae > Sphenodon > Sphenodon punctatus. The sequence goes on from QEPC01005247.1 coordinate 1,121,384, forward strand.
CACGCACCCCTGAGATGTCCACAACCCTGGTGGAGGTTGAGACCTGCTTTGTTGCAGTCCATTTTATGATTCACTTAATGGAGCACAATGTGGTACTAACTGCACTAGACTGCAAGGTAGAATTTGCTGGGTTCTGTTGGACACTGCATGGGGCTTTAAGCTACCTAGAGTCAATGTTTGTGTGTCTCATGCTTGCCAGTTTGAAAGCATGTAAGACTCTGGCTCCTGGTATATGCCGTGTCTGTCTTGTTCCAGGTACCTTAGGATTCTCCCCAAACAAGTGGGCTCCAGGGGTGGGTTGGCAGGACATTGAGGGGAGCTCTAGCCGAGTGCCCAGGTGCTGGATTAGCCAGCATGTTGAGTTTTCTGTTTGTCTTGGAAGATGGCATGGTTCAGGGTGCTTTCTGCTGCGCTCCCGAGTGGCCACCTGTCTTTTCGGAGTTTATGCAAGTGGCTCAGAAGTGCTGCAGAGAACCAAAGGCACCTTCCTAGGACACTGGAGCTTGAGCAGGAAATAACAGAGAGCCTGGGTCCTTTACACAGACATGCATGGAATGAACAGAGCTTGGTGGGGCAGACATGGAGAATAACCAGATAAGGGAAGGATATGAGGGAGAGTGGGCATTGCTGAGGTAACTTCCCTGGACCCTGGTGACTCTGAGCCTTTGCTTGCTGTGCTTCTCTCCTCATGCCCTGCTTCTCTCTCCTGGCCTGTGCTCCCTTCAAACACCACCCAGCAAGGGCTGTGCCAGAAATTCTATGCACGCACACACACATGTACGCATATGTACTCCTATGTGTGCATGCAGACACACACTTGCACAGTGGCACACACGTGCGCACACACCTACTTGCACAGTGGCACACATACACACACCCCTGCACAGTGGCATGTCACACACACCCCTGCACAGTGGCACGCATGGACATGCATGCAGTGGCACACATGCACACATACTTGCACAGTGGCATGGCACATGTCACACACACACCTGCACAGTGGCACACGCATGCACATCTGTACACACATATGCACACCTGCACAGTGGTGCATGTGTGCGCGCACAATCCACCCGGCCCGGCCTGCTGCAGTGCTGTCAGGTTAGGCCTGCCCGTGTCTTCCCCCGCAGTCAGTCTTCCCCCACCCCCAGGCCCTGAACTCACCCTCAGATACTGGTTAGCAGGGCGGCGGGTGCTGCCTGTGCCTGGACTCACTCAGGTTCAGACAGTGGCTAGCGCCTGGCAGGGGTGTGGGAGAGGACTCTCGCCTGATCAGATGTTTTTAAAGTTTAACTTGCTTGCAGCCTTGCTGAATGATGGGGTGGAGGCTCAGGCTGCTAATTAGCCCCTACCTTGCTTGTTTCTTCGGAATGAGTCTGGCGAAGTTGTCTCCAGACTCTGGCTTTCCGTGACCATCCAGTTGCCTCGTCTCCTCTTGCTGCCTCCCGAGGGCTCCTCCAACTGATGACAAGTGACAAGCTGCAAGCATGACGCGTCCAAGCCGAGAGAATCAGGCAGGAGAGAGAAGCCGTCCCGGGTGGCAGACAGAGTGACTCGTGCTAGCATTGCAGCAGCAGGCATTTTCCTGTTACTACTGCTCAGCTCCTGCCTGCATCCAGTGTGCCATGCACCCACTCTCTGGCAGACCCCAACCCGGGTGGCCTTTAACTGTTTTCTGGCTCCGGTCCCCGGGCAGGCTGCTCCAGAACCCTTGGCCCAGGTGCAACCACACCCCCTGCGCCCCAATAGCTATGGCACATCACACACACACACCTGCACAGTGGCATGTCACACACACACACACACACACACACACCTGCACAGTGGCATGTCACACACACACACACACACACCTGCACAGTGGCATGTCACACACACACACACACACACACACACCTGCACAGTGGCATGTCACACACACACACACACACACCTGCACAGTGGCATGTCACACACACACACACACACACACACACCTGCACAGTGGCATGTCACACACACACACACACACACCTGCACAGTGGCATGTCACACACACACACACACACACACACACCTGCACAGTGGCATGTCACACACACACACACACACACCTGCACAGTGGCATGTCACACACACACACACACACACACACACCTGCACAGTGGCATGTCACACACACACACACACACACCTGCACAGTGGCATGTCACACACACACACACACACACACACACCTGCACAGTGGCATGTCACACACACACACACACACACCTGCACAGTGGCATGTCACACACACACACACACACACACACACCTGCACAGTGGCATGTCACACACACACACACACACACCTGCACAGTGGCATGTCACACACACACACCTGCACAGTAGCACACATGGACACGCATGCAGTGTATAATTATATGTTGGGTACCTGACTGGTGGGTCCTGTACGTGTGCTCAGGGTCTAACTGGTCTCCATATTTGGGGCCAGGAAGGAATTTTCCTCTGAGCTGAATTGACAGTTGACTCTGAGGTTGTTTTTTGTTTTTGTTTTTGTTTTGCCTTCCCCTGCATTGTGAGTTTGTCTCACTTGTAAGAGACATCTGGATTTTTCTTCTTTAAGATCATTTTCTTCTATTTTAGGCATCTGTGTGCTCTGTTCACTCTCAATCTGCATGTGGCAGATTTTTATTGTAGACATGGTTTCTTTTTTCTGTGTGGGTAGTTTGAGTGTGGTGAATTCTGCATTGGTGGGGGTGGGTAGGGGGTGTTGGACTAGATGACCCTTGATGTCCTGCCCAGTCTGTGCATCTATGTTAGTTAGCGCCTGGGTCCAATGTGTCTGTGGGTGGCTCCACCTCCATGGATCATCGTGACATCATAGATCTCCATGGAGGCAGGGCCTCCTGCCAATGGGAAGCCTGGCCTATGGGGGTTGGGTAGAAGGTGTGTCCACCCTCAACAAGATCAGACCCGTCCTGCTGGGCTCCGATCACAGATCAGACCAGATCACAGGCCCCTAGTTCAGGCCCGTTTCAAAGCTCCCAGGAGTGAGTACGGTGCCTGGGTCCAGAGGATTTTGGCACAGGAACCTGTTGATTCCCTCCTGGAAGCATTAACGTGAATCAGATCTGCCTTGACCATTTAACCATTTATTCCTTTCTCTATAGCCAGCTGCTGGCAGGAGAAGCACTCATAAATTTTAGCCTTCTAGCCAGTTGCTTTCTTTTCCTGCCCTGTTTGCCCTACTGAACTTTATTACTTGACATGACTGAGTGTACTAATTGGCTCATCCAGGTGATGCAAGCAAATGTTAATGAGCTAGCTAAGGCGGAGGAATTTGGAGATGTTCCGTACAGAAGTTTTTATTTTGCAAAGAAACAGCTAGGTGTCAGTTATGCAAATAAGCGGATTTTCAAATTGCGTTATTAACCTAATAACGCATGGTTAAGAGGCATGAAGGAGACTCAAGGGCTTGCAAGGTGCTTAAACTCGTCCAGAAAGCCTAGGTTCTATCATAGTATGGAAATCTCCTGGCTTCTGGGGGCAAATGCTCCACTAAGAGCATGATCCAGAACCCTTAGCATTGGGTGTTGGAGAACACAGGGTTGTCAAGGAGCGCAAGAAATGGTAAAGATTCCAGACAACACTCAGAATGTAGGTTTGTGTCACTACCCATTCTGAAAGCGTGTGAACAAGCTCTTGGCCCTGATTGTTTTGGAAGTCATATGAACACATCAGTGTTGATCAAAGACCCGTACTAGTCCATCCACAGCAGGGCTGTCTCCAGTCCATGATGGGGAAAGAGTGCTGCTTGGTGGTTTAGCACAACAGCTAATTGGCATTTAGAGCTGCAGCGTATCTCTGACCCAGGCAGTTGCAGGTCCAAAGAGACTTAGCCCATAGGCTAAAAAGCCTCTTGAAGCTCAGAAGCCACAGAGAAATTAGGCTCTGGTCTTGCAGAGAAGTGCACAAAAATGATTGCAGCTTCATGCTTCCTGCAGCCCCATTGTATTTGATTCTTTAGTTTTGTCCTGATTTTTTCAGTGGTTCTGTACCTTCTTGGCTTGGTACCTTTTGTCTTATGTGCCCTGCTGTGTAACTCAACTCCTTGCCTCAAAAGTTACCATTACTAATTCATAGCTTGGCTACGATGGATGCTTTTATATTTATCACTTGTGTTCAAAGGGTTTTTTTTCTTTCTTTCTTTTTATATATATAAAAAAAGCCCACCACAGCAAGTAATAGTCTGCATACAATAATTCCATAATGCCTCTGATGCACTGGACTTTTATAATGGTCATATATTCTGGTTTATGGTTAAAAGGGCACATGAAGTGCCTGTTCATTTTGATGTGTCCATAAGAGCACCACAAGGTTTTGCTCTGTCTAAACATCATTAATAATGAATGCTAGGATTTAACTTTTATCAGCTGTTAATCTCCCCTCCAGCTCCTCTGGCTTGCTAGCAGAGTGCTTTGAGGACCAGCTGTTAATAAAAGAGCTAATACTCACCCCAAATGCTCTTATCTCCTTTTTACTGTTGCCTATTGTCAGAATCTTGCAAGTACAGACCCACTAGCAGTGATTACTCAGTGCTTTGGCCAACAGTATTTGCAGGATCAGGCCCACAGACTGCTTTTCAAGGTACAACATGAATCGACATTTATGGTACTCCCCATGTATGTGTTTTGTTTTGTTTTTAAATTCTCATTCCTTTCTGCCCACCCTCAAATGGATTTTTCATTCTTAAGCTTGTGATCTGAGGAACACAGCAAGTTGTGGCATCGCTCTCTCTTTTTAAGTCAACCATATTGAAGGCTGTCACAAAGTCTAGGCAGTTTCTCCTGTCGCTCTCCAGGCGTAGTCCATCCGCTGGAGTCTCAGCTCGATACCTAGAACAAAAGCCTTACTGACACAGGTCCGGGAATCTAACAGCATCCAGATATGCCTGATGCTGTAAGGCAGCCATTTCTCCAAAAGGGGAGGTGGTGGTTGTTATTATTTTATTATAAACATTTGTATAGCACCAGCCATGTACCTGGTGCTGTACAGAACAAAGATAAAGACGTGGCCCCTGCCTACGGCTTACAATCTAAAAAGACAAGGAGGGGGTGACGAGAGGGGACAAAGGGAAGACAAGGGAGAAGCAAACAAACATGCAAGCGGCTGGAAAGTCTCAGGTGCGTGTGCTTGGCTTGGTTACGGTTAGGCAGGAGTCTGCAGAGGAGGGCAGACCGTAAGTATTTGGGGAAAACAACTAGCAGGCATTGGGAAAGGCGGCACGGAAGAAGTGGGTCTTGAGGAGGGATTTGAAGGTGCGGAGGGAGTAGGTGAGGCGGATGTAGGAAGGAAGGGAGTTGCAGGCATGGGGAGCAGCGAGGGAGAAGGGACGAAGGCGGTTAGGGGAGCATGGGAGACGGGAGAGTGAGGGAGGGGACAGAGGAGAAGCGGAGAGCGCATGCAGGAGTGCGTAAGGAGATTAGGGCTGAGAGGTAGGGGGGAGCTTGGCTGTGAAGTGTTTTATAGGTTTTATACCAGGAGTTTAAACCAGATGCGTTTGGGAAGGGGGAGCCAGTGGGGAGAGGAGAGGAGAGGCTGCACGTGGTCAAAGCGACGGGCTGAGTGGATGACGTTGGCAGTGGAGTTTTGGATGGTGATAAGGGGGGACAGGTGAGAGTGAGGGAGGCCAGCGAGGAGAAGGTTGCAGTAGTCGAGGTGAGAAATGACCATGACATGAACAAGGGTTTTGCAGAGGAGAGAGAGAGAAAGGGGCGGATCCAAGCGCGGCAGGACTTGGCAACAGAGTCAATGTAACATTTAAAGGAAAGATGAGTGTCAAAGATGAAGCCCAAGCTATGGGCTTGAAGAACAGACTGGATGGTGGCTCCATCAATGCGGATGGAGAGGGAAGTGGGAGAGGAAGAGGAGGGAGGAAAAATAAGGAGTTCAATCTTGGCCATGTTGAGCTTGAGCTGGCGTTGGGACATCCAGGTGGAGATGTCAGCAAGACAGTTGACGAGGCGTGAGTGGACAGAAGGGGGGAGAGAGAGAGAGTTGAGTGTCCTCAACGTAGAGATGATATTGGAAGCCGTGGGAGGCAATGAGTTTGCCAAGGGAAAGGGTGTAGATAGAGAAGAGGAGAGGGCCAAGGACAGAGCCTTGGGGAACCCCAACTGAAAGGGGGAGGGAGGAGGAGCTGGAGTTGGGAAGAG
>QEPC01005247.1:1128561-1199639 GCA_003113815.1 Sphenodon punctatus
GGGGGCAAGAGAGTCAAGGGTTGAAGCAAGAGAGGTGTTAAGAGAAGAGATGGCAGAGTTTGGGGAAGAGGAGGAGAAGACTGGAGGGGGGAGAGGGAGGAGGCGAAGTCAAGAGGGGTAACGGCCTGCAAGCTGCAGAAAGGGCGCAGAGCGGGGGAAGACAAGGGGGGTTGGTGGGAGAGGTTGAAGGAGGTGAGGAAGTGGTCAGATTTATGACAAGGATCGAAGGAGGGATCAGCAACAGAGCAATTTCTGGAGAAGATGAGGTCAAGGGAGTGGCCATCAGCGTGGGTGGGGGACTAGAAACTAGGTGATAACTGGCTAGTATCAAATACACTGACGGGTAAGGTGCTGACCTGCCCAGTTGGCAATAGAAATGACTAGCTGTACATGTCATAATAGCATACAGCCAAAAGCTCAGAAATAAGCAGGAAGGCATGGGAGTGAAGCAGCTACTGGACCAAGTGGGGGAGCCAAAGCGAGTCGGTGGCCAAGCTTCTACAGATCAACCCTATTAGAACACTGGAATTCACATGGAGGCAGCCCAGCAAACGCCAGATGTGAGAAGGGTGAGGAATACAGTGAACGGTACCTGTAAGAGTGAAGGAGCTAGCAGAGCAGAGGCAGCCAAGAGTGACAAGGCAGAGGAGCCACGCTGCCTACACAGCAAATTAGAGCAGCGTATCGTTCAGTCTGTGCCCCTGGGTGGGTCTCCTTCGGTGCTCTTCTTGCTCTGGGCTGCCCCTTTGCACATTTAGGGTGTTTATAAACGAGACACTAGCTCTCATTAGTACTCACCAGGTGGGTGTTCGCCTACCCCTTTATTAGGTGTTCACCAGATGTTAGCCTGCAGCCCTCCCTCACTCACTCACGCATGGTGCCATCCACACGCATCCGCCTCCCATTTATCAGGTTTTCCCGCAACCTCGCCCACATCCAGGTCCACCAGCACCATAGAGTTGTGCCTAGCATGGGCTGCTAGAGATCCAGCAGCTGTGAAGCCACTGAAAGAGAAGGAAGCTGCAAGTCCTTCCTGCACCCCCACTTTCTCCTCTTTCAGCGGCTTCACAGCTGATTGATCACTGCTCAAGGGGGGGGGAAGGGGGGTCACAGCCAGCAAAGGCTTCTTCCCTAGCTGTGACCCTCCCCCCTTTCCATCGGGCCAGCCCTCCCATGCTCAGGTGGCTGTTTCCTGCACCCCCGCTCTCTCTCTGATTGCTGTGAAGCTGCTGTAGAGGAAAGTGCTGCTTCTGATGGAAAGGGCGGTCACTGTCAGGGAAGAAGCCTTCTCTGACTGTGACCCCCTGTGACAGGGTAGCCTGAATGGCCCCCTGTCTCTTTAAGAGCTGCAAGGTCTGAAGAGCGGGGCCCCCTTTTAAAGATCAGAGCCATGGGGGGTGGGAGGGCTTTCAGAAGAGCTGAGGACACAGATGTGCCTCCCAGATACCTGTGGGGTATTAGGCGGGCCCTTAGGCCAGCAGAGAACTGAGGGGGAGTTACAGGGAGCTCTAGTGCTGTGCAGGGCAGCTCAGAGAAGCAACTGGGCAGCAGGGAGCGCTGGAGACAGTTCCAGGAGACTCGCCCGTGGACCAGGGCTCCAACGTGGCCAGTAGCGGGCCTTGGCTGGACCCCGGCGGCATGGGATGCTTTTAGAATGAGCAGCGAGGCGGCGGAGGCGGCTAGCAGACTGAGGGAAACGAAGCCAGGTTGGGAGCTGGAAAACTTGCCTGGGCAGGTACTTTAGGGACCCAAAGGGGTTGTGAGACTGGGACAGTGAGCAGACACTGGGGTTGGGGTAGGCGCCCTGTGACACACACACACACCCTTTCCATCGGAAACGGCCGCAGCGCTGATTGCTGTGTAGCCACTGGCAGAGAAGAGAGCTGGAGTGCAGGAAACAGCTGCCCAATCATGGGAGCACGGTTTCTGATGGAAAGGGGGTGGGGTCACGACCAGGGAAGGAGCTTCTCTGGCTGTGACCTCTTTTTCCATCGGAGCCAGGGCTGAGGAGAGGGAAAGTGCTGCGTGGCACCACCTGTGGTGGTTACCGCCAGCACATGAAATGTGGCCAGGAGGTTGCCCATTTATTAACTCCACATGCTAAAAACATGAGGGGGAGCAAGGGGTGGGGTGGGGAGGGCTGCACGGACTGAATATGAACTCCAGCAGGTGGAGCATCCACTGGCTCTCTCCCCCATAGCCTGGCAGCAGCAATGGGGGTGTGGGAGAAGGGGCACCCAGCAGCAGCAGGAGGGGGCAGAGGGGAGAAGGGACACGGGGAAAGGGCACAAGTGGTGCTCACCTCTGGCAGCAGTTAGGGAGGTGAGTGTAGCCTAGAGCAGGAGCTACCTAGAAGTTGAGCCTGGTTGGCTGCGATTAACATCTTGGCCACCCTTGTTTTAGAGACCATCTCTTGGGCCTGTCACTCAGGATGGAAGTTGAAAAACTTAGGCCAATTTCAGACATTAAACCCCCCCTCTCCCCCGCATATTCTGGCTGCGGGGGGTAATGCACAGCCAGAATATGCGCGGGGATCGGCCGGTCTGAAAGGCCCCGCCCACAGCTTTGCTGGCAGAGACAAGCAGGGATGCAGAGCAGGAAATCCAGCTCTGCATCCCTGAGTGTCTCTGCTGACAGAGCCGCACATGGGAGGCGGGACTCTTTCAGACCGGCTGATCCCGGCGCATATTCTGGCTGCGCATTACCCCCCGCAGCCAGAATATGCACAGGCGGGGGGCATGAAAGGGGTCTTAGACCTCGTTCACACCACACTTGTCCCCTTTGGAAACTCACCACTTGTTAATCTCTTTTTGCCCTGGCTGCTGTAGCAAGGCATTCACACAGTCACTTGTTTTCCCTGCATTTCAGTGGCCGTCACCTCTTGCCTCGGGGGGCAGAGAATAAGGGATCCTCAAGGAGCACAGCGCGTGGTCAGGCTTTCATACAACAGAATTTGGGTTTGTGCCCCACTATCAGAGTGTTGTGTGAACGAGCTTTTAGCTTAGTTGTCCACATAGTAGGGATCCCCAGAATTCATGTATTTGTCCATTCTCGGTTGTTTTTCCACCATTTCTTTTCTGCAAGTGCCACACAATATTCTGTTGGTGCATTATTTATCTCCACGTCGTCTGTCTTTTGATCCTTTGGATGCTGAGAAAGTCACTTAACCCCTTTTGCATCCCTGGTGGTAATCGTTATTGATCAGTTCTATAGCTATTTCAGCGTTCCAGGCACTTCACAATCCTTCTCTAGTTCACTCTCACAACAACCCTTGAAGGAACGTCGTCATTATTCCCATTTTACAGTTGGGGAACTGAGACTGAGAGAGAGTGAACTGTATGAGGCCACCCTTCATGTCTAACAAAGGATTGGATCCCGGGTTGCCCAGGTCCAAGTTCTCAAATGTGGGAGGGGGCGCCCCCAACACATAGGGCTCATGAATAAAGGATTCCAGTGTTTGCAGGGGGCCCTAACCATCATTTCTCAGAAGGCCCCAATTTTCCTAAATTTGGCACTGAGTTAATACTTCCAGTGATTTTGAAGAGATAGCAAATGCATAGTTCAGGATTCAAGCCGGTCTCTAACTTAGGGGTTAGGATCAGCCTCTTGTTGAAGCAGAGTATCCCTCACCTCCCTGCTGCTTCCTCAGGACCGTAAGGTGTTGGCAGACGGGGTGACATGCAGGCTGCTGAGTCTCCCTCTGGGCCCTGTCACTCCGCTATTGGAGGACATGGCACTGGTTATGACCCTCAAATGTGCCACACATTGTGCTTTGTCTTGCGGAGTAGGTGCTAATGTCCCTTGCAGAAGTTGTCCACACAAGGGAAATGCAAATAGCATTTTAGCACGACTTAATTTCAGGAGTGCTTTCAAACAAATGAAAAACTGAGCTTAGAACTCCCTCTCAACTGTTGGCACCTTTATTTATGTTGTTCCCTTTGAGGGAAAAAATTCTTCAAACAATGAGGATAGAAATGGGCAGGAAGGAGATGGCCAGAGCCACAAAACACTAGTCTATTGATCTGATGCAAACACACCACTTGATATCTTTAAATGTAACACTCCCAATGTGTTTGCAGGGAACACATGAATGACATAGCAATGCAATCATGTTCACATCCCGAGAGCCCAACACATGGACAAAACGATGTTGAAATCGTTATGCTGCTTACATGCAATGCCGTGCTGGGGCCATTTGCCATCCAATAAATGTTATGTTTAAAGACACCCTCCGTTACACTGGGCCTGCAGCCCCAGGCATTAGGGGTTAGAACTTCTGAGGGTTGGGTGCTCTCCTCTTGGATGTTCATCTGCTGCCTTGAGACAAGGTACTGGACTAAATGGGACGCAAGTGTGCGCCATTCTGGTCCTGATTATACTCCGGGCTCAAGCCTTTGGTGGCAGCTGACACAGATTGACCACTAACACTTTTTTATTCTTATCTTGCACAGCACGGTGAGGGCCTCAGAAGGACCCATCTACAAAGGGGTTTGTAAATGCTTCTGCCGCTCCAAAGGGCATGGCTTCATCACTCCCGCAGACGGAGGGCCAGACATCTTTGTGCACATTTCCGAGTAAGTGTTTTGTAGCAGAGTGCTGCACGGTAACTTGTGCTCTCTGAGGTGTGTGATTTAATGTTACCCTGGTAATCCATATGGATTGTGGAGGGAAATGGGCTGCTTCGCAGAGTCAAAAAGAAATATACAAGAATATCTTTGGCAATATCCGTCCAAGATGGAGGCTCAGCAGCGATGGTGACTGAACCTTTAATAAGTGTTTGTCTAATTAGGGCTTGTTTGGTTTTCTGTGGCTCCATTCTGGTTTGGATTGTATGATTTTGGGTTGTACACGTTTATTGGCAATTACAGTTCTAGAGAAATCTTCATCATGCTTGCTTTCACAGCTTGTCTTATTTGTTCCACCCTTCTTCAGATATACCAGGCTGGCAAGCTTGACTTTTCCTCTTCCAGTGAAAATTGTTTTACTACCTTAGCTATTTTCCAGCAGGGAGCTCATTCCAGCAGGGAGCTCATATTGTGCTAAGTGTTGTACATGGTCATCCATGTCTACTGGCGACCGAGCCTTTAACTTAGTTGTAACACCATCATGGTAGGGACCCCCAGAATTAGTGTTTTTTTTTCCATTCTCTGTTTTGATTATGTGATGATTATACATATTGCCAGTAGTGCCTAAATCCCCCGATGTAGTCTGGGCCCCTCTTGTACTAGGAAGTGGAGTCACCAGGTGCCTGGCTAGAGTGGAGCTTGGATTCAGAGGTGGGGCTGGCAGGAGGAAGACACTTTCTGAAGTTCTCTGTGGCCCCGCTCCTCCAGGGCACTTACTGAATGATTTCACGTGCTTGGGAGACAGGGCAGTGAAATGGAGATGAAATTCAATGTTGATAAGTGCTACACCTAGGGGGAAAAAATATCCTAAATACACATACACAATGTTGGGTTCCTAACTAAGTATTAGAGAGGGCAACAAAGATGATCAAAAGTGTGGAATAACTTCCGTACGAGAAGAGGCTCAATTGGTTAGGCATCTTCAGCTTAGAGAAGAGATGACTAAGAGTATACGATAGAAGTTTACAAAGTCCTGAGTGGTGTGGAATAAGTAAATAGGGCAGGGGTTCTCAACCTTTTTACAGTCATCATGAGCACTGGAGTGACATAAGTGATTTATTGGGAGCACTGCATGAATGAGCTTGGGGAGCTCTTTCACCCATTGCTTGAGCACTTTGATGCTCCTGAGCACCAGGTTGAGAATTCCTGAAATAGGGAGCTGTTCTTTACCCCTTCTCATAATACTAGAACTAGGGGATACCCTATGAAATGAACACAGCAGATCGGGTGGCAGATTTAAGACCATTAAAACGAAGTATTTTTTCACAATCCCGTGAGGTAGGTCATTACTATTCCCATTTTACAGATGGGGAACTGAGGCTGAGAGACGGTGACTTGCCTAAGCCCACCCAGTGAGTCCATGGCTAACACTGGACTTACTGGGTCTTAGTCTCTTGGGGCCAAGTCCAATGCCTTATCCACTAGATTACACTGGTTCTGTGTGAATAAAGTACCTGTATCTTCGGATATCAGCTTGGCCAGAAACTAGGTGATGGCAGGGGGCTGGGGGTAGGTGGCATCCAGCTCCCCGAATGTACCAGGGTTCCAAATTTCTCTCAACAGGCCTCGTCACAACAGTTCATTCCAGGATTGGCTGTCTTGTGATGCTTTGATAATCTGAGCACATGTGGCTGGATGCAGTTGTCTGGTCTTTTCACTGGCAAAAGAGTTGCTTCACAAGCAATTTAGCAAGCTGTGCACTTGTAAAGTAGTAGGACCGGGAGGTTATATCTGTTTAGGGCTCTGTCTGCTCTTGGGGAAATCAGTGGGAGTTTTCCCACTGACTTTAACAATGAGGACTGGGCCTCTGGCAGAGTAGTCCCTATTGTAGTTCAGTTTCAGAATAATCTTCAGTTATTAAAACCATTGACACTTTAACCCTCTTTATTTAAGCATGACGATTATTGAAGTGTGGAAAAATTCAGCACACCCTGCATCCCTTAATTATCCTGAGTGTGTTTGGAGAGGATTGATATGGCTTTTTTTGTGACTTGAAAGGAAAAGGAAATCTCAGCGTCCCTTAATTCTGATATTGGGTAGTGCAGAAAAGATGATTTAATGATTTGGTGGATTGTGTCGCCAGCACATGTGGGTGAGAAGTGTGCTTTCTTGTTAACAGGAATAGCTCATCTGAACAGCATTGTAAACTATAATGGTTCCCTGGGCTCAGTCGGGACTTGGGCTCAACTGATTCTTTTTGTTTTGCTTTGATTATTTATTTATTTCAGTTTTATTCCACTGTTATAGCCTACACGTGCTACTAATTTACTAGAGCAGAGCTTGCTAAGTTGCTTATGAAGAAACTCTCAGTGAAAACACACATGTGAAAAGGCCACACGTGCTCAAACGCATTATCAATGGATCACATTCTATATATTATATATGTCTATATGTATACAGACATAGGCCCTTTTCAAACGGGCCACGGGGGGGCGGAGAATGGGTGTGTGGCGCGTGGGCGGCCATCACACGGACACATGCCCATCTCCACCCACCTCCACCAATCTCCATGCACGGAGCCATTCCTGTTTTGGCCTATGGCTCCATGTGTGGGCAATGCGTGGAGCGCGGGAGCGCACACGCACACCCACCCACCCACCGTGGTGGTCACATGGCGCCCCCCCATTCCTACATGTGGGCGGGGGGAAGAGGGGGCATCTCATGTGAAATAGGCCATAGAATGTACAAAAATAAAAATAAAAAAGAATATTAAATTACGTAAAATTCCAGTGAAACCACTCCCAAACTCTATCCCGACCAGCTAAAGACCCGGACAAATAAATAGGTCTTACAGTGCATCACTGTCTACTTATAATGGTATTTCTTCTTCTTCTTCTTTCTTCTTCATATTTGTGCAACTTTTAAAAATGTGTAAGTCTGAATTTCAGTATATGCTTTCTTTTTGTTTTATGCCGCCTTAACTATTAACTTCCAGTCCCCCTGGAATCAGGGTTGACCTTGCTGGGTGTGTCAGGAGGAGGGCAGTTACCCTGGGCTAGGGATGTGCGAACGCGGTTCGAACTTTCAGAATTTGTCCAAACCCAACCAGTTTGGACAGCTGAACTGAACAGCCGAACCGAACGCCCGAAGCCCCGAACGGTTTGGCTGCGTTCGGATGAGTTTGGGCGCGTTCGGGTGGGGAAAAACTGACTGGCAGGCCGGGTGTGTGTGTGGGTGGCAGCTGAGGAGCAGACTTCATCGCGCCAGGGGTGGAGAGGCTTGGAATAGCAGCCAGCCTGACCAATCACCATCCCTCTTTTCCTCAGACCACGCGCTTCGCAGTCTGCGATTGGCCACGGACTAGGCTGCACAGAGCCAATGGGGCTTGTGGTAAGACGGGCGCAGCAAGTAACAAAAGTCATTGCCCCCCGCCCTTCCAACACCTTCTGAGCTAGCCACTGATCCTGTCAGCAGCCGTTTTCAGAAGTCTCCCTCTCCCAGCAGTTTGTGTTCCTCCCAATCCATTGCCATCCTCCTCCTATTTCACCCATTTCCACACATTTACCTCCATAGTTTCATTTATTTAGATTATATAGATTTAGGTGTTATTGTTATTTTTTTACCCCTCCCTGTGTTCTTTCTCCCTCCCCTCCATTGAATGCTTCCCTCCTCCCTGTATATATTCCATCCCTGATTCCCTTCCCTTGTTTTTGGATTTATTTAGAGTAGCATTAGATTGATTTAGGTTTCATTTCAGTTTTGTACCTCTCCGTGTGGTGTTTGTTGTGAGCTGTCTGTGTTTCCTCCCCGTCCCTGTGTGTGTGTGTGTGCGTGTGTGTGTGTGTAATGTATATATGTAATTACTATAGATAGATAGTTGTAGGAGTTAGCTTAGTTATAGAGCTAGATAGAGATAGTGTGTAGTGATTCAGTTTTAATATTGTAGATATTAGATAATATTCCGTTTAGTTCCATAGGTTTTAGAATAGTTAATGTAGATATATTTAATATTAGATTCCAAATTTGAATGAATGAATAAATAAATAAATAAAATATATAAAATCTTCCAGTGCATTCTTTGGGTGGGAGAAATGGAGAAGGGAAGCAGGAGAGGCCGGTCTGCTGCCCGTTAGGCAGGCAATGGGGCACGTGGCAGAGGTGGCAGGGGCCGTGCCAGCGGAGTGGCAGTAGGCATCAGCAGCAGCCTGAGCCCATCACCACGCCCCAAGCAGCACAGGCCTGATTTTGGCAGTCAGGCTTCAGAGGCTCCCAGCAGTGGCACTAGGGGTGTGGTTCAGCGGCGCCTCCTGCCAGCGTCGTCCACTGCCATGCAGGGAACTGGAAGGTCTGCACTCCAGGAGACTGTGGCTGTCTCTGCTGCGGCTGCAGGAGCAGGTGCAGGTGCTTCGGGGTCGGATATTCCTCCAGGGCCACCAGTGTCCCCGACCCCCATTATTGATGTGATCCCCAGCAGTACAGGACTGGTGGATCGCACCCCGGCTGCTAGAAGCAGGACCCGATCCCCAGGCAATGGTGGCAGGGAGAGGAGGAGCAGCAGCAGCTATAGGGGGCACAGGGGATGTGTGATGACGGACAACGTGGCCAACATATTGAGGGCAGTCCACGAGGGGGGCTTCACCAGCATCCCTTATGCCGCACACACCCTTCACCTGGTGGCCAGGGATGCTCTGGACTTGGGGGAGAAGGGGATTGGGGCAGGCACTCTTAGTTCCCTGATCGAGCGGGGGAGGAAGTTGGCCGGTTTCTTTAACCGGAGCGTGAAGGGCAGCGACCTCTGGGTGAAGCAGGCAGAGCAAGGCTCCCCAGTGCACCAGCTGGTGCAGGATGTGTCCACCCGGTGGAATTAGACGTTCCTGATGCTTGAGCGACTTCTTGAGCAGAAAGCCGCCTTGCATCAGGTTCAACTGGTGATGGCCAGCGGGGCACCTCCAGGGTACAATGAGGCGGAATGGGAAATCCTGGCTCACACGGTCTTCGTGCTGAGACCGTTCCTGGCCATGATGGAGACCATCAGCTCCTCCATGGCCACCATCAGCCAGGTGACCCCTCTGGTTCAGAGACTCCTGAGGAAGCTGGAGGAGATTCTCCAGGAGTGGGATTGTGGCCCTCAGGGCAGGAAGCTGGTGGATGAGGTGGTTGCCCTGATGTGGCAGCTGAAGGCAGGGCTGAAGGTGCGGTTCGATGAGCTCCTGCAGTGGGAGGAATACGTGTTGGCAACCATGCTGGACCCCAGGGTCAGGGGCAGCATGGCACGCCAGACAGCGCTCTATGGCCACTGGAAGGGTGACCTGGTGGAGAGGGTCCGGCAGGCAGAGTGGGCTCTGGAGAGTGCACGGCAGCAGCAGCAGGACGCCCCTGGGGATGGTGGGAGTGGGATCAGCCACCACTTTCAGCTGGTGGGGTCTATCCCTGCCCCCAGCCCTAGCAGTAGCAGCACCAGTAGCAGCACCATTGCCAGCAGCAGCTCGTACGTGCAGGGCACTCTGGCGAGCATGGACTCGTGCACAGCAGGGCAGGCAGCATGGCTGAGGGCAGTGGTGGAGGTGGTGCCAAGGCAGAATTACGTGAGGGAGTATGATGGCGCCTCCGCAGCAGTGGAGAGCCAACTGGAGGAGGAGCCATGCATCGAACCCAGCAGCGATCCCTTGGCCTACTGGGCCGGCAAGACCAACCTGTGGCTGGCCCTGTCCAAAGTGGACAAGGGTTTCTTGTCCTGCCAACCAATGAGTATTCCCAGCGAGCGGGTGTTCTCGATGGTGGGGGACATTTGTTCGCTGCACTGCCTGAGACTGGGGGCCAAGTTGGTGGAGCAGTTGCTTTTCATCAAGGTGAACCTTCTGCTGCTGGGATTCCCTGAGCTGCCCTTGGACATGGATTGATGGTGCGGTGGCACACGCCATCCTATGCCAAGGGCAGTCTTGGGACGGGGCTCTTCCTCAATCTAGGCTGCTGCTGCTGAGGTACTGTCCCTTCCTCCCAATGCCCGGCGCCCGCCCTGCCTCTCGCTCTCACTAGATGGCCTCGGCCGGCCTATCTGACTGACCTTATGACACCGGGTGGCATTGGGAAGCTGTAAGCCTGCTAGCCGGCCTCTAGCTAGACAATCTTCGCTGCCTATCTGACTGGCTTTCTCTTGCGCTGCACAGTCTTTGCCACCCTATCTGAGTGCCCTTCCAAGGTCCTAGCCTGCCTTTCCTACTGCCTCTCATGCCATGCTGCCTGTCTGCCCGCCCTGGTTGCCAACCTCAACCCTGCTTCAGCCTGCCTTCCGTTGCTCATGCCATGCTGCCTGTCTGCTGCTGCTGCTGCTGCTGCCTCTGCTGTGCCATGGGTTCTGCTACCGGGGAATCCAATGTCTGCCGCTGCTCCACCGATGCCTGACAGCCTGCAATGCCCGGCCAAGTAGGGATGCCAGGCCAGCCACCAAACCCCAAGCCTTCCCGGCCTCTGCTGCTGCCGCTGGGTCTCAGACGGCCAGCCATGGCGCCACGGGCACCCCCAGGGGCCAAGTGCTGAGCCTGCCTGCCCGGGCAACCCGAGGTGCCAACCCCAAGCCTTCCCAATCTCTACTGCTTCTGTGTCTCCAACAGCCTGCCATGCCCCCACGGGCACCTCTGGAGCGCCCCAAGCCTCTGCAACAGTCAAACTTTCCGAACGTTCAGGGGGTCTGAACTCTGTGGGACCGAACACACAAACCAGAACTATGTTTTCGGACCAAACGTCCAAACATCTGAACTGCGTTCTGTTCGCACATCCCTACCCTGGACCCTGTACTGTGTGAGGTCCTCACAGGAAGTGCTTCCCTGAGAGCCTTCAGATTGGCACAGAGGGCCTCAGGAGTCTCCATCCCTGCTCGTGAAGGGCCTCAAAATATTGGAGCTCCACCACTTCTGAGTTACCCCAGGAGGCCGAAAAATAGGGTTATCATACTTACCTTTTAAAAGAGGACACTTAGGAAAAATATATGGTGCAGGGCGGTATTGGTCCCAGTGCAGCCCTGCACATGATTTTCTCATAATTGTCCTCTTTTAAAGGGGAGGCATGTTAACCTTCCAGAAACCCCACCCCTGCTGCTTCCAGGGCCCCTTAGGAGTGACAACAGCAGTGGGCTCCCAGGATCATGTTGCTCCCAAGGCACCCAGAGGAACGCTTCATATAGGGTCTACCACTTGCCCCCCTACCATGGGCCCTGCCACTTTTAAGGCCTGCCCTGCCCGGAATGTGGTATTGTTGAGGATCTCGGCTGCCACTGAAATGAACCTTTTGGAAAGATGCACTTGCACCTACTTTTTAAAGTTGCTCCCACAACTGTAAGTGATAGCAGCAAGGCTACATTTCACTGCAGACATTTCTCCTTGCCCCATCAAACTGAATAACCATTTCAGTACATCTTGTAAAAACAAAGAAGAAGCTAATATCCTATCAATGCCGTGTCTCCCTTTCCCTTAAATAAGGTCCTTGGCTTAATGAACTTTTTAGACAAATATGCAGAGTGTCTGAAAAATTCATTACCTCAAGGGGAGGTAAGCGCCTGCCTTCCAGGGGGAGAGAATCAAAACCCAGTGACTATTGTGTGGTTGAAACTAATTAAAACCTTTCCCTTGGCCGCCTCAACAAGTATCCTCAGAGTGTGGAGGCCATGCTATTTATTTATTTATTTATTTATTTATTTATTTTATGGACCACTTAAATTTGGACAGTCCAAGAGAAGACTGAGTTTCCAGTTGCTATAAGAGGTTGAAGAGGAAATAAACCCCCTCTTCTGCCTGGCAGAATTACTCTTTTGCCCACTGTCGTTACAAGCAATTCCTTAATTGGTGGAAAAGTCCATATTTGACAGAGCTAGGGGTTTCCATCCCTCCCTGGGAAGAAAAGCAGGCAATGCTAGTTTGCATATATTTGAATATTTATGTATATTCAGATTTTAAATAACATTGAGGCGGTGCTTTGAAAAGTCCCTTATTTCCATGTGCCATACATCCATAGAGCAGACATCTCGGATGATCAATTTCTAGACATTTGGTTCCAGAAGGATCTTGGGGCTTCTGGGATTTGTTTTACCATGAACCCTGGTCACACCTCCCTCTGTTTGAGATTGCCAGATGGGAGCATGTTGCTTTGAGAGGAACAGCTCAGACTGAGGGCATTTGGAGTCAGTAGCCAGTTTATGCCCTGATCTTGTCATGTTAAAGTCACTAAGTGATTTAACTTCAGTGGACACAAGAGCAAGCCCTTAATGATTCCTGGAATAGTTTTGGTGTTCTGTCATTGCTTTGCAGCTCTGGCTCTGAAAATCCAAACTCCGGTGCTCCTTAAGGGAGATTTCTCCTTCCTTGTTTCAGCCCTCCTTGACTGGGGAGGGATGCCCCCATAATACCTATGCACAATTAGCAGAGGCAGCCACCTGTGCAAATTTTTAAGGAACAGTTATGAAAAATACATGTTGCAGGGCTTTTTCATAAGTGTTCCTTAAAAAGCAACCCCAGCTGTCGGAGCCCTCTTCTCCAGCCTCGGTATTAAAAGTTGAGTTCATGCCTGAGTCCAAGGTGCACTATAGCCACCGGTCCACAATATTCCACCCCCAAGCCCCATTGCCAGTCTTGCAGCAGCAGTCTTACGAGCATCGCATTAGCTGAATTCTCTACCCCAGGCAGGATAAGACTCCAGCCTTTTCACTCCTTTCAGATGTCTCCAACTCACTCTCCTTTTTTCTTTCACAAACCTATCGTTTTCTCCTGTTCTCTCTGTGCTTCAGCCAGGTGGTCACATTTGCCTGGTTCCCCTCTCTCCTGATTGATCTCGGATAATAGAGCTCCCCTGGCCTCTATGAATTAGCCCGGAGCATTCAGCCTTGCTCCCCTCTGTCACACCTAGGTGGCAGGACTTGGGGCCTGCCCAGGTGAGTTAAGCAGGGGAAAGAAAAGCACAGCTCTGCAGCACAAACAAACGCCAAACCTGACATCTCTTCATTAGTATCTCCCGTGCTTGCTCATACTGTACAAGTCCTAACCAGTAAGGGGGTAGCTATAGATAGCTGCACCAGGGCCCACAAGCCTGGGAGGGAGGGGGGTGGTCTAGGCTCCCTGGTGCAGCTGTGTTTCCGGAGGCCAGGAAGGGCTCTCTTCTGCAAAAGGGCCCATTCCAACCTAGCTATGACCCTTCTTGACCAGCACAGCTACTTTGTACTAGTGAGGGCTGGGGTACCTCCAATCAAGCCCATATTACCTAGCATGTGATTACCCTGTCACATGCTAAGTAACAAGACATGTTAGCTCACTGCCTCTCTCTGGGGAATCCCGGTGGATTAAATGTCCATTCTGTAGTATGCAGGGTACATGGTTCAGAGAACCATGGAAATTATGGGTTCTCTTCACTGCCTTAATGCAGTCTCTGGCACCATAGCATCATTTGTTACAGTGGATTCTGAACCCACTGAAAGCCCTTGCATTAAAGCAATTTCCCTTTGACCTAATCTCAGGCCCATGGGGTTTAGCAAAAGCCATGGTGGTATTAATAGCAACTGTGTGGGAAAAAAGAACCCTTAATCATTCCATATTTAGACAGATGTTTCACAGGGGTCCTTTCTTTGAATGATGCACAGGTCTCTCTAAAAATAGGGTAGTATGGGATGCTCTATGTCACTGCATTTGGGTAGCAATGGGAAATGAGAACAGGATAATCTGAAAATTTAAACCCACATGGACTCAGCATAACACTGCGGGTGAAAACAGACGTTCACGCAACTCCGCTTTAACACTACTTAACATTTCTTATTCAGGTTGCAGGGCTGTATTGGCATCCTTATGCAGGCCTGCAACGTGCATACAAAATGTTAAAGTGGTTTTAAAGCAGAGTTAAGGTGCTTGTCTGTTTTCTTTCACCCTGAGTTAGAAAAAATGTTTTCATTAAGGCTGGCTGGGAACTAAGATTTTTTGTCCTGTGGAAAAAAAATTCTGTTCAAGTTGGGATAAGATTTTGAAACTTTTCTCAAACGGAGTATTCTGTAATTTCATTTTGGTCATTTTTGAACCAATCCAGAGTCTTCTATTTTGAATTTACTGCCTCTTTATGTCCCAAATGAGCGTTTCTTTTGCAATACGTTGTGCATCCACAGGCTTTGTGAAAAATGTAGTTCTGCAGTGGAACCAAAATAGCTTGGTGGTTTTTTAATGAAAAATTGTTAGAAAGAATGGGTTTTTCACAAAACTTCTTTTTTTTTCTTCTTCCCTCCCCTCAGTAATGACACAAAGTCTTCAAGGGGATTTTGATGCCTCATTTCCATCCATTTAAAATTAATGGAAATTGGACCTGAGGTGGCTTTGAAAACCTCAGCCAAAAGCTTGAAGAGGATTACTGTTTAAATGTTAACTAATGGGAACTGGGTGTCCACATCTGAAGATCACTTTGGAAGGAGCTCAGCCTTCTGTTCTATTGACATTAATTAACATGTGCATAATAAGAATGTTTTAAAGTTGTAGGATGTTTTTACACGTGACTGACTGCCTCCACCATCACAGACTTCTCTGGGCAGTGGAGACAGCCCTCACCCCAATTGGGATTGCCAGGCCACCAGAGAAGTATGACGGTGGCCCCGGGCTGATGCACAGATGTCCCTGCCCCTGCGCTGTGTGCAGTGCCCCTCCCCACCGGCTGACGGGTGACCATGGCAGTCATTGATGGCCGTGATGGCCCCCAGCCCCCGCTGCTACTCTGGACCGAGTTGAGTGAAGCTGGGCTATCAGACGTGATAGCTTGCTTCCCTCCAGGTCCCCCGGCTGTCTCCCAACCATGACCGAGCTTAGCCCCGGGCTGTCACTTGGGGCGTTTCCTGAGCTAAACCTCCACCGTGGTCAGGAGCCGGATGGTGGTATCATCTGGCGGCTGTGACGCTGGGCACGGATTAATCTGTGCCCAACATCCTGTCTGAAAAAACTCCTAGAATCTTTGCAGATTTGTTATGAACTTCTTCATTTGTTGATGTATTTATATCCTGCTTTAAATGACTTATATCCTGCTTTAAATGTGACCCTTCCAGTAAGGGATAATTTTATTTATTTAGGTTTCTACCTCACTTGAGAATAAGGGGATTTGCCGACTAATCTGACATTATTATTATTATTTTATTTATCATTTTATATTGTGATTTCTGCATTCGGAGTGCCTCACAGTTCTTGTCTAGTTCACCCTCATCAACCCTGTGACTTGGATCCTTATAATTCCCATTTTGTTGATGGGGCGCTGATGCTGAGTAATACGAATTTGTCCAAAGCCAGCACCTTGTCCACTAGGCTACGCTGGCTGTAGTACCAAGTAGCTTACCCTATATTCTTGGCATTCAGAGAAAACATTTCTGATTGAAGTTCATGACCCTTCAGTGAGACCTCACTGCAGCAGGCGGGTGGTGTAGACTGTGACTTAAACTGACTTTGGAAGAAAACAGATATGACGTTAACACCACTGGAACACCGCTGTAACATTTCTTATGCATGTTGCAGGGCAGCATAGGGCACCAGTACAGCCCTGCAACATGCTTAAGAAATGTTAAAGTGGTGTTAAAGTGGAGTTAGTGTCATGTCTGTGGAATTCTTGGAATGTTTATGGGGTCACTGCCATGGATTGTGGAATGGCTGGAGGAGACTAGATGGGTAGAATTTTTTCTAGATATCATTCAGATGTGACAGCTACCATGTAGCGTGAGGTAGCTACTATATAGCACTACCCACTGTTTTACAGCCAAATGTTCAAATGCTGTCGCTACCTAGTCTAGCTTTGCATCTGAACCAGCTTACAGCAGATATTCATAACGGGGGAATCTCTAGATGGAAGGGAACCAAGATGGGAGGATGCAGAAGGACAACCTACCCCTTGGATAAACCCAAATGCGGGAGGTTCAGTAAGGCTCGTGGCACGGATAGTCCCATAAAAGCATGAGCAAGAACAAAATGAAATGTTAAACAAAGGAAAATCTTATCAAAAGGAACCAGAGTGTCTGTCCATTCATATAAACTATTGTGTGGATTTGAATGGGCAGGAGACGTCTCTAGCTCTCTTGTGCTGCTGTATGGTAGATCAGCGTGGTCCCAACCACTTGTTGACAAATCTCACAGCACTGAAAATGGGCAGTCACGGCTCACCAAGACTAACAAACATTGAGGGCATCTTTTGACAAATGGCTACTTTGATGTAGTTAAGCCTTAAATCCTTTTTTACGCATGAATTGTTAACAGGTCGAGAGCTCTAAATCCAAGTGATTTGGGAGTAGGAAGAGAGGTACATACTCCTGAAAAATGAGGAGTGCGTACTCCCCATTGCTTTTTACTTTGATGTAACAGTGTGCATGGACCCTTTCAGTATTTGCCTTTGGCCATTGCGAAGTAACTACATCTGTTTGCAGCTGCATTGGGAACAGCACCAAAGTGGAATACTTTAATTGAATTAAATCAAGGTAATTACTTCAGTTTAACACTGTTTGTTGGAATGTGTCCCAACTTAGACGCTCAAGTCATTCTGCTGGCCCAATCAGACATGCTCACAGAGACGGTGTCTGTCACGGAAAGCTGTTTGTGTAGCGACTGTCCCTTTTTGCAGCTACTGGTGATACGTCATTGGTCATTCCTTAGAGCAAGGATAGGAAACCTCAGGCCTGGGGGGCCAAATGTAGCCCACAGCTAGTTTTTATGTGGCCCTTTCCAGTTCCCGGATCTTGTCTGTGAATCCAGTTCACACCCCATTGCACTGGAAGACTGAGCTCAGGATAAGGGAGCAGAGATGCAGGGGCACACACAAGGATAGGGGACAGATCCATGATCTGGACCCTCTTCTTTCTGATTGCACTCGTTGAGTTCCCCCACCCCCAACTTCTGTGCGGATCTCGGAGTTTGTGCTAATTTTCAAAGTGGCCCCTGGGAGGGAAGAGGTTCCCCACACCTGCCTTAGAGCATTCCACACTAGGAGTATGTCTGAACCTATCCTCTAGCTCCCATACACTTATTTCGGCCTATGGCCAGCTGTCAGGCTGGAACATACTACGCTTTGTTGGCACATTCTTGGATGATGTGTCTTTCAAGGCTCAATAGCGCTCCTGACATGGATATCCTGGTTCTTTTGTGCAGGGTGGGCCTCTCATTGGTGCCATGCCCTGGGGGTTTATTCTGCCTCTAATGGGGTCTGGAGTTTATAGTAATGGGACAATCAGTTTACTAAGGGATGAAAATAAGATTATGGAATTTATTTTCATTTTTGGAAGGATTTGGATTGGAGAGCTTTTCCACATGACTAACACATGCTTTACTAAAGCTTTACACATACTTAGACAGTATTTGCAGATCTTTACAGGTACAGCCCATTTGATGGGGGTGCACATGAGTTTCCCCTTTGCCCATGCATTCCTCCTTGGTTTAATCTTTACTCAGAACAAGCCTGCTCTGATTGCTTAAACACTGGGCCCGTGATCTCCTACTTAACACTCTTTGCTCCCTTTGTTGAATTTATTTGGCTTATAGGATCTCTGTGAATTCCCGAATCGCAATATCAGGCTTCTGCTTCCTAGCAGAACTTGGGGAAACTGCCTTCCCATGCATTATTCTGTGTCTGCAGCCTTATCTACTCCTCTCCTGGAGGGCTGGCATCTTACCTATATCTCTATTCTGCCTCCCCCCCCAGGTTTAAAGGGTTTAGTCGGTGTAGCAGTTTGTGGTGTAAAATGCAGTCATCTAGAGCTGTCTCTGTTTCTTCTCAACAGCATTGAAGGAGAATACGTTCCCATGACAGGCGACGAGGTCACCTACAAGGTGTGCTCCATTCCCCCGAAGAATGAGAAGCTCCAGGCCGTGGAAGTGGTGATCGTCCACCTAGCACCTGGGACAAAGCATGAGACCTGGTCGGGGCATGTCATTAGCTCCTAAGGGTCCCCCACCCCCTGTGAGAAGCTTAGGATGACTGAGGTTGCTGTGCCTGATCTTGTTTAACAAGTGACGTTCATGTGAGACTGACCAATCTGTCGTGAGTGAGGGGGAATGTTGTTAGAATTGTAACCAAGTTCAAGAGGATCATTTTTGTAACAGGCACAACAACACTTAAATAAAAGAGAATACGTACTCTAAGGTGGGAGGGATCTAACTTCACGTTTCTCCAGACGTTCTAAAATAAAAGTTCTGGCCCATCTGCTGTTTAGGGGAGGCCCATAAGAATGAGAAACTCCAAGCTCGAACCTGTCTGAGCTTTCCTCTCAAGGCAACAGCAGTGAGGAGGCTGGCTGAGAGGCTGAATTTCTGTATCAGCGCAGATTAATCCTACTCCTAACGGTGCCTGAGTAAAGCAGCCATTGCTACAATTTCCTTCACCCCAATCACTGACAAGCTAAGCAATGGCTGCATTGTTAAAAGTTTTAGTTGCGTGCGTGTGTCAGCTGGCAGTTCAACCGCATCTGCCCAGCCTAAGCTTTCAGGTAGACTGTTGGCAGGTTTTATTCTTGTCCACAGCAACTAACTCTTGACCCTCAATGGTTTTGTGAATTTTCTTTGGGTGCCTTCATGATTGATCAGCTCTAGATTTGCAGGCCAACAGTTACAAAGGGAGGATGAGCAGAAGGGTGGCTAATTCACAGCCTCTTAATTGTGCCTGAATTTCATGAAATCTTAAAAAATAAATTTAAAAAATAACCCAAACCCTGCCTTGAGTTTTCTTATATTAATGTTTGCTACCATAGTTGGTCCCCGTTGCAATTAGTCAGCATTTCAGGCAGAAAAAATGCATTCTTTTCACCTCCTGAAAAGCAAGCTCTTTGCTGCTCTGGCATGTAGAACAATGTGTAATTTATTTAGTAGCTTTACCCCTAGTGTGACTCTCCTTGTGTTTGGTAGAGTATATGTGAATGGAAACTCCTGTGGTCCCCTGGCTCTGCTTTTGGGTGCAAGAGTCTATGGAGAGAAACTGTTGTAACTATAGTAATTCCGCTGCACTATTTTTTTATACTGTTTTGCTTGGTGAGAATGTATTCTGAATGAAGTGTGTTCCCTACTGTACGCTTAAGAGATGGCTCTTTTTTCCTTAACATGAAAAAAATTAATTAAAAGTTTGGAATTAACATCTTTCCTCACCTTTTCTTCTTTTTTCACCCTAATAAATCAGCACTTTGAGCTGCTGTGGAAATGTTCTACCGTACATAGATACATAGGCCCCTCCTAGCTCTTGGCAGGTGCACAAGAGAACAACCATCTTTTGCTACTTAGGTCTCTTCTTTGAGGCTCTCTACCTCATGCCACATCGTCCTCCATCTGTGGCTGTTCCCTTTAACTGTCCTCTCCCATGTCGCTTTGTGTTTCTGACTTTTCTTTTACTCATGGGCACCACTAGCTTATCTGCTTTGTGGTTCTTGACTCTTCAGTTCACCAACATGACCCAAACGTTCTTACTGGTGTATCCCAAGCAGTTCAGACCATAACAGTTAAAAGCACAGGAATGTGCATGTTGTTGACAACTGTGATATTTTGTCTGAATTCCTTAAGATTGTATTTAACAGCTACTGTTTTCCAGCTGTGGAGGCTCCTGCCTTAAGGCTTGTCAGTTGTGGGTTTAACACAATGGTTATTTTTTAAACGAGCAAGGCTTGAGCAGGGAGGGGTTGAGTGGCACGGCAGCAAAGCACTCATGCACATGGAGTGAGTGGGGAGGGCAGATCTCTGGGTGTCCATCGCACCCACTAAGGCAGACCCCACATACGCCCTCCACCACGGACCGGCCCTGCAAACAATTCATATGGGTGGACGTTTCTCTCCCCCCACCCCCACCTGGCAGCACCTCCCACCCTAAGCCCTGCCCATCTTCCTGCCCTCTGCCATGATGCACAGCCCCAGACACCATGGAAACATGAAGCAGTAACCCCTTCCTACCCAGGAGACGGTGCAGCTGCTGGCAGTCCTGGGCTACAACAGCGGTACAGATTACTGGGCGGGACATGCAGGAAGCTGCAGTCTGAGGCTGTCAGGCAATGCGGTGTTGTATTTCACGCATGTGTCTTTTAAGAGTTCCTCCAGGAGCTCCCAGTAGGGCTGTGGGTGGAACCAGGGAGGCAGCTGGGCTGCGGACCTGTCTACAGGAGTGGATGGGAGCCGCCGGTTCACATGAGTGGGGGATGCATGGACTCCTGTCCCCAAGTGCCCTTTGGTCTTGCCCCACAAGGGGCACTCTGGATTTTTCGGGAGTGCTCCTTGCATGGCCATGAGTTGGTCACACAAGCATTCTTCCTCCCCATGCTCCACCTTTACACAAGCAGTTGGATGGTGGGTGGCCATGCGTGGATGCGTCTTGTTTAAAAACACCCTATGTAGCTTGTAGAGCAATATGCGCTATCATTCTCTACATTAAAAGTTCATTTGCTAAATAAACTTCAGCTGAATGAAGACCATCATTCAGATGATGGTCTTCAGCAGGCTTCCTACTTTATTTGAGTGAATCAGGAAAGAATCTGCAGCACAGAATTGCTGGCAAAATGTATTGTGGCTGTGCTGGAAAGTGAGGAGTAACTTCTGTGCTTTCTTATCAGCTAAGTGTATTGGTTGTGTAGGCTGCTTGTAGAATGCCTAGCAAGTCTTATAAGATGTGCTAGCAATCAAAGTAAAATCTGCTTTTGTTGTGATTTGTTTGCAAGCCTTATGTATTAGATCGTGAAAGATATTACTTCAGAGCACACGTGATCTCATCAGATGAATGGTATCTTGAGGTCTAGTCAAGGAGTGGGAACCTTCAACCCATGGGCCAAATCTGGTGTCTCTTTTTTTATTTGCCCCTTTTCCAGCTCCTGGGTCTGTCCCATGGACACAGTCCCTGCCCATGGGGAATGGGAGAAGAGGCGGGGGCATGTGCTTGAGGAGAGGGGATGGATCCATGATCTGGACCCTCACTTCCCCATTCTGTGCTCATTTCCCCAACTCCTATCTGACTTATGAAGTCAATTTTACTAATTTTCACAATGGTATGTGTTGGGGAAGGTCCCCCGTGCCTGGCCTAGTCTAACACAAACCAAATATTTGAAACACACAAATGCAGTGTGATCTGGATTTCTGTAGAACAGCTACATGGTTTACTCTTTACAAAATAAAGAGGCAGCTCTGCTGCTCCCTTCATTCCTGTGGCAGCTGCTAAAGGGCAGAGCTCTAAGGGGGCTTGTAGTGGCAGAAGGACATTCTACTTACCCAATTCTTAGATTTTGGTGTTTTATATGAAGAGGAGTGTGTGTGTGTTGTAGTGGGAGGGTGGGTCAGGGGATCTTGAGTCTTTATAAGATCTTGTTCTGAGGGCTTCTTATTTATATTGTAGGGGCAATTGAGTGGCTGGTGTTGGGGATAGCTACAGCCCTCTCTGTGTCCAGATGGGTGTTTAGGTGGAGATGGGGAAGGGGTTTTCCCCCAGGAGTGAGAGCGGGCTGGATGGAATTGTGTGTGCGTGTGGCAGAGCAGAGGTGTATTTGGCTGTTGGCCTTTTAAGAGGTCAAACTCTGGGCCTCGGAGGCACACCTGGGCAAGGCATGGTCAAGCCACCAGCCCAGCTGAGGGGAACTACTGGGGACGCAGGAGCTGGAGTGAGGCTTGGTTCAGTGCAGCCAGGGGGCTGCAAGGGAGACTGAAGTGGAGAGAGCTCTGTCTGCAGAGAGTGAAGCCTGTAGGAACTAGTGAGAGGGAGAAGCTCACGGTGGATATTGGGGTGAGCCAGAAAGCAGAACCTGGCCAAACTGTGGATTTATGGATGGATGGTGGAGGATTGCTGCACTGTAAATACAAGGAAACTTGAGCTAATTCCTTGGTGTGGACCTGGCTTCCTGGGGGAACTACCCGGGCCAGGGCCGAGCCTGCCAGTGTGGTAGTGAGAGGAAGAGATATGGGCTGGACATGATCCCTACTTGGGGAAGGAGGATGGTGTGAATGTGGGTCAGGTGCAGAGATTAAGGAATCTGGGAGGAAGGGACTCTCCTAAGAGGGAGTGATGATGGGGGTGGTTGTGTATGTGATATATATTATTTCTATTTCTTGTAATTGTAAGCCACCCTGAGCCTCAAGGATAGGGCAGGGTATACATCTAAATAAATATAAAGTGCAGCAATGAGTATTAAGAGGGATTCATTAGCTCTGTGTGACACCAATGCTGTGTACCAGCTGTCTTCAGACGATACACAAATGGGATAGGGTGCACCCACCTTCTGCTGACGCTGTCTGTGTGGGGTAAATTTCAATTTATCATGTGAATTTTTATGGTTGTATCAGTGAAAATGTTCATGGCCAACATGGGTATGAATGAGCTGTCAGGTTTTAATGGAGTAGTGTAGAATTTTCTTGCTTTTCACAAAATATGTATTGTGAATTCTAGTGTTTACTATAAGGGGTGTGCCACAGTGTTTCCTTTGTTTGACATAGCTTCTTTGAATTACACTTTCCTTATTTTAAACAGCTGGTGGTTCTAGAAAGGAGAGACAGTTTTATGATGTAGCACACAAATGGGTTTTCTGATGACAAGTATCACACTAAGAGATGCAGAAAACATTAGAATTCTATTGGTAAGCTGTATTTTTAAGTTGCTTTTTAATTTTTTTTTCATGCTAAATAATAATAAGAAAGCCAATGCAGCAGAGTGGAAAGGGAGTTTCTCTTAGCAGACTTCTCCCTCCTTTATCCCTGTGTGAACAGCAGTGCCCAAAAAGGATTT
This sequence comes from Sphenodon punctatus, assembly GCA_003113815.1. NCBI lineage: Eukaryota > Metazoa > Chordata > Lepidosauria > Sphenodontia > Sphenodontidae > Sphenodon > Sphenodon punctatus. The sequence goes on from QEPC01005247.1 coordinate 1,151,844, forward strand.
CCGACCCTGAATCACACAAATTCTCCATGTATCTCTAAAGAACTGCCAGAGGTAAGACCTATCTGCATGGACGTCACGTTCATGATCTGCACCTGCCACTAATGACACACTGGGCCAGGGAATCTAGCCATTGTTGGATGGTCAGATCTCAGAGGGGAAATTAAATTCCCCGGTTGATCTAGAAATCTCTGTACAATAGCATCTGGAGACTAAAAATAAAGGTAGGATTATCAGCACAGAGGATCGTGTGTTTTCATTAGCAATTTAACAAGCCAGTGTGGCTAATTTTTAAAGGGAGTATGTACACGTATCTATGTGCAAAATGCAGTATTATTATGCGGTTTGGTTATCTATCAAACCCATATTACCTAAACTGTTCTAAATTGCTTATATTCACAACTTGGATGCTGTCACTTTGACTTCAGAGTCAGAGTTGGGGTTGTGGAAGCTCAGCCTTGTCCTGTTTGTTTGGATTGGTTTCAATCAGTGTTGCCCACTGATGCAGGGATGTGCTTGGAGCGATGTGGACAACCAGTTGTGAATTAGATCCTTGCCTGTCCTAGCTGGTGAAAGCCAGCGGGAAGACGTTGGGACTGTTGCCGGCTGGGGTTGTCAACACCTTGCCAGCTATCGCCTGTCTCAGTAGGTGATGATGGGAGGTTGCACATCATCCCCTTGGGACCTCCCCTGTGGTGTCCCGCACGGGGGGGGCGGGGGGATTTTTTCTCTCCATAGGCCACTTTGAAAGTTAGAACATGCTCCGTCGGCCTCCTGGGAGTTGAGGGAGAGGATGTTTACTAGGAAGGAAGGAGGAGAAGAGTCCAGGTCATAGATGTTCACAGCTCCATGCCCTCTCCTAGAGAGCGTGTCCTCCTCTCTGCTCCCTTCCTCTGAGCGCCCTCCTCTGTGCCTGAGGGTAGGGACTGGATCTACAGGTCAGGTCCAGGAACTGGTAAGGGGCCAAATGAAGAATAACTGGGGGGCCTACAGGCCTGTGGTGAGGCAACAAGCTTGCCTAAGAGGACAGTAATTGGAGATAGCTCAGCAGCTGTTCAACAACAAAAAAAGACTGCTTCAAGACAAGTCCTTGATTTAACTTGTTTAGGGTGCCTGGTAATTTTACAGACGTTGACCCCTGTAGTTTAGTATTTCTCTGTTCAGTAAGGACTTTAGTTGGGTGCTTTTATATTTTTTTCCCAAGCTAAGAGTTGCTCCTAAATGTGTTGTTTTTGTTTAACAACTGGTAGTATTCTCAGTAGAGTCATTCCAGAGCTGCCATATGGGCCCCGATTCTTCCGCGGAATTTTTTTAAAAATTCCGCGGGAGTCAGGGGCCAATTCTGCGCCTCGGCGCGATTTACCATGCGGGGGGGCTTGGTTTGCCTCCTCCTCCCCCCGCACTGGTAAACCCTCAGGGCCTCCACTCCCCAGCTGCCGGGGCTTGCCCTCCCCAGCTGCTGGGGCGTGCTTGACTCCCACCCCCCACCCCCCCAAAAAAACCCCAAAGGATTTGCTTACCAGGGATGGCAGCAGCAGCTGCTCCGTCCAGCGTGCTCTTTTCCTGCTCGCACTTCCTGGCCCCTCCCGACGGGGCTCTCAGGGCGATGCAGCCGGATGACGTCATCTGGCTGCGTCGCCCTGAGAGCCCCGTCGGGAGGGGCCAGGAAGTGCGAGCAGGAAAAGAGCGTGCTGGACGGAGCAGCTGCTGCAGCCATCCCTGGTAAGCAAATTAAAGGGCCCTGGGCTGCTGGGGAGGCTGGGGAGGGGAAGCCCCGAGGGTTTGTTCATTCCCCTTCCCCCGTAGAATCTCCTGCCCCGCGTCCCCGCAGCGCAGGCTGGAAATTCTGCGCTGGGGTAAGCGGGGCAGGAGATTCCGCGGGGGGAGGGGAATTCCGCGGGAAATCTGCGATTCGCAGACCCGCGGATCCCTCGGGGCCCAAGCCACCCCTTTTGTAACGCTACGTGGGGCTATCGTTAGCACAGAATGCAGTGGCCTGCCTTTTCACAAGGGTGGATCGGAGTGAGAATACTACACCTGTACTTGGGACTCTGCACTGGCTTCCACTAGCTGTGAGGGCACAATTCAAGGTACTGGTTTTGACCTACAATGTCCTAAACAGCTTGGTCATATCTGAAAGACTTGCTCCCCCCCCACCCTTCCATCATGATCCCTAAGATCAATCACAAACATCCTCCTGCTAATTCCATCACAGCACCAAGGGTGTACGGTGACAGCACAGGAACACTTTTTCGCTAGCTACCCCCCAGCTCTGGAACTCCTTAAGCCCAAGCCTGACAACTCCCAGATTGTGCAAGACCACCTATGGGGCCTGGCATTGGCCTATTTTTGTAACCTGCCCTGAGCCCTTGGGAAGATAGGAGTCCAAATATCTGATTTAAATGATGTACAAACCTGTAGCTGATTTTATACCCCTGCATGCACCCTGAGGATACAGGATCAAGCCCAGTTTCCTTCAGTAACTTGAATTTTCCTTCAAGTGGCCTTGACCCAGATCTAATGCCCCACAAGCCAACAGAACACTTTCTACTGGCAGAAGGGGAGTTTATTAGAACCACTTTAGTTACATTGAGCTTGAACTTTGCCCTGCGGGCTGGCTTTTCTATCATAAGTCAGGCTTATTCATGTGTTTTTTAAATTGGGTTACTGCAAGTTGTATATTGGAGAGGAGCTTCGTGCTTGATTATGGGCAGCGGAGAGAGATATTACGTAGCTAAACCATTCGGAACAATCCCCTTTCTGCAGAAGCTGAAATGTCCATCTCCAACTGGCATCCAGGACGAACCTCAATAAAAATCAGCATTAGGTACATCTATTTATTAGCATTTTATTTATACAGTATAAAAATCTGGTTCAGAAAGATTTATCAATTACATATAAATAATAGTTTCAAGTATGAAACATTTTCATTGTACAGCTAAGTGATATGCAGCAAAGAGATCAGTCAAATCCTTAGTTTGCATATTTCAATTGTCGCTGTGGCATTTACATTTTCATCCTAAAATACTCTGCCCTTCCTGTCCCCAAATTAAGCCTTAATTATACAAGAGGTTACATTTCAGAACCTACAGTATGACTAACTTTGCTAACAGTTAGTTTACGTTAGTTACCAGCCAAGAGTTTTGCACATCCTTCAATGGATAGAATTAAAGTTCTATGGACGGAGAGGAGTGTTTTTCTGCGTTACGTAGCTGAGAATGACTGAGTATTGTCAAGTAACTGTACCACCCTTGTGGTATCTGTATTCCCATTCTTTGAGAGGGTTGGCTCAAGGGCCTATAGAGTATTATTTCAACCTGTGTTCTGAGTAGATCGAGAGTGAAATTGTTGTGGAGTGGTGGTTCAAAAACCAAAAAACACTTATTTAAGACAAAGCAGAGGTGACTAGCCTATGAAGGATGAGAGGAAAGGTAACTGTACCCTAATCATGTAGGTTGTTTGCTAACTACAATGTACAGATACAGCTTCTGTCCTTTTACTGCATTTATCACCCCAGCAAGAAACACAATGTACTAACAGCATGGCTACTTCTGTTAAAAAGGAGAGCAAGGCAGGGTGCCCATGGCAAGCGACCCCTTTCCGGTTCTTGGATCCAGTTCCTACAGGAGCAGAGCTGAGGGAATGCACAAAGCATAAGGGATAGCTCCAGGGGACAGATGATCTGGGCACTCCTCTTCTTGAGTGCACTCCTGCGTAGCCTCAGAGCTTGTACTAATTTTCAAAGTGGCCTTGGGAAGGAAAAGGTTCCCCACCTGAGGGTAAGGAATTTAGGTGTGGGGGGGTAGGATGAAACTATTTGTGCTCGTGTAAGTTTTGTTTACAACTTCAGTTCTTGTTGTTATAATCAGTAAGCCTTGTATTTCCTGCTTTATTTTCAATTGCTAACAGAGCACACAGGGCTAAATCTGAAACATGATGCATATTGGCTCTCTACTGTGCACCTACAAGTCCCTTCCCCTCTATGATGCAGGTTTCATTCTTAATAAAGATTTAATGGCTCTTCTCATTCCATTTTTCAGACTGGCAAAGCACCTACAGACAGGGAGAAGGGGGAATAAGAGCTACTGTCTTTAGCAGCTCCTAAATAAAGCAGCAGCAAAAGATGGCCAAACTCAATTTTTCCCTTGTGAAAGTCATCTTTGTACACAAATGAAAGGATTTCTTCAAGAGCAGAAGAGAGATTTGAATTCTTGATTTCCAGTATCAAAATAATTTTAGAGATGCTTCTCAATCTCTGAAGAAACTTTCCATAGGACACTCACCTCTGCAGAGGTTAAAGAACTACACTGACTGTTAAAAGTCTCAGGGAGGGGGGTCAGGGGCCAAAATAAATGTTCCTGCAAGTTGACACAGAGGAGGGCTGGAAGAGATGTGGGTCAGGCTGGCCCTGTCACCCCTCCCTGGACAGGATGACAGCACGGGTTCATCATTCCTGGCCAGACACCTACCCCGTTGGGGGCTGTAGCAGGCCCACATCCGACAGCTCGCTAACAGACTTATGGGCAGGCCGTACGGGGCAGCGTCACGTGTATTAACACCCAATGTCTGCCAATGGACTCATCCATTATGCTTAATAAGTCATTTCTCCTCCCCTGAAGCCAGTAGTTTTTAAACCTAAACAACCAGGAATCAAACAGGCATCTCAAAAGAAGTGAGAGGGTTTGTTTCAGAAACCACTACCAAATTTGCAAAAAATTAGTTTCCAAGAGGCGATCTTTACACATCAAGGCCTAACTAGACACTGCAGGTTTAAGGAGAGTGGCTTCCACAACATATCACTAGGGGACAGCTAAGATCGTGAGGGTGGAGTTGGGATTTGAAAAAGCTATTCTCACAGAAGCGTGACATTTTACAAATCAACAGTGAATTCTCTAGTAAGAGATTTCTTCTAGCAATCACTTAGAATTAAAATGAGCAAATCTTGGCTGTAAGAAAATAGGTCTTTTGGGAATGAGGCAATATTCTGGAAGCAACGCCTTCCGTGAGGCTTTTCAGTTTAGTATTAGTCACTGGCACTTCTAAGTCATTTACTTAAAGAACAGCTCTTCGCAGATTCTTCTTGTGTCCTCTGGTGAGGTGACAGTGTGGCCTATTGTTCTGGAGTCGGTGTAGATTTCATAATCATTTCCACCCTGTAAGTATGAGAAGCAGAAATAGGTCAGTTCCTTGCAGTTTTATCTTGTTTTGTTTACCCTAGTTTATATTTTACAATGCACAGTGGGTACATGGGGCATCAAACTACAACTGATATTCAATGGGAAACAAATACAGAAGTTTTCCCTGTGCTAAAAATAAGGCTCAATTTAGACCTGGGCATTTAAAGTCATGTATAGAAATATGTAAGTAACGGACACCCGGCTGTGCTTACTAACGTTGTATTCAGTTCCTTTGATATGCACGTTTCCTCCCCCTGGAAAGTTGTGTGCTCTCAAATAGTTTAAGCTTCATTTGCTGTTATTTAGCAAGTCTTATTTTAACACTTATCAATAATTTAACTTCCATCTAGTTTTAAATGGAAACACCTTTGTTGTCTAAAGTCCTTCCCAAGTTACTGCTGTCATGTATAGGGTGTGGGCCTGTTAGTCCAAAAGCTTGCATATTCAGTTGGTCCAATCAGAGATCATTTGAACTAGTTAGGACACTTGCCCACGTTACCGAGGCTGGCGATTCCCCACCGGGAAACGTATGCCAAGCTCAGCATGTGGGCGTGGGTTTTCCCTGAATGTCAGGGCTGGATTTCAAGCCCTAACATTTGGAGGAAAAAAAGCTGCTGGGCGTGGCTGATGATGCTTCCAGTAGATTCCCTGGCAGGAGACTCGCTGGCCCCAGTAACGTGGACAAGTGGCCTTAGTCTCCACGTGTTTGTATGTATACACACACACACGTTTTGCATTTACTACATCAGAACTAAAGGCTGATTACATGCTCGATGAATGGGTGTGTCCCATAGTACTTGGTTCCAAAAGGTATCTGAACAACTGTCTCTAGTATAAATTGAGTAGTCAAATGACAAGCCATGATGACTGTAAAAAGTGTTTGCAATGTTAGACAAAGTAGTTCAGGTGATAGCTTAACAGTAGTTAGTCCAAGGAACAGTCCATTTTTGGGACTGTGGACAGCCACACAAGACATTACCTCGAGTTGGGCAGCCTTACCTTAATTTGGGCATTGTTGCTATGTGATGCAGTGGTTCGTGTGCCCAGTGGCTGCCAGATGTTCACCCTGCCCCAGGGTGGGCAGCAGACTGCTACACCGTGTCCTCGGAAAAAGGCCAATGATGCATCGCATGGCAGCCACACTGGGGTAAGGCTGCCCACTCAAGGTAGCGTGCTGCTACTCATGGGTCCAGCCTGTCTGGTTTGCTGCAGGGCTTTGTGCAGTGGGCGCTGGTGCCATTCCCACGCAGCCATGTCTGAAGCGGGAGGGGGAGTTGGGTGCTCATGTGCGTGGATGCTGTCTTAGCCCACCCCAAGGTGCGACAGAATGGCCGACAGCAGCCTGCCAACCCAGTTTTCAGGGGGTGGAGGTGCGACCATCTGTCCTGTTCTCTGCGCTGGCCCCACAGTGGGGTGGATGAAATTGCCTGCTCCAGGGCACGTGCCGGGATCAGTCCCAGTCGAGCTCATCTGGCTGCATGCATTGTATCACCTGGGAAGGAGTCCCAACAGACACACCTGCGGCATCAGCCACACTGCAATACCAATACAATGCAGCTGTGCCATAATGTGCATGATTAGAGCACAAATTAGGTTATAAGTAGTGGGAGATATGGCTCCTAACTTGTAAACATAAAGTGCACAATCCTCATTTGTTCATTACACCACTTGCAGGCAGAAATATTAGCAGCTTATGATAAAATTCCCTGCAGGGGAAAGACCCCACCAATCTTGCATGGTCTAAAGATACTGACACATCACAATCACTCTGCAGGCAAGGAGCAGCATTTTTTGTCCTGGCTGTTCAGGGACCTGATGATCATTATCGCTTAGATGATGCAAGCCTTGCAAGTCTTTCACCTAAGGGGAATTTTATCATAAAGTGCTAATCTCTTCGCCTCCCTATACCAAAGGTCTATGCACATTCAAACAAGTGAGGCATGGTTTCCAAATACTATTTAAAAAGGAGGTTACCCTGTACTAGGAACCAACTGTCCTTTCCTTATTTAAAATTGAGAGAATACAGGCAAAGAGGAGTTGCAGCCCCAGGGTATATCATGCCTTAAAGACCACAAGATTGTTCCCGTCACATCTTTAGGAAATACTCTCTTAAATCAGGAGTTCAACCAAGTTATTAATGGATTGGATCCCATATTAGAATACCTGCGCTGGATTCCACTGGAAATCCAATTTTCAATAAGACATGCTCCAATTAAGGGGCCTCTGGCTTACATAGTGGTGTGAAATCAGAAGCAAGCTTTGGATTATTAGTTACATCACAAAAATATATTACAACATGAACAATTCATTTCACAATCATGGAAAGCTGGTACCCCCTCCCTGTCCAGGGAAACTGCCCAAATCTTGCATAAGGTGGCAGTGTGTTCAAGGTGGCAGTGTGTTTGACAGAGAATGACAGCTACAAAGAGGATCTGTAAAATAATTGTTTATGGAACTTTGAGTCAGGGAAGCTACATGTAGCAATACTCACCGGCATGGTCTTATCACCAAAGAAATAGATAGTCTTATAGCCATCGTTGCCAACAATTCCTAAGCAGTACCTCTTATCCCAGCTATTGGGAAACACGTCAAAGCTTATTTGACCCCCTAAATAAAAGGAGACAAAAACAAACTGTTACCAAAAAAGGAATCCTACCTTTGGGAAATGAAAGGTGATTGCAGGAGAACCCCACAGTGATATTCTGGCATAGAGAACTTTGTACAATTTTTGTAATTTAAAACACTGCAGAAATGTTGCTGTTGTCCTAAAGCAACATAAACCCAAGTACATTTGGAGCTAAGGTTGTTTGAGTGCCTTAACTGTGCACATCTATGTTTTACATCAGGGTAGGGAACCTTTTCCCACCCAGGGGCAAATCTGAAAATGAAGCGGGCAGCTGTCACATCCGGTTTTACCCTATGTTTAGTCTGATACTTTTATTTTAAGCCTTTATTTTCAAGTGATTCTGAAGTGTATAAAAAAAGCATAGATTGTTGGTGATGCTATGCCAAACTTCAGTCCAAACAATTCTAACGTTTACAACAAACAATTCTAACATTAACAAGGTGCTTTCCTCAGTTTAATTTGGCTGTCAAAAAGCTTTATTCAATGCTTTCTCAGCATAAGAACTAAACTACAAATCATTATAGCCTATGCATTTAATGTCCCTGGAGCTAGAACTTTTGTAGCTGAAAACTAAAAAAGCATATCAGAAGATGTGCCAAAAGATTTTTGTCAGTAGAAAAATACAGGGAAGATGATTTACTACATCACATCAACAGTATGGTATCAGAGCATCTTCAATTTCCTTTATGCCTCCCACACACGATGAGATCATTTTTGTTCAAAGTCAAAGGATCAAAGCACCACCAGTTCAGTAATCATGGTCATGTGACTAGTGGGCATATTGAGTAAAAATGTATCCTGCATTTTTATAAGATGAGCAAGTCAACTGCACGTGTGACACAGGAAGACAATGAACCAAGAGGAAAAATGCAGCTTTTCTTTTGATGTGCCTTTTGCAATGAAGTACTTAATGAAAACATTAATAGAGACTTGTTCATGCACAAATGAGCGTTAACCATTTCCACCTCAGCAGGTGAGTCATCTATAATGAAAAATTTGACAAGTATAATTTTTTTTAATGAGTGGTTTTTAAAAAATGTGATACCTATGGAAAAAGTGAGGCCTTTTCCTGCAAATTCTCTTTGTAAATCAGCTACAAATTTCTCTCTTATATGTTCCCTCTGTCAAGACAAAAACAAAGATTCATAAGTTAAGAAAACGTTCTTTAGCAATGAAGTGCGCTCCGAAATTGTCAGCATTAACAAAGGTAACGCAGCCCTAGCTCCTCAGTCAACGCCTCCTGAAGCCTGGAATATCGCCATGACATCACTCCCTCATAGGAGCAGAATTTGCCCTAAATGTATTCTGTAATACTTTGCACCATGTATTACAAGCCATAACCTTAATACAAGCTATAGCCTAATAGATTCTAAATTCATTAACCAATCTTTAGCCTCCAAAAACAATTTAGCAGAGGAAGGACTGAGCAAGTTTTCAGAAGCAGCTCTTTTCTTGGCCAGTAAGATGTATCAGAAAAGGGTACTGAGCTGGTTAAAAGGTGGGCATCCATCAGAGGCTACCTTTTGAAAACTTGGGCCTCAATGCATGCCAGAAACCTTTGGAAGAAACGGTTCCTATTTCATGTGCTTTTTCTTTTTTTCATCACTTGAAAGGAAGGGAGACAATCTCCCACAGTGTTGCACAAAGCTTGCTCTAGGCAAGACACTGAATTCTGTGCTGCTGTGATTGCAGTTGTTTTCAAAGAATTTGGCAATTTGCCAAACAGGTTACAATTGTACCCTGCCGGAGGCGAGTTCTGTGACTGAAAGAATACGGTGAGCTAGCCGATGTGATGCTGGCATAGTGAGCTCCTGGCATATATTCTGGGGCCACAGCTGCCTGCAGGACAAAAGAGCCCTTAGCTTAAAAGTCATAAAAACATTAGTGCCATACTGGGTCAGACCAATAGTCCATTAAACCCAGCATCCTGTCTCCGATAGTGGCCAATCTCATTCTCTTGGAGAAGTACCCAACAGGTCACAATGGGTATCCATTCCCCGTTTTTGCAGCCCCCAACAGTAAGGTCACATTTCCCAAAGCCTACTTGACTAATAGCCATTAATGGACCTATCCTTCAAAAACGTATCCAATCCCCTTTTAAGACTAGCTACACTACCAGCCGTGACCACTTTCTCTGGCAGTAAGTTCCACAAGTTAAAAATGGTGTGCCGAGGGAAAAGCATCCCCTTGTTCTTGTACTGTTAGAGAGGGTAAATAACTGCTCTCTATTTGTGTGTTCCACCGCACTCATGATTTTATAAACTTCTGTCATATGGTCTCTGTGTTATTTTCTGTTCTTAAGATACAAGATGTCAGAACCCGCTGGAATGGTATGCCGCCTGCATTCCAAGTCCTGCATAATTTGTAGGACTTCAGTTCATTTGCATAATTGATTCTGTTTGCAGAATCTGGATTTTCTGCTTGTAGAATTTGAATGTTTTCTTTTTGGCAGAATACACGGGGCCCTGGCTAATGTACTGAGCTGGGAAAGCAGTTTTCAAACCTTTCAGCTGGACCCCACCTCCCCACTTCTTGACCAAGATACTGGAGGCCATTCTTCCCCATCCTGATCATATACTGGTTTAAAAAAATAAAGAAACAAGCCACCCCTAATACTAAAGCCATTGTATCGCATCAGATTCAGGTATACATGCCACCTTCCCCTTGATTGACTTCTCCAATCTATCATTGTAGCAACAAAACTTCCCTTCCTCAGAGCAGCCATGCTGAGTGAGCCAAAATAGCGTTGGCTTGCTCACTTTGGGAACATGAAGTATGACTGGTGGCTGTGCCCCTCTCTTTAGGATATATATGCAAAGAGGTAGGTAGTAGATTATTTTCCTGAATACTCCAGGAAGCCCTCTCTCAACCCCAAACTTGAGAGGCATTGAGTCGGAGCACAAGAATCAGAATGCAGAACAGTCATCCAGTCTGTATGAGACTGATCCCAACCATGTTCTTTACAACAATGAGAAACATGGACAGTGTTGTTCAAAACCAACTCACTTTATCATATTCGTAGAACTCAATTCGCTCTTCCTGGCTGCAGCTTCTACCGATGGGAGAAATGTTTAGCATCCCACTTCGGAATTCAATAAAGGTACCGCTGAAAAGAGGAGTTGCGTTGTGAAACAGATGTTGCGCCACGAAGAACACAGCTGTAATCCTACTAGTTATAATATACTCCTTAAGTGTGCCAGAAAGTCCATTCACTTGGTCAAAACACTCCTCTTTAAGGGAAGCATGCACCTCTGGGTGTCAGACATAACGCTTGCCACCGGTTCAGATGGCAGAACACAGCAAATTGTTTCATTTGTACTGGAACCGCTAACGTAAATACTATAGGACTGCTCCTCATTTCCAGCTGCAATCATTGTGGGTCTACTCAAGGAGCCATTCGGAGGTGGGCAGTAGTAGTATCTGGTGGGATGAAGCGAGGATCTGCCATAGCCCTGTTTCACCCCACCAGACTGTCTTCACCACACCAGAGCCCTGGTGGGAGGAAACAGGGCCTGGCAAGGCTGTTGATCCCTGATTCACCACAAGCTCAGAGTGATGGCGTGAAGTGCAGCTCAAGAAACCTGCTTCATCCAGCCAGAGCCCCTCAGTCTCTGGGAGGAGCCCACACTCCCAAGGAGCAGCGGTGTTGGCCACAGGGCCTCCTGCCACCATCTCCACTACTGCAGGGGATCCCCTCTCGCTATCAAGTAGCCGCTCAAATACAAGGGACAGTTAGCGTTTGAACAAAACACTGACAGACACACAATGCCAGCTATTTATTTATTTAAAAGCATTTTTAGCCACCCCCTCATGCCTACAGCATCTTGGGGCAGCTTACAACAATAAAAAATTTTTAAAAGCCATCAACAAAAAAATTAAAAACAATCCCCTCCCCCGATCCCCAACTACCCAACCCTCCCCTCCGAAGGCCTGGGCGAACAACCAGATCTTGCAGGCTTGACGGAACGCCAGCAGACCTGGGGCCAGGCGGGCTTCCTCCCGGAAGGAGTTCCAGAGTCGTGGCCTGGTCACTGAGAACGCCCTCTCCATTGTGGTCCCCCGTCTCACCTGGGGGACCTCCCAAGAAGGCACCCCCGGTGGACTGAAGGGATCACTGAGTCACAGAGGGTGAGGCAGTCCCCGAGGTATGAGGGGCCCAGACCGTGCAGGGCTTTATAGCTCAATACCAACACCTTGAATCTGGCTCGGTACACTATAGGCAGCCAGTGCAGAGCACTGGTGTTATGTGCTCCCATCGCCCAGTCCCCATGAGACGGGCCACCGCATTCTGCACCAGCTGCAGCCTCCAAACCAGAAACAAGGGAAGCCCCACGTAGAGCGCGTTGCAGTAGTCCAGCCTCGAGGTGATGAAGGCATGGATAAGTGTGGCCAGGTTGGGCCTGGAAATGTATGGTCACAGCCTCCGTACCAGATACAGCTGGCGGAAGGTGGTCTTAGCCTCCGCCTCCACCTGCCGATCCAGATGGAGACCCGAGTCCAACACCGCCCCCAGACTCCGAACCTGCTGGGCAATAGGACAGACCCCCCCACAAGGGGGGCCAGAACCTCCCTATGGGATGGACTGTCCAATGACTGATGTGTGTGTTGCCACCCCACCTGCCATAGTAACAGCCAAAGAAAAGCCACGTGCTGTGCAATGCAACTACCTAAGCAGGAGTTTGCTTAAGCCACTGGTGTTAAGGTTATACTCTTACCAATCACATGTGTAAGATATCCAAGTGCTCAGTGTTTTCTCATTATAATGATAGATGCTCAGAAGTAGCAAGTGGGCTGTGTGGCATTCTGATGGCTACAAACAGCTGAAACCCCAATAAGAACTGAGTCCCCTGCTGCAGAAGAATTCTGGGCCAGTGCATATTCACCCTCTACAGAATCCTTCCCAATTTGCACTGTGGGAGGCATTCCCAAGTTAAAGAAGAACTCTGCATCATCACTGGCAGCCAGGCAGAGCTTAACAGTAGCTGTAACTTCTCCCCAATTCTGGGGTTGGTGAGACACCGAATTCATTCAGATTCAATAATGGCATCTCTTCCCCCCCCCAGCCGTGATGAGCAAAATGTCATGCCCAGGGTCTCTTCGTGTGTCCTCATGACAGCATCTTGGACTGTTTCTTCCTGCTCTTTGTCATCTGCTCCAGTAGGGGGGAGCTTGCATACCACATTAGCACACTCTGCCTCAGCTGTCTACAGACCCCGATACTGGCTCAGCACCCTATGAGAGGGCATGCACTGGCTATAGGTGTTTCATGCATGCACACATACGTACCGCTTCTTTGGCAATTTAATCTTGGCAATGTAACTCAGGCAGTAGTTGATTAAATCCTGGAGTATGTCCTCACCCAAGTGGCCTTGAATGCTCTAAACAAATAAGATTTACTATCAGACAATGGAATGTGAATGGAAGTGGCAGAGAAAGGCTAAAAGTCAAGATGGGAACTACTGTCTTAGGTATTGAACTATTATATTTCCCCCTTCCTCATTACCTAGGTTGAGGCAGTGACATTGATCAGAACGTAAGATTTAATTCACCATTTTCTTATCCACTGGCTGGAAGCATTTATTTGTGGCCTTTTAAACAAGTCACTTGTAATGTAGGTTATGAGCGAGGGCTCTCAGCTGAACCTGGGATAGACTTTCCTCCTCGAAAGTGGCAAGTGAAAGGAGAAGGGAAGCTATAAACCACTTTGGTTGTTCTGTGATTTTAGGAAATAAATGGGACATGATCCAAAATGAAGCTAGATTTCCACTGCTACTGCCATTCTGGGAGCGAGGGTTTATAAGAAAACACCAGCTACATACAATGTTTTCCAGAAATTATGCCTACCCCTCAGTCAGAAGAGATTACCACTTGGGAAAAGCCTCATCTGGCTAGAGCTGCACAAAGGCGGCAGAGGGCACTAATGTGTATTGAGCACTCCCTCAAAAACCAAGGCTTCATTAGTTCGGGTGTTTTGCTAACTCCTTAGTGAAAACTGCAATTGGTTTCACAGCTACCACACAAATCTAGATCTTAGAATGAAGACTCAAATAAAAAAAGCTTACTCAAAAGAGAATTCACCAAAAATTGGGTCACTTCAAATCATGGATCTGTGCTGTGGATCCATCCCCCTGCCCTTGAGTTCTCTGCTCCCTCCTTCCAAGCTCATTCTTTCAGTGGTCAAAGGCAGTGACTGGATTTATGGGCGAGATCCAGGAATTTGAAAGGGTTCAAATAAATAATAGCCACAAGCTGAATTTGCCCCTAGGCCACAGGTTTCGCAAACCAGGCTATAGAAAATTTCAGAGATACCTGCTTGCTCAAGAATTCCCCATCTTTGAATGCCACAAGACCGTTTTCTGGGAAGACGTAGTCAAACTTTTCTGTCACTAAAACAAAGTGAAATTTTGGTGGTTAATGCTGGATTTATCCTTGGGCATTACACTGGTTAACCTAGTACTTTTAAACAGCATGAACTATAGAGACTAAACTGATGCATTTCCTGCCAAAGGGTTTCATCTCTTCTTGCCAGGTCAATGGAGAGGGCATGGTTTGCAGATTCAATCCAAGTTAAAGTAATTCAGAGTAGAGACTCTCACTGTCCCTTTCTCATTCATTTTTGCCTAATTTCCCTGAATACCCCAAGTCTAGAAAAGACTTGGCGCACACAATAAGTTACAGGTGAATTAACAACATCCCCTCTACCCTTAATTACAACAGAAAACCACACAAGACCCTAAACTGCAACATGCCTTAGTCACCTCTGCAAAATGGAAGTGAAATTAGAAAGTGGCACTGTTTACTTATTTGTAGTTACAAAACAAGTTCAACAGAAAAAACTTAAAACCCCATCTTCAAATCCAGTAGAGCTTTGTGGGAACATTTTAAAAGCACTAAAGGTGAGATCGAACTATGAGCAATCTGACAACAGAATAGGCTTCCAAGAAGTTGAGATCAGACCATTGCAAATGTTCAAATAGGGTCAATGCTCACTACTTTGTTCCTCCAGAATGATTGTATGTACATATGTATACTTCAAACCTGCATACAAGTCACCATCTGCTAGTTTTCTTATGTTAATTTACACAAGTTTTAAAACACTGAAACTGAGCAAGGCTTCTTAAAAAAAGATTAAGCCACACACACAGCGCATACCTTCATGTGACCCAGACCCAAACCTTTGTCTTTCCAGTCTCCTTTCCAAAGCTCTCCTACTTGAGATATAGGGAACTACTGTTCTTTAAAGTTAGCTTCTGGTTCAATAAGTTAAAGTTACTTTGCTAGCTTACTGTAGCAGCATTACCAGTTTGGCTGGAAAGAGCTTTTGGCTGACTGCTCAAGTCCTGGGTTGTTTTTCAGACTTTGACACGTAAGTTGCCTCTATTAGCTTATTTGCAAAGTGAGTTAGCAGCTCATAGTTCTTTACTTACAGAGCAGAGGGCTAGTTGAAAGGAAAAGGAGGTAGAGTAGAAAGAGAAATACACATGTCCTAGCTTGGGTAACGCTCACCAAGGCAGCAGGAGTCACATATTGGGAGAATTCAATCACTCACACCAACAATGCATAGGATGCCATAGCTGGTATTTGCACAGCAATAGTGGTGGCGAGGATGTGATAATCTAGGCAGGCTGTTTTAAGGCTACCGGCGGTGGGGGGGGGGGTCACTTTCAAGTCAAACAAATCCAAGATTACATAAAATGGTTGGAAATGCTGAATGCTGCAGCAACTCTTCATTATCTTAGCCTGGCTTCCTATAGAAAGAAAGCTAAGGCCTTGAGTCCCTCACACTGATTTGAAAAAGATTTGGCAGAAGGCCCAAAGATAAGCATCAGATTTTTTTTTTCATAATTAATTAAATGAATTAATTAATTACATTTATACCCCACCCCTCCTGAAACAGCTCGGGGCGGCTCACAATCTCAAAAAAATAAATATATATATATAAACATACAACCATAAAATATTTAAAACACTCATAAAATACAATTAAAACAGGACCGGGGAACATGATAAATAATACAATAAATAAGGGTGAAGGGAGATAACCCCCCCAACCCCCCTCCCCTTCATGATACACATCATGAAAAGGGGGAGCAGCCCAGAAAAATCCAGAGGGTACGAACATAGTTATTTAATTATAAAAAAAATTAAAATTTCATCTTGGGGGGGAGGGGGAAGAGAAGAGGAACCCAGTCTCCATGCCATGCCTGGGAAAGCTGTACACATCAGTGCAACTTTGTCCCCCTGTCTTAAGTCTTTTTCTCCTGCACATGCAGTCTCTCCCTTGAATCCTCTCTCCAGTCACAGAAACCAGGTTTCGTTAGTTTTGGTGCTTGTTGCCAAAACTGCTTGCCTTTGTTTAAATATTTAGAATGTTAAACTGTCTGGCAGATAAGGATTGAAATAAGACTTTGGTTCTCAGAGCCACCAAGTGTCAGATAGTAAGATTAGCTCCTGGATGAAGAGACCCGTTATGAAACATGCAATTATGAAACATTATAGTGACAATATGAAGGTCATCCCTTGAGACAGTGAGAGACCTTTTAGACTAGTGATCCCCAAGCCTTTTCTGGTCGCAAGCCATTTTCGGAATTGAAGATTTATGGCTAGAAACAATTTTATTCTGTAAGTCATACAACTAAGTTATGTTTCAAGGAGGTAAGCAAGCAAAAGTAGAAACTAGAACTGTTTTGTTCTTTAGAGCCCCCCATCTCTTTAAAAAAAACTCTCACAACCCAAAATCAAAATAAGAGAACCAGCTACATAATGGACAAAAAACCTGGGGGAAAATGAACAGAATTTGTATTTAAATGTCCAAATGTCTTCATATCTCATCCTCTTTCCTTACCATCATCTCCCAGCTGTTCCTGAATTTTTTCCAAGTCTGAACCACCGACCACTCCAACTTTGACCTTTTGCCTCAACTTCTGAAGAAATTCTGCCATGTCTGCTGTGATTTTCTGGATTTTATAAAGAAAATGAGTTCACAACTGTTAGAGACCATCATTCATGAAGTATTAGTATTAGAACAGTGCTGTAACAGAACTATTGGGTAGCTGGGAACCGAACCAGCCACATGGCACATTAAACACCCTAGCTGCTTTAGAAAACCTCTCCCAATAGCAATACCTTAAACAACAAGGAAGTCAGTTGAATGTCTGGAGCATAAAAACAGGACGTATTCCCTATAACCAGCCTCATTAAGCAAACAAGCATCTGTAGTCGACACTGGTTTCGCTTTTGAGTAGCCCCACACAGAATGAATACAACAGTCCCATCTAGAGGTCAGACAGGCACAAAATGACAGAAAGGCTGGTTACAGGGTAAGTGTTCAGAATCACTATGCGTATGCAGTATTATAATTTTTGGTTTGTTTAAATGCATGCACATGCCTGAATACTTCCTGAAATTCCAAGGCAATCAGGGATCCACATAGCACACAGCATACCGAGCACCTTCATCTCCCACTGATTCCTTAAGTTACAGAACTCTACAGGCAACGAATACTCAACATTTCCCTTGCTACTGACAAGACCTCCAAAAAGCCCTGCTTTGGCCTAAGCCTGCTAATAGCCTTCTGGTGGGTCACCAAAAAGTCTATGAAACCGATGGAGTGCCTCAAAGCACCCTGGACAAGCTGTCTAACCTTTCCAATGAGCAGGCTGTCCCTGGTTATAAATGCATACCACTGGGCTTGCACATGATACTCAGGGGTGGGGGGCGGGTGTAGGGAGCCTGCCATGAAAGCAAATTACGTCTCTATTGTCACAGGAATTAGTGCACGTAGAAATGCGCTGTTCTGCTTTTCTCACATGAGAAAGAGTGCACACACCCATGAGCATAAGAGCTACATCTAGAGACCTGGTCATGCTCAAGTGTTTTCATGGAGGAAAGAAGACTAGTGCATTCCTACATGTGCTAATTCCTGTGACAACATAGATATAGGCAGCCAGTGCAGACTCTGGAGCACTGGCATAATGGTTTTCCCCCCTCATGTACATTGGAGAAGAACTGTGCCCACCAGAGTGATCCCCAGCACATGCCCCACCCCAGCCTTGAGGAAGGTTCCCGGAGCTGGGGGAGAAGAGATTATGGGTTTAACTCTCCCTTAAACCCATCATTTCCAAATGTTATGTTCCACACTTTCAAGTAGTATGGAAATACATGCTGCACTTCACCCTCTTGGTTTTGATCAAGGGCCCTTCTACCCTAAAAGCAGGAACTGATACTTCATTTTTACAAGCCAAGAGAAGGTCTCAGCGGGAACCAACAGGTGAGCATATGCAGAGGCGGATAAATCAGGAGCAAGTCATCCAGCCTAACTCGAGACCCTTGTTATCACCTACACATCACCCCAAATGCCAGTCTTAGTGGGGACTTCCAAACATTTTGCCGGTATGACCCCATTTTGAGATTTAAATTTGGTTTTCTCAACTGCAGCGACCAAGACTAGGAGCACGATCTGGGGACACACTAGGCTCCCACAAGGGGCTCACAGCAAGGGGGATGGCAAGAGGAGGACCCTCACTCCATGCACCCCTGGCCACTCCAGTCCTGCTAACCCCCTGCCCTTCAGCCTCAGACCACACACCCCCTCCCTAGCAAGGATGTCCTGCCCTTTCTATTTATTATTATTATTATTATTTATTAATAATAATAATAATAATTTATATAGCACCAGCAATGTACCTGGTGCTTTACAAAGAATAAGATAGACACAGTCCCTGCCCGAGGGCTTACAGTCTAAAGACAGAGGGAGGGGAGACAGGGAAGGGGGAACAGAGGGGAGAGACAAGGGATGCGATGCGAGAGCTCAGGTACATGTTCTTGGCTTGGTTACTGTACATTGGGAGTTTGCAGATAACAGGTGGGGGATAAGCCTGGGTGGGGATGCTTAGCAGGAGCTAGGAAGGGCGGAAGGGAAGAGGTGGGTTTTGAGGAGGGATTTGAAGGCATGGAGGGTGGGGGCAAGGCCGACGAGGGCAGGGAGGGAGAAGGGACGAAGGCGGTTGGGGGAGCAGGGGAGGCGTGGGAGAGTGAGGGAGGGGACGGAAGAGGAGCGGAGTCCTCCGACCTCTCCCAGCTAGGGCTCACCTGCCGGGGCGCGGTCAACGTCCCGTCCACATCGAAGAGACAGAGAACGAGCGGGTCTGAAGTCGCCATGGCTGTCGATGAATGAGGTGGCCCAAGAGGCACCCCGCTAGCTTCCTGCTCCGCTCTTGCCGCGAGGAACGACGGGCAAGCGAGTCCGCGCGGTATAGCCTACAGCTCCCAGCGTGCGCCACGCCAGTCCCAGCTGGGAGGGGAGAGCGACTTACACCACAACTCCCAGAGGGCACCGGGCTAGTCCCGGCTAGGAGGGGAGAGCGACTTGCACTACAACTCCCAGAGGGCACCGGGCTAGTTCCGGCGAGAGCGTGCGGCTTGGACTACAACTCCCAGAGGGCACCGGGTTAGTTCCGGTGGGGTGGAGAGAGCGGCTTGAACTACAGCTCCCAGAGGGTACTACCACGGTCACAGCAAGGAGAGAGTGGCTGCGCCTTGGGGTGTCTCCGCACCATGGTAAGGGGCAGCGGGAGAGGGAGGCCGGCCAACTTGGGAAAAGCCCCGGTCCTTTCCCTCGTCCCCTATCCAGACCGGGCTCTCCTAGCTGCTTTAGCCAAGGTAGCCCGTGGAAGCCTCCAAGCTGGTGGTTTCAGGGCTTTCTAAACCTCGTCAGAGCTGGCGCGATGGGAAGAGCGTCTCTGCCTCCCTTGGGGAGGGCCCGGGCTCTCGTGCCCCAGTCAGTCCCCAGCGCCGCCAACACCCTCCTCCTCCTGCGCTCAGAGGGGCTGGCATTTGACTCCCAAGTCCCGATTTCTGCTGGGCTCCCCGCCCTGCAGCCCAGAGAAACCAGGGTAGACTAGAGCGGGCCCAAGGGAGTTTCCTGTCCCCGCGGACTAGTGTCATGCTGCCCGGTACGGGGTGGGGTTTTGTTAGCCCCTTTGCTCCGCCCCTGCTCTGATAAGACCCTACTTCCTTCCAAGTGTAAGTTCAGCGGGAGGTGGTAACCCTGATCGCATCTATCGCTTTCGCCTGCTCCAAATCAGCCCCGACACAACAGACATGAAGCACTCTGCTTCTGTTGTATCCATGCATTTTGGATATTGAATTCATTTGGCGTGATGGGCTTAGTTTTCCTGTTCAGGTATTTCTTTCATACAATTAATTTTGGATATTCAGTCTGATAGCTGCATAGTCGAGCCAGATGAACCAGGAAAATCAAGCGTGGGAAACTAAATACCTAAAGGACTTGCATAAATTTATTCAAATATTCAGATTATCCAAAAATGCGAATATCTGCAAACTAGAAATCTATTAATTTCACCTCTGGTTGTAGACGTAGGCTTCCAAGGTACCAATGACGCTTGGGTGCCTAACTTGCATTAACTTCCAGCAGGAATGCTGTCTGAATGCTACTGGGGCAGCTTGCTGTTGGAGATAGTGGGATTGCTGGATGGGGCTTGTCTGGGAGCTGTGCAATGCTCCTTGATAGGCTTATGTGTGTGCATTATGGGAATGTTGCATTTTTAGGCTGGATTCTGCACCGTTACGATTCAAGTACGAGCGATACCAGCGTTTGGGAGATGCCTTCAAAATGGATTTGCTGCAGGATGGTGGAAGCAAAGCAGCCTCTGCTCACCTATCTGGCTTGGAGCTCACACTTCATTGCAGCCCCAAAGCAGGAGAACTGAGAGGACTCTTCAGCCTGGGAAAGGTCTGGCACAATATAGATTTCTGAGCAGTTTAGCTCAGTCTCGGAGCATCTTGGAAAAGCCAACGCCTGAAAACACTGAGCAGTTCAAAGTAATCTACAGGTTCCCTGGGATCAGGGTTTGCAGAGTACTCTCCAGATTGAAGTTACTACAGACTGGTCTGACCCTAATAATCCTTCCTCCTGTTTGTTTCCTTTACTTGCAGGAGCAAGTCTCCTCCGGCTTTTTCCTGTACGTTATAGGCGTTGCTTCCTTTGCTGCTACAATGCTGTATGGCATGAGCTTTTTTTTAAGACGACTTATTGGTTTCATGTATTTGAATGATGCTGGAAATATGCTAAAAGTGTCACACTTGACATTTTGGGGAAGAAGAAATGATATCTTCTGCCCAGTTGAAACTGTAATGACCTTGAGTGACACAGGAGAATCCGAGAATGACATACTGCTTCCATTCAAGCTGTCTAACAGCACATCATTTTTGTATTTTACTCTGAAGCATGGCCAGATTGTGGATAAAGAGAGGTTTGCCCAAGTATTTGGAGCATAGCAATACTTCTTTAAATGCAGTGAACTCTTGACTGTTTAAAATCCAATTCACTGCTTTGTGCAGGATTTAGGGAACTAACCTGAAACCACTTGCAAGCTCTTACATCCCTAGAAGTTGGTGAAAGAAAAGGGTTTGTGTTTTTCAGGATTGTACCTTAAGCAGCTGCCCTGGGCCTTTGTGGGAATGGCAGTGTAGAAATGAATGAATAAATAAATCTTCAGTTCATAGTTTAGTAGCCTTGTAGATGCTAAAGCCTGAAATATTTCCACCTTGTTCCTACCCTGAGTTTATGCAAAGGAGAGCAGTGAATCAACAGCCTCAACAGTAGGACTTTCCTTACTAGTTTCCGATGGAAATAAGATTTTTTCCTCCCTCAGTCTCAGAACCATTGTGTTAAACACAGGCAAGTGTAGTAAGCATGACATACCTTATTATGTAGTGATGTTAATGGAGAAAAGGAAGCTTACGCAGACTAGGTTTAAACATTAACATGCAGTTGCTAGTATGTGTTTTGTGGCTCCAGTACGTTTCCTGAACAGTAAAGATTTCAGGGAACTAAGCAGATTTGATTAGCCATTATTGAAAAGCATCATAAAACTTTCTGGCCCACATAGGGTGATAACAGACAGGGCGATGACCCGCTATCTGCGAGTGGCATTACTCGCCCACATCCCAGGAATACCAGCACCGAACACACAAGTTGTGGGTGAGTGCAACATGCACTCGCGTCCATGTTGCCAATCACTCCTGACCCCTTCCTGGCCAGCAATCGGAGCACTGCTGACAGCCGCTTCCCCCCTCAACTAACAGCACGCCCACATGTTGGCATGCATCAGTCTGCAGGCTAACAGATGGGTGTACGTTAGCCTGCACAGCATTCCCTGCCTTCCATAGCAGAATGCCATGTGTGGGCACCAGGCTGTGCACGTGTTTCCGGTCTGTACAGACCTTATGAGTGGCCAGCGCTACTTGTGGGTGGTCGCCATGCCATTAGTTTTCACTCCTAGCGTTACATAGATCAGGAAACCTTTGCTAAAATGTGTTATACTATATATTAATATAAGCTAACTATAACTGTGCCAGACAAGTGGTCTCAGTGTGGGTTTTCAGAGGAATCCAACCTAGCTGTTCGTATAGGCTTTTGCTCCTTGGCAGTTGCCAGCTGGCTGCAATTGGAAAATGTGCATTTCTTCTGCAGCAGTTAGTGTTAATGGGACCCAGAATAAGCTTTGTTCAGATTTTTTTCGATGCACAAGGGTTCAATAGGGCTCCAAGTGTTTTATCTCTGGGTGACAATTTTGCAACAAATCATGAGTCCAAGTGGGTGGATGTAAATAAATGAGCCAAACGGCATTTTATTCTTTAAAAAGCATTCACTTGTTCAGGTGTAGAAGATAACAATATGAAGAAGCAGCAGCAGCAGCACGTTTGTGATCCCTATATTTCAAAAATCTAAAATGGTGTTTGTAGTAGAAAGTACAGAAATAAACTCCATTTCCTTTACATTCAGATACATTAGACTTTTTTCTCTCCACAGTTTTTAGCTTCTAATGTTCATTTTATGTTCTTAATTGGATCAGTGTTACATTTAGATTGCCAAAACCATGGGGAAATGGTGGATTTAAATATGGGAAAACTTGAAGTGTCCTAGGTAAGAGTCGATGCAAAAACCTATATTTGGAGTCAATTAGACATCGGTTCTTAGCAAGTTTCAAACAGCAAATACCACCACCTGAAACTGTATCTTACATGCCTTCCACTGATTGGATTAGCTAGCATAAAATTCACTTTTGCTCAGTGTGTTGTGGACACTGCTTGTCACAAACCATGTTTTGCCTGTGCGACCCTATTTTGAGGCTGAATATAATCTTATAGACATGTGAAGTATATCAAACATCAATTGGGATCAAAACCCCAAGCACAGAAAGCAAGACTCCCAACTCCTAGTATTGAAACATCTACTCCAACATCTTACTGTAAGTTCACAAACTTCAGTTGTATATTGATCTATGGAATGGCAGTAAATGTTTACACATCTTACTGCAGGAGGATTTAAAATACATAATCTCTTTCCCAACAAGCATGGTTAATTACAAATAAAGACCCAAATAAGCATTGGTGTTTAATTTGAGCTTTATTTGGGGGCATGCTAGATCCACCCCATCTCTGATGTGCAGATGCCCTGCCTTCTGTACCAAAAAGCCCCCAACACCACTGAAATAATCTGAAAACGAAACTCAGATGTTTGAAACTAAAAAAAGTATTACTGTGGAATAGTTTATGAAATAGTTTGCATATTCTGTATTCTGTTTGCATTGGCTGTCAGCAGTGAGATGCATCTCGCACAGGTCTGTCCTGAGGGCATGTTTCTCCCCTCCTCCTTGAAGTCCTAGTGAGACAGTTTTCTTTTACTCCAAAAGCTTTTGTTTTGCAAATTAAATAAAGATGACTTAATTCAGTTAGCCATTTCCCTGGTGCCTACCCTCTGTTTTCTCCCATCAAATTCTACATGAAGCAGAGAAGCTGCTGGAAGTTCCTTTGGGACTCAAAGGTTGGACAGGAGAGGGGATTCATTTCCCCCCTTCCTCTCAAAGCTGTAGGATTACATTCCCTCCTCCCCCACAATAATTGCATCCATGCAAATAAGCCATGTGGGACAGCAAGTTGTACTTTTAAAGGTTCTGTTGTGCTACTTCAATCTATGTAACATGCTGATAGTTCACATGGAGAAAAACTTTCCCAGCCGTGGAAGGCCCTTTGGTAGTGGAAGCATTATCAGAGGGAGGAGGGGGCAGGTCTTTGAGTTTTGTATTTGGGGGGGGCGCATGCAATTGATTATTTAATTTCTCTCTCAGCCATTCCCATGCTAATGCACCCGCACAATCATTTGCTGTGGAAGAGTGAGAGGGGTAACGTAATACAGATCTTGTAGGGTTCTCCTCGTACTCAGGGCAGTAGAACATTAGTAGTATTGGGAAGGATCCTTTCCTTTTGCCCAACCAGGAGCTTGCCCCAGCTGAATTTCTTTAGCGCTGAACATTGGAAACGGGAGTAGACAAACTTTGCTATGAATAGAACTGATGCTTAACTTGTACAATTCCACAGGTCTCTGGATCACAGTTTATGATCCAGTTTTTTCAGGATACTAATTTGTTTATCTTCAGTGGATGGGATGGTAAGTGAGAAGGGGCAAACAAGATTGTTTTGCTGTGAAATTCACCAAATTAAATGCCCCACCCACCCCCCAAGCTGTGGCCCATCAGCCTATTCCTGAACCGTAGAGCCCCAGGGGGTCAAATGCAGCCTGCGGCAAGTTTGTGTGCGGCCCCTTTCTAGTTGCTGGATCTGACCTGTGGATCCAGTTACTACCCCCTAGTACTGCAAAACTGAGCTTGGGGTAAGGGAGCAGAGAAGAGAGCATGCACAGAAGAACAGGGGACAGATCTAACTTGTACTAATTTTCAAAGTGGCTCCCAGGGGGGAAAACTTTCCTTTCCCACCCCGCCCTAGAACCATGATCTGGACCATCCCCTTCCCCTCTGTGCTGAACACCCCTCTAAAGCAGCGCCCCCCCCCCCTCCCCAACCCCTATCTGGCCTGCGGAGGATGTACTTATGGATTTTCATTGTGGCCTATGGGAGAGGAAAGGATGCCCACTCTTGGCTTATATGATAGTATGTTTGGATCAGGATGCCTTCTGCAGTTGAACTATAAAGAAGCTGCTAAGGAGGTTGTAGAGGCATCAAAATAAGTATAAATGTTCAAAAGCTGCTGGTTTTGACCTTTGAAGCCCTAAAGTGTCTGGGCCCCACGTATGAGAGACTGCCTGTCCTTCCATGTCCCACTGTGGCCCCTGCAATTGGCCAGGTGCGCCTAGCTGTGGGTACCATCTGATAGTCTTATGGTGCATATGACAAGGGCTCACAGGGGGACTTGCTTGGTTGCTGCCCCGATGCTATGGAACTCCCTTCCCCCAGAGGTTTGTCTGAGCCCAAGTGTCTTCCAGAGGAGGAGGAGGAAGACCTTTCTTTTTGTTACGGCATTTGGCAGGCAGGGATAGGGAATGGGGTTTTGGTGGTGGAGTATGAAGGGGTGGTTGGGGAGGGATTTTTGTCGGGTTTGTCGTTGGGTTGCAGGGAGGGGAAAGGTTGGGGGTTTGTGTGTTTATGCTGTTTTATATGTATTTTCATTTGGTTTGTAAGCCGCTCTGAGCCATTTGGGAAGGGTGGGGTAGAAATAAATTAATAAAAATAAATGTGGTTGCAATCCCTGAAACCACTTGGAAGTCAGAGATTTGCTGGTGTGCAGAGGGAGGAAGAGAAATCACCAAATTGCAGTCTGATGCAGAACCACTAGGGGTTCCTTCAAGTTCAGCAATTCCTCAAGGAGATTCCTTGGCAGATTTCGATGGTGGTGCAGCAAAATCCCAGGAAAAGAGGCTGCAGTCACGTTGTTTTTTTCTTCCTCTAGTCTTAATACCAAAGCGGGTGTACATTCCAAATAATTCCCATACATAGACGTGCAACAAGCATACTGTTTATGACCTCTACATATGAATTTAAAAATACACCTGTATCACTGCAGTAAAGGAAGCAATGCTGCTGCGGGAGGAGTTCAATTATAAATATTTTATTTAAGAATACTGATTAACACAGGAAACTTTATTTTATGGACTGGTGTATGGTTACTGGTTACAACATGAAGTGCAGGTAGGTATTTGTGTTTCAATGTTTGGCACTGTCCACAGTATGCTGTAAACAATATGACTTGATTACATTGATGTTGCAGTGCTCTTGATGGAGGTTTTCTACCATGGGCTGATGGTATGCGCAATTCCACAGTTAGTCAGTAAAAATTATAAAAAAACACCTACGGTATTTATAATAAAAGAGAGAGGATGCGGCGATAAGACTTCAGATTACTGGACCTTTGATTCTGTAAATGTATGAGACTTGCAAGAAGACATTTACTGCAACACTATGTTGAACAAACCGCTTCCCAAAATGGTGTCCAATGCAGCTGTGCCTAGTCTGAATTAGAGCCCTGCGACACAGCCCAAGCCCAATGTTCCCACCGGGGCCAGGTCAGATGTGCTCCTTGGGGTTGAGCTGGGCTCCTAGCTATGGCAGTCTCTGCTCCTTAGGGGGCAGAGGACCAGAGGCACACCTGTTTTGGAAGCATCATGACATCACAGTGCCCCCTGGGGGTGGGCAGGGATCTAATTTCCTTCTTGATTATCTCCTATACCGAGGAAGAGGGGTGGAGATGGTTTCCATGACAGCTTTGCCCCCTTAGGATTAAATCATGGTTCAGCTAATATCAAAGGTAGTTTTGCCAATGACTTCAACGGAGCCAAGATTTCACCCCTTTGAGCTGATGACTCAGTAGACATGGTGTGTTTTTAAACAAGATGCATGCATGCCCCCCGCCCCCATTCATGTGGCAAACCGCTCGTTTGAACTGGTGCGTGGGGAGGCACGCTACTGTGAACCACCCATGGAACACAGGGAAAATCCAGAGTCCCCCGTGCAGGGCAGTGTGACTGCCTCCATGGGACAGGGCAGCCATGTGGGGAGCTGCCTGTGTGAGGGGCTCCCCCCCACTCTTCCTGGGCGTGGACTCCCCACACCCATCCCGCGCAGCAGCAGCGGGGCCCCCTCCCCGCTGCTCTTGTTTAAAAACACCCAGTGCTGATAAGGGATCAATACTGAATGGATGCTAGTCATTTTTGTTGGATAAACAAGGCTTGTAAGGATCTTGTTTTGAAATTAGCAGCAGTTTACTTCCTCAATCACTAACTACCAGAAATGTCTTCATCACTTGACATATTAGAGGAAATTTTCAGTGCAGACTAGTGGGTTTCCATTCACCTTCCATTGAAATTAACAGACTATGTCTAAATCATGAGCGTAACTTTGGAATAAAATTGGATGGGTGCGGGGGAGGATATTGACTCAAGGTCTGCCCCCTATCTCTAGAATTGTGGGGGAAAGAAAATTTGTGGGGTTCATGTCTCCCCCATCCTCCTTATAATTACTCGCATGGTCTAACGTCCCTGGGTGTACTTCTCCTGCCAGCCTATATATAAGCATTTCCATTGCATGATGTTAACAGGCCTACCAGCTACTGGAAGCTTAATAAATTTAATACCAAGTCATTGTCACATGTCATTAGTAACTAGCGCATTAGCTAACTTCAAATATTCCTCTCCCTGAATATTCCTTAATCAGTCATTTAGTTCAGAACTTCAAATGCTAAGAGAAAGGAAATGGACACCGGCCCAAACTTTGTGATTGATTTGGCCTCAATTATCTATTTTTTAGCAGATCTGTTTCTAATGTATTCAAAGCAGTCTCCCCCACGTAATTACTGGCCAATTAGCAGGCCACTCACAGTTATAGATCCTGTGGCTTTCTATTAGACTTCTAAAGCATGGCTGCTTAGACGGGGGTGGGGGGTGGGAATCAGAGCAGTAGTTTGCTACTGTTGCATTCCAGTTGTGTATTTAATAAGGTCCGCATAACAATGGATCTGATGTCAGGTAATGACTGGCCACAATGCAATGTAGTGATGTTGTGGAATGTCTTCAGTATTTGCTTAGAAGGTACAATTATAGACTCAATGGCTGTATAATCTGGGCAAACAAGTTTACTAACCTCACAGCCTCCAACACAGTTTAGACCACAGAGAGGAGCTTCTCCTAAGCTTCAGCACATCAGAAACCCTTGTCTGACTTAACAGGAGGAATTGCTACTAAATTAAAGATGATGTGAAATCAAAGGCCAGGAAGGACTAACTCTTCCTTCTCACTCCCATGTACAGTCCTGCCCAATTGGGCAGGACACCAATACCTCTTGAGCACCAGGTAGAGGCTGCTGCCGAAGGCAGGGAACCGGATCCAATGGACCCTTGGTCCATTCTGGTATGGTAAACTGTAATCTGGTATTTATTGGAATAGAGCTGTAAGTGAGCCTATAAAATACTATACTTGGCAAAGTTTCCTTGAACATCTGTTCTCCTGATTGCTATTAGAGAATGGCACTTTCTGCTTGGCAGACACCTCTCCTTAAATTTCTACACCCACACTCACAAACCTGCTGCTTTGTCTGGGCACTTGCTGGAGAAATTAAGCCTGCTGCCTTTGCTTCACCATGGCCCATCTGGGTCTTTGCTTCTGCAAGGCAGTGCGGGGGTGGAGGGTTGTTTGTTATTTTGGCCTGGCACAAGGCTATGGCTGGCATAGACTCTACCCACAGGTAGTGCGATAGACCACTACGCACACACTGGGCCCAAAGCCAATTGAGAGCCCCCAGGCATCTCAAGAGTCCTAGTTTAAAGCAGCTTGCCTTGGCCGTAAGCATGGAAAAATAAAACACAATTTTAGTTTATGAATTCATATTTTGTCCTGTAAAGTGAAAATATATATGATTTACGTAAACTAATCTCAGAATCTTAGAGGGCTGGACTATCTCGGGGGAAGGGAAACACTCATTTATTTGAAGTCGGCTAGGATGTCACTGAAGATGTTCAGAAAGAGGTGCGCATGGTGATCCCTGAAGATCAGAGTGGGGCGGAAACGGATCGACCTGTCGCCGCAGCCTCCCAACACCACACCTACAGGAGAAAAGAGAAAGGTTGGAGATTATCTGTTCAGCGCAGCTACGCAGGCCAGGCTGCCCTCAGAGTGAAATTTGCCCCACGTGGCGGGCCTGCACATGCGCGGGAAAGCAGTAGGTGGCACCCACATGGAAATGTGCAGGTATGCAGAGCCGTGAGATGGCCCCCTGCCATGAAAGAAAACTGAACTTCAGGGGCCGCTCAACACAGACTTGACATTTTGGAAGCAGCCCCAGCAGGTATCGGGCAGGCAGACTGGAGACCAGACAGCGAAAAAGATCCAGGGACACAGCCAGGGATTTCAACTATGTATGCAGGGTTGCCAGACTGATCCTTTCCCCTCTCCAGTGACCCGCAGCAATCGCTCCTTATGTGCCCAAATTAAAACAATTGGCTAGATTTATAGGTTCCTCTTTTTCTACACTACCGCCTTCAGTTCCTTTCCTCCACTTCCCTCTAAGCTCTACTCTCCTGCCTCCAACTCAGGCCTAGAACTAAATGCAGCTCTTGATGCCACTACCACCACTTCCCTTTGTAAAGTGGGCTCTGCTTCCCCCCCCCCCCCACTGGAAAACACACACACAAGCTTCCATCCATGAAGAGACCCTCAAATGAGTATTATTTTCCATAGGCGTGGCCTGCAGTGCAGAACAAAACTACTACTGCTTTCCAGCCTTGTCACATTTTCATTTTTAAGGACGCCATTAGCGAAGGTATTACTATACTGTCCAATGGGACAGCTTAAGCTTTGATCATTATCTAATATATATTTATTTGGTAACGTGGTTGGGTTGGCTTTTTTTTTAAAAGCACCCTCTTGCCCAGGATTTTCACAGTCCAGCACTAGCAGTGCTTCTATCTCAGATCTTCCTACTGGCCTGGTTTTTCTAACCAAAGAGGGTACTGACTTATTTGTTAATATTCTGAAGTGTGTGATTGATCATCATTTCAACAGAGATGATGAGAGCACAAAATCTACACGTGCAGCTTTTTTCAAGCTAGAGGGAGTGTGGTTCTTGTGTTGGTCCCAAATGCAAGAGATGGAAACAAAGGGTGTTTTTACACAGAAACATTTCTCCTGCATGCTTGCTGTTACATCCTGAATTTTCTGTGTGTCTAAATCACTCACCCAGATCTTACACATCTGGCTCTTTGAACTTCTGCGTAGAACTTCTCCCAGAACCTTTGGGTGTAAAAAGTTCTCCTGGCAAACTGCTTTGCTCCAGGCAGCTGGGTCACTTGGTTTCCATGGCAGCCTGTCATGTCTACAGCTGTGGCTACTTTAGACTGCCTCAGGGCAGTGTTTGTGTGAAGAATGCACCAAGGAACTGCCTCAGGGCAGTGTGTGTGTAAAAAATGCATCCAGAACTTACTTGTGGACTTGTAAACCCAGAAGATTGAAAAATCGGGAAGTTTTAAGGTGTGTGTAAAAATGCCCATTGTCATTCAGATGAGCTCTTTTACTGGACCAACTTCTATTAGTGAGAATATTCAAGCTTTTGGCCACTCTTCCTCAGGAAAGTAACAAGACTGAGTAATGCTGCAAGGCAGAAACCAACAGCTCCTTCACATTATTTTTTCTCTATTCATACCTGGCAGGTATGGATAGAGGAAAAAATAACGTGAAGGAGCTCTTGGTTCCTTCCTCTGTCAAGAGCTTCCTTCCAAGTTGTTGTTTTCCCCTCTATATGCACTTACCCTGCATTTCATCCATCTATAGTTCTGACTTATGTGCCTGAGGAAGGACTTAGCATGGCCAACAGAAGTCAGTTCAATAGAAGGTATCGCGTGAGCTACTTTCTCTCCACCTCTTCTCAACTGGTCATACAATTCTGGCCTAGGAAGAACTCAGAATCTAGGGATACTTAGGGGAAAAAATGAAGGAAGGCTTCAATTTCAATTTTGGTTTTGTCACCCTTGAAAATGTGTCCTTAAAGCTTGGCTGAGAAACAGTCGCTCAACAGAGCTGATCTATTGCAATCTCTAAGGGTGTTTTCAAATGTGCTGGTATCCCACATTGCCAATGCTTTGCCACGCTTTGGCATGGGGGCCACTGTCACGTTAGTTTTCCTGCACCAGATGTTGGCACAGGATAGATCCAGCTGTGGTGGCGGCTAGCATGGGCTGTGATTCAGGAAAGTCTCGGAGTCACAGGCCATACTGGCCTCCACAGCTGGGATTCGACTGCCCGACTGGGAGTAAAGTGGACTTTGACATTTGAAAGCCCACTTTCCTGGACCCGGTCAGGAGTCCCTGCCAGTTCCTGGTGCTATGGCAGCCGTCACTGCCCATCACATTAGTTTGGGGGCCTGGCAGGATCCAGGCTATGGTGGAAGCCCCTCTCTGGAGGAGGTAAGTCTGGTTTGAAAACTCTTTCTGCATAATAGATGCAAGTGTTGTTTTATTAAAGTAGGGGCTTTAAGGGATTTAAAGTTCTGGGCTTATAGTCTTCAGTCTACAGTTTTTTTGCTTCTCTCTCCACACTTGCATCTAAAGTGTTGTCTCCCTCGAGGCAGAATGTACAGCCTGGTGTAATCTTTGGAGCCAAACAGGTCTTCCTCAGAAACTGTGTCTTATTTAATTTGCCCAGGATGTTAATCGGATTTAGCGCAGTGGGGTTTTCTGTCTTATGGACCTGCCCCAGATACTGCTGGCGATGAGCTTACTCTCATTTGCTAGGAAAAGAGGGAGCTTTGAGCACCCTATATAAAGAACCATGGTACAACTATCGAAGCTGCCAGATACACAGGATGTACATCTGGTGAAGATTTTCAAGTGACTGGTAAGTTGGGGTGCTCGACTTCAGACAGCTTATATTAATTATTTGTTGCAGTAGCATGAGGCGTCCAAGTGAGTTCAGGACTCCATTTTTCGAGACACAGCAAAGATGGTCTCTGCTAAAAAGAGCTTTCAGTCCAAATTGACACGGGTGGGGAAAGAAGCAGAGGCACCAAGTAGATGTGACCTGTCTAAGGCCACATGGGAGTGAGTAGCAGAGACAGAGCTATGGTTTTTCAAATTCTGATTGCAGTGCTGCCCTAACTACTGGATCATGCTGCTTCTTTAATACATAGGAGACTGGATTGCCAGAAAATGCTGAGTGCCCATGCTCTGAAAATCATATCCCATTAAAGTGTTTTAAATTATGCATCAAACTGATACAATGGGTGTCAACAGACAGATGGCAGCTCTGCCTCACCCCTGGGTGACCTGTCCATGCGGAGCGAAGGCGGAACAGCTGCCACCTGCTCCACTCCAGACCCACTTGTAGTGCTCTGGAATGTCCCGGAACACTGCTGGCGGAGCGGGCCACTCACACCTGGGGCACCGGCTGCAGGCGGAGCTGCTGTCCAGTCCATCTGTGCAGCGGACAGCCGCTGCAGCTCTGCTCTCAAGCTGACAGTTGCTCCAGGTAACCCCAAAGAGTTCCGGGCAGCAGCGGGCAACTCTATGGTGTGGGGGAGGGGATGCTGCGCAGGCAAACTGCGGGCCACAGCCGCTGCCGGGTCAGTGTGAACCCGGTGCAGGTGGGGCTGGACACAGGGCTGCCCACTCCTGGAGCAAGCCGCTCGCCGAGAGGAGTTCTCCGTGGCTGTGGAACTCCCTTCCCTTGGAGGTTTGTCTAAGCCCTACCTTGTGCCTTTTCCAGAGGCAGTGCAAGACCTTTCTTTGTCCAAGCCTTTACCAGGCAGGAACAAATCCTGGGCGTGCAGTGGGGGTGGGGGTTTTACTAGTGTTTTATTCTGTATTTTATGTTTTTAGGATGATGATAGCTGCCTTCGGGGATAGGGCAGGATAAAAATCTAAATAAATACCAACATTTACTTTGAAATAAAGAGAGATGGGTAACGTTCTTCGGTCTGGGACTGTAATTCCTGGGGACAAGGGGAGGAGTCAGGAGTGCAGTCCTGAAGCTATCATGGCCACTCAGCTGCTCCTGCACCCTCCCTGTGCTGGGAACCTCCTGCAGCTGCTGTAGCTGCAAGCTGCTGAGAGGTGCAGCTGCTGGCTCCAAGATTTGGATTTCTTTTGTCCTTTGAAGCAGTTAGTGCAGGAACACGTATGTTCTTATTAAATGGTCAGTTTTCACAATGGAGAGATGTAAAAAGTGGTGTGCCTCAGGGATCCATATTGGGACCGTTGCTGTTTTAATGTATTCATTAATGATTTGGGAAAGAGTGTTAAGAGTGAGGTGATCAAATTTGCAGATGACACCAAGTTATTCAAGGTAGTTAAAACACGAGCAGACTGTGAGGAACTGCAACGGGAATCTTACAACACTGGGTGCCTAGGCATCTAAATGGCAAATGAGATTTAATGTGGACAAGTGCAAAGTGATGCACGTAGGGAAAAATAATCCAAATTATGCGTACACAATGCTGGGTACTAAGCTAGGAGTTACCACTCAGGAAAAGGATCTGGGGCTGGTTGTGGACAATACAATGAAATCCATAGTGCAGTGCACAACAGCAGTCAAAAAAGCAAACAGAATGTTAGGAATTATTCAGACGGGGCTAGAGAATAAAACTGAGGAGGTCATAATGCCTCTATACAAATCATGAATGGTGTGAAACTAATAAACAAGGAGCAGTTATTTACCCTCTTGGCTAGTACTAGAACTAGGGGACACTCCATGAAACGCATGGGTGGCAAGTTTAAAACAAATAAAAGAAAATATTTTTTCAATCCACATATAATTGGGTTGTGGAATCTACTGTAAGAGGCTGCGGTAAGGGCCAGTACTATAGCTGAGTTTAAAAGGGGTTTGGACAAGTTTCTGGAAGATAGGTCCATTAGCAGCTATTGGCCAGACAGGATCAGGGAACATGACGGGAGCTGGGGGAAAACAACAGGGAATGGATCCCCCATTGTGACCTGTTGGGTGCTTCTCCCAAGCCACTGTGATTGGCCGCTGTCGAAGACAGGATGCTGGGCTAGATGGACCATTGGTCTGACCCAGTATGGCACTTCTTACGTTCTTAACACCACAAATTCTCAGACTGTAGGAGGTGCCATGATTTCCATGGAGCCCGCAAAGTCCCAGAATTCTAGAACTGTAGGAGTGGAAAGGGGAAGGGACCTTAAGAGTCATCTAGTCCAGCAGGACACCCTCTACCTTCAGCACTGCAGAGGTTTGTCCAGGTGGTCTCTGAAAACATCCAAGGAAGGTGACTCCACGAACACCCTAAGCAACCTATTCCATTGCGCAACCGTTCTTATGATTAAGAAGTTTTTCCTTCTATTTAACTAAAATCTACGTTGCAGCATTAGCTGCATTCCCTCTTCTGTTTTGTGAAAGGGGAGAACAGATGACTGGCATATACAGAATGGTCCACTGAGCAGAATGGGAAACTTTCTTCTGATCTCAATGGGAGGACAACATGGCCCCAGTAAACCTGGGGAACCAGATGCAAAGACCAGTAAAAATCTTTCCACTGGATCAGGCACTTAGTGAGTGTAGAGATACAATGCTGACCAATAGCCACACTGAATGGCACACACTACATTCACACCAGCTTCTTCTCGCACCTCTTCAATTTCCTGCGTGAGATGCTGGTTTGAACTGTTCCCACATTTCTTCCTCGGCTTTAAAAGTTACTTCCCATCTTGCTGTGGCCACTGCTAGGTGTCCCATGATGCTTGGAAGTTTCCCTTTTTTGCAATGCATTGTGGGACACCAAGCAGACTGACAGCGAAATTAATTATTTCACATATTATGGAAAATGCCCATAAAGGAATAAGCATGATTGTTAAACCTTGTCTCCAAGTGCACACTATATCCATGGCATCCTGAATGTAACATTTTCATATGATTAAAAAAGGCAGGGGTAAGATTTTGGGGGGTCTCTGTGCCCTGTGTGAAGGCAGCCACAGGCTCCAACCTACCTTTGTTTCTGGCTATTGCAATTAGCTTAGTCCTAGTTGCATCATTAGGAGCGTCAAACGAACAGAACGTCCCTCGCCCTCTGGCTCTGCTGATGAGATGGGGGTAAAGAGCCTAGAAGAGAGTCAAACTTGTTATTCCAGCGTCTTGGGGGCTATGGCGGTTGGTGTTAGTATGGATTCTCAGACCCTCCTGATTATAGTCAACATCTACCTTCCTCCCACGCTAAGTTTATATGACCGGCACAGGTTTTGGAGTGCCCTTGGGGGCCAAATGGAGTTGTGGGGGCAAGAGTTCCCAAGGGCTCCTATTGTCCTTTGGGGGGACTTGAATTCTAGGATGGGTTCGTCAGACATCAGTAGGGCGCAAGCCATGGGCTTGGATTTGGAAAATGATAATTATTTGTATCCCACTAGAGCCTCTAAAAACCCAGTTTTGAATTCTTATGGCCCACAGTTCCTGAAGTTTCTATATAAAATCAGCTATTGGATGATAACTGGAAGTTCAAAGTCTGACCCCTGCGGGGATCTGACTTACCTCCCACTGCGGAGCCAGCACAATCGACTATATTGCTGTCCCCCTTGATAGACGGGATGAGTTTTTGGATTTTGTGGTCTCCCCCTATGGATGCAGTGACCACTTTCCTATTATAACTTTTTTCAAGGCTGTTTCGCGCCCCCAGTTTTGACAAGACTGGGACAAGGCCAGTACTTCCCCGCAGGGCTTAGGGGTAATAAGATGGAATACCAAGATGGCTGAGCAGTCAGCCAACTTATTGATTTCCCCAGAGGTGAAGGAGCTGCGCACTAAATTTTTGTTATCTCGCCCTCATGAATGTTTGGGGTGTTTTCAGGGCTTGCTTCTTTGTCTCAGAACCAACCTTGCCTCCCAGGGCAGGGTATTTGATCATGTCCCCAGGCGATCTTGGTTTGTTGCAGGTTGTAGACGACTAAAGCGGCAGGCCCAGAAGCTCGTCAGGACACTTAAAAGAGATTCGTCGGCTGGGGTAGTTAGAGACTATGTGGCCTGTAGACTTGAATGTAGGCAGCTACTTAAGAAGAAAAAATTTGAATATCAGCGAGTCCTGTGGTTGGAATTGGAGGACGCTTTGTAGAGAGGGGACCATGGAAGATTCTGGGTTGTAATTAAGAGATCTTAGGGGTGTGTCTAATCCATTAGGCTGCTCTATTGATAGTTTAAGCTGTCAGGAACATTTCTTTAAAATCTTTAATGTTTTTCCGATGAAGGCGGCCAGGTTTCGCCATTGGGGCCGCGTGGGGAAGATGATGAGGTCACAGTTGAAATAATGGAGGCGCTGTTACCGCATTTGCTGGCCAATAAAGCTCCAGGGGAAGACGGTATTCCAGCAGACTTCCTTCATGAGCGCAGTCAGTGGTGGGCGCCTCTCCTTTGCAGGTTATTCAATTACATTCTGCAGCAAGGGGAAATTCCCGACGGCTGGAATCTAAGTATAGTAGTCCCTATCTATAAAAAAAAGGGGATCAAGCCAGCCCTGCTAATTATCGTCCAATTAGCTTGATTGACACGATTGCCAAGCTTTTTGCTAAATACCTCCTGGGAAGGTTGGAGGACTGGGCTTATGAGAACTCTTTACTGGCTGAGGAGCAGGCTGGTTTTTGTCCCACTCGCTCAACTCTAGACCACTGCTTTCTCTTGTCCCATGTAGTTAATAAGTATCTCCTTATGCGCAATACCCCAATTTTTGTTCTGTTTGTAGATCTCAAAGCCGCTTTTGATAGTATCGATCGAAATATACTGTGGCAGAAGCTCCAAGGTATGGGAATTGATAAGCGGTTACTGTCTTTTATTCGTCTTTTGTACTCTCATATCTTTTAAGAGTCAGACTAACTGCGGATGGAGATCTGTCTGACCCCATACAGGTATCAAATGGGGTCAAACAGGGCTGCGTCCTGGCTCCTTTCCTCTTCAATCTCTTTATAAACGACATTGTGTCTGGATTAGGAGGATATGAGGGACATTTTCCAGCGGTGGCCGGCCGAGCGGTGCCAATTTTGCTCTACGCGGATGACATGGCTATTCTATCTACCTCTAAAGTGGGGATGAACCGCAGTTTACGTATTCTCAGTCAGTATTGTAGGGAGAACCATTTGTACGTTAACCAGGATAAGACCAAAGTAATGGTCTTTTCCAAGAAGTGTAGAGTGTATCACTGGCAGCTAAATGATGAGCCTTTGGAGCAGGTCAAGGAATACAAATATTTGGGTATCTGGTTTGCTTCATCTGGTCGTTGGAAGAAGCACCTTGAGTTTGTTAAACTCGGAAGAACTCGCTCCACCAATGGACTTTTGAAATTCTGGCGTAGTACTGGTGGGAAGTGGATTGCCCCTTTTTTAAAGTTACTTAGGGAAAAACTATTACCCCAACTTCTATATGGAGCAGAGATATGGGGAACTGAAAATTGTGATTGCCTGGAAGTGATACAAAATAAGTTGCTTAGAACTATACTGGGTGTCCCTTGAGGCACTCCAGCTGTCCTTTTGAGGGCTGAGACGGGTGTTCTCCCTATTGTAGGGAAAATTAAATCCCAACTGATGGGGTACTGGCTTAGGCTGGTACATATGGAAGAGGGACGGCTACCGAGACTCTGCCTTCAGGAGCAGATGAATGTGTTAGCCCACTATAAGTGGTTTTGAACGGTGGATAGGTGTCTAATCCAGATTGGTCACTCTACTACCAGTCTGTTGCATTACTCAAGGAATCAAGCCAGGTCTCTGATCAGAGACAGGCTTGCTGATGTTGCATGACAGATGGATAGAGCGGCTTTGGGGTCCCAATCTATAGCCCTATGGTATCCCTTTCTTAAAACGAACCCCGGTTTAGAGTCTTATCTGTTGGACCTAACTAATTTCTCGACTAGGAGAGCGTTGACTCTTCTTAGGTTTAATATGATGCCTACTCAAGTCTTGGAAGGTCGCTATCGGGGTATTCCGGCTGACCTCCGATTCTGCCTCTGTGGTCAAGACAGAGGTGGAAAATCTCCATTATCTTCTGTACTGCCCTTTGTCTGTCCAGATAAGGAAGGAGGCAATCGGTGCCCGTCTTGCGTTCACAAGTGAACTTTGCACCATGGGATCATCTTTGCCGTTGTTAGGCAGTTTGGGGATCGGCCGTGGAACCCTGCGACCATTACTCTAGCTACGACGTACGTGGGCTAGAGTTACTGCCTGGTGCTGCTCGAGAGCTCAGTCATCACAAGTTTGAAAGCCTCTGTCCTCTTGTCGTGCTGTGGCTAGGAACACCAAAGCCAACTAGCCAGACTGAAATTCCACCATAGAGCTGAATCAGCAGCCTGATATTTATCTATTTGTCTGGTTAGAATGCACCCACTGATGATGATGATACTTTATTGTATAGCTCGCTAGCTTTTACAATATGCAAAATACAATTAAAATTAAATCAAACCGTTAACTGGAACAATTGCGTTCCATTACCTATTTCGTAAAATTAAACAGCCAACCATCCAAAATTAAACTTAAACATAGTTAAATAAAATACTATCCAGCCATCAGTCAATTAGGCCTAGCCCACAGCTAAGCAGCTGTGAATTTAACTATGATCAGCAATATGATTCGCACACTAACATCAAGAATTAATACAGTCCTGCCTCATCTGAATAACAATTTTGCAGAAAACAGCAACCCTCCTCGTAACCCCAGACTTAGCTGGGCTCAGAAATTTTTGAACCAACAATTCATGAGGAATAAAGGGGTTTGAGACAAGACCACTCAAGAATTTTCGTCTGGGGACAGCGTATACAGGGCACGTGAAGAACACGTGTCCAGCTGTCTCTATTTCTGAGTGAGC
Source organism: Sphenodon punctatus (assembly GCA_003113815.1). NCBI lineage: Eukaryota > Metazoa > Chordata > Lepidosauria > Sphenodontia > Sphenodontidae > Sphenodon > Sphenodon punctatus. The sequence continues at coordinate 1,190,290 of QEPC01005247.1, forward strand.
ACAAAGAAGACATACTCTCTCCTGCCTTGGGGTACCCAGATAACGACCTTCGAGCAGGGCTGACATAAAAACATTACACCTGAATTTGGTGAATGCTCGTTTGCGATTTGCGTTCGTCCATACTATGAGGTGACCAGGGCGAAAGGGACTGGCCTTTACGTAGGCTGGAGCAACCCTTTGAGAAAGCAAGAGAGAATTTTCCAATTGCAGTTCCTGGTTCTTAAGTCTCTCTTTAATTATAAAATAGGGCTCCCTTAAATCCAAGATGTTGCAAGGCCTCCCTAGAGAATCCCAGCTTAGCAACCTCCAAACCCACCTGAGTCCCATGGTCTAAAAAACCCATTTTGAAGAGCCAAAAGGGCAAGAGACCTATCATGATCAGCAGATAAGACTACTTTCAACCAGTATTTGATGATACTTAAAAGGGCACCAGATTTTATTGGTGAGCAAGCCAGTTCCTGTCTTAACAATACCTGGGGTGTGCCCTTAGGAACCCCCAGAATAGAGTGAAAAACCCCAGTTTGAACCACTTCCAATCTATCAAACAGGCCAATCCCCCAGGCCGGGAATGCATACGTACAGTGACTAACAACTTTCGCCTTGAAAAGTCTAAGTGCTGGTAACACTAGCATACCCCTGCCATTATAATAGAATTTGGCTATTAGTCCTCTTATCCACGTTTAAAACTGCCTCAAGATGATGCTTCCAACTTACAAAGTCCTTATATTTTAAATGGAGTTGAGACCAGGCTCACCAACCCTCCAGGCTTCATGTGCTCTGTCTGGATCTTGCTGCATGATTTCTGGGCTTCAGGTGAAGATCCTATTCTACTGGGTTAGTCGAGAGGAGCACTAGAATTTTTTTTTTTTTTTTTTAGTAGTAGGGGACAGGGACGTTCTCACCCCCACTTTATGACATGGTGCGGTCCCTTCAGAGTGTTGTGATGCCCAGCACTCCACAGGGGGTGTGGCCATTTTGGAACCCCTTTTGTCCCACCTCCTTCCTGATGTGACAGCCCCCCTCTCCCACAGAGTGGTGTGACATCGCAGTACTCCAAAGGGGGTGCGCAGCCATGTTGGAAAAGGCAGAGTCCTTTCACCCCACCCCTTTTCTGCATAACCGTGCCCCTTTTGGGGTCGGTCTGCTTCCGGAAAGGTGGTAACTCTAGTTATGGGCGTCACACAGTTTATTCCCAGAGAAACGTGCAGTAGCAGATGACTAGGGTACAAAAAGATAAGAAACAGGGAAGTTCTACAAAGCAAGAAAAGCCTCCGTCTCCAAAAGGCATCGTGGTCAGAGGCGGCAGCCATCTCAGCTTTGAACATCCATCTCTGTGCTGCAGACTGAACAAGTGGCTTGTACATCCTGCAGGAGCTTTGTTCATTAAAAAAACCTAAGTCTACCATCTATCTGGTGTGTCCACAGGCTGAGCGGATCATAACTCAACTCCAGCGCATGAGTCCTGCAACCTGGAGTTAAGAGTAAACAATTTTGGCCTGGGCACTGAATCTAGTAAGAATAAACCACTCGCTGTCGCCTCACTATGTAGGCTTTGGCAGGATGACTGAAGAGGCAATTAGGAGAGAGAAGTTACAGCATTAACTCTTTGCTGGCAGTAATATCTCCTTTTTTTCTCTTGGGGAGCAGTGAGAGGACAAATACATCCCTTTAAACTTCCTCCACTTCTCAACATCCTGCTAGTCCAATACTGCATTCATTTTCCTCTGCAGTCTACCAAGGGCACCTTCTTGGAGGTCCCCTGGGCGAACCATGATGGAGAGGGCGTTCTCGGTGGCCGCACCACGGCTGTGGAACTCCCTCGCAGGGGAAGCTCGCCTGGCTCCCAGCCTGTTGGCCTTTCGTCAGCCCTGTAAGACCTGCCTGTTCGTCCGGGTCTTTGGGGGAGGTGGGGGAATAAGGGTGGGTTTTTTACTAGTGGTTTTACCTCGTTGTTGTTTTTATTGTTTCAGTAATCCCTTCGATGTATTGTTTTTATATATTGTTTTAAATATTTTGTGAGCTGCCCCAAGCTGCCATAGGGTTGGAGGGAGCGGGATACAAAATCAATCAATCATTTTCAAAGGGCCCCCTCCTCCAACTAAAGCATCAAGTACAGACCCAACACTTAAGCCAGGATACCTGCACTACCTTTCTGATCAGCCAGTTCTTGTGCTCCTGATCCACTCCTGTCATCTTCCTGCCAAACCCTTCCTTACCTGTAAGTCCAGCAGCCCAGTCAGCAGCACTTTCCCCGCATGTGTAGCATTGTTTAGAAGGTCCTCCCTTTTAATGACATTCATGACTTCAGCAAGCAGGAGATTCTTAGAGGGATCGCCCATCCAGGTGTTAAAAATCCGATATGCCTACAGGGAAGGAGCCAGAGAATAAAGACTGCTGTAGAATGCACTCAGAGGCCAGTCAACCCTAGAGCTGTAACTAGCCTATAGCCATCATGGCAGCGGCCACAGGTGCATTTATTCGAGGAGCACCAACCAACAATGCAAGGATGTGGCAAGGATAAGGGTAAACAGACCGTAGGTATAGGAAATAGTGGCTCAGCAGGATAAAGACTCAGACAGAGCAGATCGAAAGAGGTGAGTTTTAAGGAGAGATTTGAAGGTATGAAGGGAGGGGGCAAGGTGGATGTGGACAGGGAGGGAGTTCCAGGCATGGGGGGCAGCAAGTGAGACGGGACGAAGGCGCTTAGGGGAGCAGGGAAGGCGTGGAAGGGTGAGAGAAGGGACAGAGGAGGAGCGAAGTGCACGGGCTGGAGTATGGAGGGCGATAAGTGCAGAGAGGTAGGAGGGAGCGAGGTTGTGAAGAGCTTTATAGGTGAAGACTAGGAGCTTGTGCAGGATTTGTTCAGGAAGGGGAAGCCAGAGAAGCGAAGAGAGGAGGGGCTGCACATGGTCAAAGTGATGGGCGAGGTGGATGACCCTGGCAGCAGAGTTTTGGACGGAGATGAGGGGAGAAAGGGGAGACCGGGGAAGGCCAGAAAGAAGGTTACAGTAAACGAGTAATCGAGGTGTGTTGTGCTGGGGGTGCCTGCCCCAGACTCCCTTGGTGCTTAGTCAATACTAATGGGTGGGTGTGGGGCCTTCCCATGGGGGCAGACCCTCCCCTCCACCATTAGTACTGGCTAAGCACTCCTGCTTAGCACTGGTTGGCGCCCCTCGTGTAAATGCACCTGTGGCCACTGCCGCCATGTTAGCCGTAGCCTAGTTACAGCTCTGGTCAACCCAAATGGGTACAAAAGAATGTCGTCATGTGACAGTCCCAAACATCTTGCATCCTAAACATCTTGGGATGTAGACAATCAACATTATAAGCTCTGCAAGTTCCCTCTCTTTTGTGCTTTGAGAGCAAGGAAAACAGCAGAGTCTGCCCAAGAGAGAGTGCCAGTTGCACAGTATTAGGGAACAATCCCAACCTCAAATCATGAATTAAACCTAGGTGTACCAAATGTCCCTTACCTTAAGGGAACATCCCTTATTTCAGAGCCGACAACTCTATAGAACATCATGGACATCCCTTAATTCTGAACATCTCAGCTCTGCAGTGTCCCTTACTTTGAAACTTTTATCTGACAACCCCAGTCAAAGCCCCAAAATAACAGCTTATAATAAATAAATAAAAATCAGACTTCTAAATTTTACTTTAGGGGCTCCCTGCAGTGTTCAAAGCTCCCCCTTCAACCTTGAGGGCGAGAAACCTTGGAAGAGCTCCTGTCCCCTAAGTCACATCCTGCCTTCCTTTTCACATGTAAAGAATCCCTTTGTCCCATGCTGACAGGGATAGAAGAGACCAGAATTTAGAACGTTGTGATTTTTGTCTCAAAGGCCCTTTTTACATGGGCAGCGGGGTGGGTGGGTGTGCGCGCTACCGTGGTGGGTGGAGGTGGGTGCATCCCCATTCCCACCGGCGCACCACCACCTCCACCCATGGAGCCTCCTCCCGTTTGTTGGATGATTCCGTGGGTGGGTGTTGCGCGGGAGCATGCGTGCACCCCCACCCAGCGCCTGTGCTGTTCACATGGACAAACACCCATCCCCCCCACCCACAGCTGTGGCATGTACACTGACAGCCCACTGCACACCCAGCGGAGGGGGAGGGGCATCCGTGTAAAAATGGTTTCTGTTTACCTAGGGTTTTGACCACGGTGCTTCTAGGTTTGCACAAATTTGCTACTCACTTCCTGCAAATAGAATTTTAGCTAAAAGAATCTGCAGCTCGGGCTGAAGAGATCTCTCTCTCTCTGCTGACACTGGGCTTAATCCTCCATTCCAGGACAGCTTTTCTATGGCAGTGTGGCTCCAGTGAAAGAAATGATTGTATGAGATATGGAGCCAAGGACAGAGAGGACACCTCCTGCTTTACAAGCCCAACCCATTCACTCTCCCCGGCCCTGCTCATACCCACAGTTCCCACTCATCCTGCCCATCTCTCACACTCCTGGCTCACTTGTCACTTCCCACAAGAGAAGAACCATAAACAATAAAAGGTTATTATTCTGCAGAGTGTAGATTGGCTCGCCAAACACTTCCCAGCCCCCTGCCCCAAAGTGGGGTGCAGGTGAGGAGGACCTACTGGAGGTCAACGGCTTGCGCTCACAACAATCTGGAGCTAAGCCTGCTTAAAGGAGAGAAATCATGCCCATGGTATGTGTTTGAGGGGTGCATGCAGAACATAACTGCCCAATAATGGCGCCATCCTGCAATACACAGGCCGGGTCAACATGTGCAGAGCCACAGACCAGGTGAAGTCAGTTTCAGAATGGCTGAGGTTATCATATTCAGATACCTGCTTGCCAGTATCCAGGAGAAAGAATATTCCAAGAATCAGTACATTTAGTGCGGATTCCAGTGCCCTGGGATATTCTGAGAGTTCTCTGGATCCCTCCAAAGTTCAGACTGAGGGCAAACTCCAGGATCCCTGCTCCCTGCTGTTCAGTTATTTATTTTGTTTATTTATTTATCTAAAAGTTTTGCTACCCTGCCCCTCCTGCCACAGGCAGCTCGGATAAAAACAACAGCAATAAACTAAACACAGGACATAAAAGGAGGATAATAAAATCATCCATCCCAACCCACTCCACCTCCCCCTATCACCCTTCTCCCCTGCCAAATGCCTGGCGGAACAGACAGGCCTTACGACTTCTTTGAAAGAAGGGAAGATCTGGGGCCAACCGGGCCTCAACTGCTCAGGGGTCACATAATTGGACAGTGAGCAGGAGGCCCCACACCTGCAATGCAAACCCTGGTCTGGAACTTGCAGAATGGGAGAAGGGTGCAAAATGTATTATGTCTGGACCAGCAGAAAAACTAGGACTGATCCTTCACGTTATCACTGGGGCCACATATTCCAAGGTTTGTTAATACGCTTACAGCATTGGGCCTCAACTCCTCCTTGTGAAAAAATCCTCCAGTCATCATCTTCTTACTGAACGACACCACGTCAGCTGGGTCATCAAGCCCCCAGTACTCATGGGCCCAGAACTTGCCAGTGCAACCACCTCCTGTCTGTATCTCGTCCACCAAGAACCCGCAGCCATGCTGTTAAAAGAGAATGGGAGATCAGAGAACATGAATCCACCTTTCCAAACATCAAACCCCTTCCACCCCACGCGCTAAATGCATCAACACCTGAAACTGAAGAGAGTGCTTCCCCGTGTCCCTGGTTTAGAGAGAGGGTGGAGTGCTCATGGGATGGGGGAAGGAAGGGAAGGGTCCAGATCATGGATCCGTATCATGGATACATCTACTGTCCTTGAGTGCACACCCTCTTCTCCACTCCTTTCCGCTAAGGTCATTCTCCTCAGTGCTTGAGATTAGGGACTGGATCCATGGACCAGCTCCAGGAATTTGAAAGGATCCAAATAAAAACAAGCCATGGGCCACAATTGGCCCACAGGCCAGAAATTCCCAATCCTGGCCTTAACTTTTAGTGACTAAATCGTCAAAAGTAGTTCAAGTGCTCCCATGCATGGCAATATGTTTTTGCTTTAAGTGGACCATCCCAGTTCACCTGTTCTGTAGCAGAACAGCACAAAAACAGTCATAAGAATATAATAAGTGGTGCCATAATGGGTCAGACCAATGGTCCATTGAGGCCAGCATCCTGTCTCCAACAGTGGCAAATCTTGGTCACTTGGGAGAAGTACCCAACAGGTGATAATGGAGCGATCCATTCCCTGTTGTTCACTCCCAGCTCTCGACAGCCAGAGGTTATGTCTCCCAAACCTATTTGGCTAATAACCATTAATGAACCTACCCACTGTGACGTGCAGGTACTAGCCCGTTAAGAGCAGCCCGCCCATCGCTCTAGCCCTGCCCCTTTGCAGGAGTATAAGAAGGTAGCCAGAGGCAGCTGGCTTCAGTCTGGACTGGGCTGCGAAAGGATCGCTGGGCCAGAGCATCCACTTGCCAGGGTCCTGAAGCGAAGGGCTCTGAGGGATGCCCTAGAACTGTTGCTGCAAGCCACTGCAAGGAGCCCAGGGGAGGAACAACGGTATGGAAATCCCCACTCAGGGAAGAGAGTGTGCTGGATTGGGAAGGAGGTATTGCCTCTGTATGACTATTGGAAATGATTATCTACTTGTAAGTATCTGCCTGGTGAACAAATAAACTGGGTGTGAAACTATGTGGCGCATGTTGTGTCTGCTGGTCCCTGAGGAGCTGGTGCCTGGCCCTGATCCTGCAAATAATTAGCCCAGGTGATGGCGCATGGAGTGTGCATCACATCTCCAGGAACTTAGCCACTCCTTTTTTAAACCCGGCCTTGACAACATCATCTGGCAACAAATTCTTTGAGTTAATTGTGCATTGAATGAAAAAATACTTTCTTTTATTTGTTTTAACTTCTGCCAGTTAGTTTTATGAAGCGTCCCCTACTTCTAGTAATATCTGAGATGGCAAATAACTGCTCCCAATTTACTCATTCTACCCCACTCATGATTTTATAAACATCTCTCATATCCCCTCTCAGTTGTCTCTTCTCCAAGCTGAAGAACCCTAATGTATCGAACCTTTCTTTGTATGGAAGTTATTCCATACTCTTTATAATTTTGTTTCGGTTCTCTGTACCTTTTCTAGTTCTACTATATCTTTTTTGAGTTGGGGCGACCAGAACTGCACACAATATTCAAAGTGTGGTTGCACCACAAATTTATAGAGAGGCATCATGTGGTGTTCTCTATTCCTTTCCAAATAATTCCTAACATTGTTTGCTTTTTTGACTGCTGCCGTACATTGAGATGAAGGCAAGGATTTCAACATACTATCCACAATGACTCCCAAGATCCTTTTCCTGAGTGGGAACTCCTAATTTAGAACTCTGCACTGTGTACATATAGTTTGGGTTATTTTTCCCTATGTGCATCACTTTGCACTTGTCAACATTAAATTTCATCTGCCATTTAGTTGCCCAGTCTCACAAGATCCTCCTGAAATTTCTCAGTCTGCTTGGGTTTTAACTACCTTGAATAACTTTGTGTCATCTACAGATTTGATCACCTCACTCTCTACACCCTTTTCCCAGCTCATTAATAAATATATTAATTAACACTGGTCCCAGTATATAGACCCTTGGGACATTCCACTACTTCTCTCCATTGCAAAAACTGACTATTTAGTCCTACCCTTTGTTTCCTATCCTTTAACCAGTTACCGATCCATGATCTACTTGCTTTTTTGACTGCTGCTGCACATTGAGCTGAAGGCAATCACTCTTTACATCCATGGCTATTTAATTTCCTCAAGAGTTTCTCATGAGGGACCTTATCAAATGCATTCTGAAAATTCAGATACACTATATATTGACCGGTTCTCCTGTATCCATATGCTTATTTACACCCTCCAAAAATTCCAGCCTATCAGTCATCCAGTTAGATCACTTGGACTGGCTAAAAATTCCAGTCACTGCTTCTGATGTCATGAGCAATGGACTCTTTCACTAAGACAGTGATACAGACAGAATCTTAACTAACCTATTGAAAAGCTACATTAAAAGAGAATGAATGTCAATTGCCATGTTCTCAGTTTGGTGAAGACAAAAGCTTCTTTACTCTGCTGTCTCTCTCTCCCCCAAACTGCTCCCATGGTGTCACCAGATCAAGTGCTTAACAGCATCAAAATGCTGCAGAATTGGGTTTTCCAGCTACTGTCAATGCATTTCTCCCCAACAGGGCGGCTGCGACCATAAAGTCAGCAAAGGCAAATGCCTTTGGCAGCACGTTGAAGGGGGCAGTAAAACTTTTGCCATGATGATAAGCTCCACAGCTGGATCGGGGGCCAAGAAAGGTGGTTGTGGTGGGGAAGCCAGGGCCACCCAGCCCAGGATCACCTGTTCGCCCCCCGTAGAGCGAGAACCTTCCACCCCATACGGGAGCACATAGAGCCAGCTGGGGCATGGGCACAGATACAGTGTCTGATCAGGGAGGGAGGCAAAAATCCTTGTGCCACTGCTGCTCCCCAAGGAATATTTTCAAGAAACAGCTACAAGGGAAATCTTCTTTTAAAAATCTCTCCCCCCTCCCATACTCTCTTTTTAAATGATGTGACATTAGGAATCACATCTGTCAGCTGTACATCTCGGTCATGGACAGTACAGATTTTCCCTCCTCATCACCCCTGTTCTAGACACAACTGAGACTTTCTAGAAAAGTTAGGTTTACAGTTAGAATCCAGTGGATTGACCAGGTCTTTTTCATGCAGGAGCTTATTTGACACAACAGGTCTATGTTTTCTGAGAACATACTCAGTGGACTAGGAGAGGTTACTGTGCTTAGTAGGCATAGTATGAATGAACACATCAGTGTTTTGCCTGTCCATTTGGACTCTCAGTTCAGTTTTCAGAAGGTGATTAAAGGCAGGAAATATTCCTGTCCTTCCTAGAGGTGGGAACTAGTGTTTGCCAGCTTGTCTAAGCCTTAGTGGATCCATGTGTGTTGGATCTACCTTTCTGGCAATGTCCCTTAGCTTTCTGAAGAAGTCATCTGAAGCGTGGTTGTCTCCCCCTTCAGACTGGATTGGCTCAACGATTATTCCAGCAACAACCTTCTTCTTCTTCCTATACTTGACAATCAGATCTTCCACCTCCACATGAGAGAGAGAGAGAGAGAGAGGAGAGTGATTACCTTTCCCCTAAAAGGTATAGTGGCAAACTCCATGAGAAAATGTAGGGCTTCCGAGTATCAGAACTTGAACTTTCTAGCTGCAACCATGATCACATGATGAAGCCCCCAGCCGCCATAGCAACAGCAGGGCTCATCCCCTGCAGGTGAGCGAGGCTCCACCCCCTGGGAGGGCCCAGCCCCAGCTTTCACAGGCCAAAGCTGCCCGCCCGCCCCCAGC
>QEPC01005247.1:1204393-1244965 GCA_003113815.1 Sphenodon punctatus
CCAGCTCCTGTCTCTCAGATTGTAAGCCCTAGGGGCAGGGACCGTGTCTATTTTATTACTTTGTAAAGTGCCAGGTACACTGCTGGTGCTATATAAATGTTTGTTAATAATAATAATAATAATAATTAATAATTACCCAAGTTGACTTTAAAACAGATCACTCAATCAATCAGCTTAGCCTACTGCAGTGGTTCTCAGCCTGTGGGTCCCGGAGGATCCTACAGTGAGTTGTAGAAGCAGGAGCAGCTGAGGCTGCAATTACAGTTGGGAGTGCCAAAGCTCACTCAGGCAGCCTCATTCTTGGTCTCTCCCCAGTGCTTATGGAGGAACTTGTGCAGGGTCATCCCCACCTCCTGGCCTTCTAGCCAGTGGGGGAGCCTAGGCACCAGCTAGGATTCCAGGAGAGGAGATGGTCCCACATAGCCTGTTGCAACTGGGGGAAGCAGCTGCTTCTCAGTTCATCACCAATCTGGGACCTTGGAGAGCCCTTGCTCCCTACCATGCCTTGTGCACCCAGTCCATGTGAGTCTTGGTTTTATTCATGACAGCCCTCAGTTTTATGTTTTAAAAAATAAAATTAAAATGTATTGGTGGGTCTTTCCCACAAAAGGTTAAGAACCACTGGACTAGCAGATAAGGTTTGGATTTGGACCTAAGAGACCAGGGTTCAAATCCCATCTTGGCCATGAACTCATAGGGTGGCCTTGGACAAGCCACTCTCAATCTCAGTTCCCCTATCTGTAAAATGGTATTAATAATGGTCTACCTCAAAGATGCTGTGAGGATGAACTAGATAAGGATTATGGGTGAAAACAAATGAGGCCCTAGCCTCAGGAGCATGGCAACATTTTGCTCGAACTGCTCATCAGTTCGGTGACATCCAAATATTCACCCACTTCTGCTTTGGGGCAGACGGGCGGACAGGCTAAGGCTCACTCAGCTGAGCTAAGGTGTGCCTTCTCATCTGTTGGGTCCTGCCCAGCCCTGCCATGAGGTGAGGTCTGAGGATCAGGCCCGGAGGATCAGTTTGGTGGCCCAGTTTGTGTGCTCTCCTCTGGGCCCTACATATCAGCTGTTTGGTAGCCTGGGTGAATGTGCTCCTCTGGGCCCCCCTCATCAGCTCTTTGGTGGTAGCTCCTTCTAGGGGCCTGATCCTGCTGCACATCAGGAGTCCTTCCCCGTATGGAATCCATGGCATGGAGGTACTTGTGATGGCAGCCCTCGCCCCCCACCTGGATTCCCCGCAGTGGGGCTGCTTGTTTGAACTGTCTTCCCTGTTGATCCAAAGTGTGTTGGCTGCAGTGTCCCTGCCAGGGGATCCAGCTCACTCCCACCTTGTTTGTTTTCACCCTGTAAAGTACTTTGAACAATGAAAGTGCTATATAAATAATAACAGTAATCTTTCCTTGACATTTCCCATGCAATCTGTGATAAATTCCTGCAGATTGTGGGCAATTTTTAAAAGGCGCCAGAGAGAAGCTTTTAGTCTCACAAGCTATAGTGGTGGCTGCATTAGTCTAGGCTGTTCCAGCTCCTAGGCAGCCAGTCCCGTTAACACCATTCATTGCCTCCCAAAGGGAAGGAGCAGCCTGTTGCCAGGGGATGTCTCAATCACCTCTTCTAAACAGCGGGCTTCCTCCTGTCTGTTCTCTTTCACAAACTCTTCCAGAGGGTACCTTAGTCTCGGAAACGGAGCCATCGGCCAGTCCAGTGAAGGGATGTCTAGTTTGTGAATGGCTTTAGAGTGAGTTGCAGCTAAGCAACCTAAACAAAGGGAAACAAAACGTTATCCATTGTCTTGTGGAAGTGTCATGAGGAAGTGAGGTGAGAAATCGTTAGGTCACTGGAAAGGGATGGGAGTATTTTGCTTCACCGGCTATATTATGTTTTGATGATTCTGAGAGGCTAGGTTTAGGTTCTGGCAACTCCATGTGACTTTCTTTAAGAGGCAGCAAAATTCAAAACGCATGTATCTACACCAGGGGCAGGGGCCAAATGTAGCCCACTCACAGCTAGTTTTTATTTGGCCCTGGATTGAGTTCTTGCTCCCAAGCACTGAAAGCGTAAGCAGGGAGGAGGGCATACACACAAGGATAAGGGGTAGATCTAGGATACAGATCCATGATTTGGACCTCTCCTTTTTCTACCCTGTCTGCACCCCTTAAGCACCCCCGTCCCCAGCTTCTATGTGGCCCTTAGAGCTTGTACCCATTTTCAAAGTGGTAACGGCTCCTCCATCCTAGCTCTTCGCTATTTAAAGCTAAAGATCATGGGGAGCATGTTACAGTGTAATCATGCCCATCATGGTTCATGCCCCTTGACACCAAACCAAGCCCTATTTTGACCCCCAGTGAATCACAGTCTGCCAAATTATATGTTGTAGCACAATTTAGGAAGCAATCCTCCAGTCATTAAAGCCGATGACTCCGCTCCCATTGAGTGTTAACGAATGTGACGGTGGCCTGCGGAGGCCTGCGAGCCGCCAGCACGTTCGTTGGCCTGGCTGCCAGCTGTTGCCTGGGATTGCAGCCCAGGATTGCTGCCAACACGCCTGGGTAACGTTCTGCCCGCCCAAGCCTAAGCGGGCTATCGTGTGTGTTAGCCCACTGTTTCCTGCCCAGTACGGGGGCTGGCACCGTGACCGGCCATCATTGGCCACCCTGGCTGCCTATCATGTGGGGGGAGCAGGGTGCTGGGACGGGGCTAGGCGACCACACGTCTATATGTTTTCTTGCCCTCCCTGGCAGGCCGGCCGCTGGCACATTTGTTGTGTTGGCGGACCGGGTCCAGCCTGTTACTGGTGGGTTCCTGACCTGGGTTGGACAGCGGCACTCCACTGTCACATCTATAAAAACCCATTGACAGCGGTAGTGGAGGCCTGTGCCCTCTGTTTGAAATGTGGACTGCACCGGCAAGACCAAGGTGCATGCACTGGGCAGCATCTTTTTGTAACAGAAGAACACAATAGACTTCCAAAAGGCAGATAGAAAGCAGTGTTCACAGAATGAAATGAGCTTAGATCTGGAGGTAAAGAGTCAAAACTGATCATGCTTCTAGTTGAAATAAAGTCGTGTTTGGGTTCACTCTTAAAACCGCATCATCAGATTTTGGTTCCATATAGCTGCTTTACTAATCTCTGTTTTACCAGACAGTTGTGAGAGAATCATTTCAAGGGTACAATGTAATGGGATCAATATACACCTCAGGGGGTAACATCAGGAGAGAGAGGAAACATATAGTTCTGAGAGTGTTGTCCTTACCCATAGTTCTTCCATGGAATCCACCCATAAATGACAGAATGCTGTAATCAGGACAGCCTGGAGTCTGAAATCAAATACAAGACACGTTACTGAAATAATCAAACAGAAGACACTAATGGGTTATTCAAGCAGCCATTAGGTGGCGCCACTGCTTACTGCAGTGGAACATGGACTAAGATTACATAACTAGATTGAACATTCTACATGTAAACAAGTGATCAGTTAACAACAGTGTGTCCCTCAAACTAAAGGCAAAACAGCAAAATTTAAGCCATTCCCCCACCCAACTAATAATATGGAAGCAGGTTCCCCTTCTAAGTAGTAAGCTCAGGAAAATGGAGGGCTGAAACACACATTTGGTGTGAATAATACTGAATTTGACCTGATTGGTGTCTTCGTATCCAGGATTTACTTCCTGCTTTGTTTGCGGTTCTGAATATTCATTTGAGTATTTCATGTGTGGTGTTTTGATATTCAGTGCTTCATTCACTTAGGTGGAATTATTTAGTGCTGCCTAAGAGAATGAAGTACTGAATGCTGAAATACAGAAGTAAATTAAACAAAGCAAATGAAGAAACCAAATTGGAAATTTGGCATTGATGGCAATGATTAATTTTATTTGGATATTCATTTGTGGGAACAAATTTATACAGTGGAATCCAGATAACTCAAAGCTGTTTAATGCGAGTTCTCAAATTCTGCTATCGTGTTTGCCATAGCTTAATGCAATGCATTATGGGTATCTCAAATTTTCATGGTGAAAATTCCAGATACCTCGAACCAGACTCTGGGCTTGTTGGGTGGGACGTGGGTAGAGGAAATAGCTGTTATGAAAGGGAGGATGAGCAGCAGTTTCCTCCATCTCCATCCTGCTCGACAAGCATGGTCTGAGCTGGGAGCTCTCCATGAATTCCCACTGGGTCTTCACAGGCTTCTCAGCAGCTGTCCAAGTGCCTTTCCCTCTCTCTTCCTGCACTCTGAGTTGGCAAGGAGGGAGAGGGAGGGGGAAGTGCGTCTGGAGTCTGACGACACGGTAGGAGTTCAGAGAGAGCTCCATGCCATGAGACTCCCCTCTCCCCCCTGCCCACCACACCAAGAAACCTGGAGTGTGAGCCCAGTCTGGAATCACCTGGGCTGATTCCAGATTTGAGATATCCATAATGCATTGCATTAAGCTCCTTTCCCCATCCTGAACACACCTCTTTAGCACCTTTCCTCTTGTCCCTAACTCCTATGTGGCCTGTGGAGGAGATTGTAGGCATTTTCAAAATGGCCTGTGGGAGGGAAAAGGTTCCCTATCCCTGGACTAGTCCCTGAAGCTGTCAATCCTGACTCATTCGGTGGCCTTGGGCAAGTCAATCTCTCTCAGCCTCAGTTCACCATCTGTGAAATGGGAATATATGTCTCTCTATGTTCCCCTCCCTTGTCTGTTCTAGATTGTGTAAGCCCCTTGGGGGGCAGGGACCTATGACTGTTCAGCACCAGGCACATTGCTGGTGTTATGTAGACAACAACAATTGGTTTTTTTAATTGAATTATTACTGTTTGTTTTAATGTTCTAAAATGTTTTTAATATGCTGTGAGCCACCCCGAGCTGCCTGAGGCAGGAGGGGGGTGGCATAAAAAAATTAATATAAATAAATAGAAAATAAATACCAGAAGCAAGAGGGGAGTTTTATTAGGAGAGAACTGGATTTTGCTGTCAAATATAAGAATCCACTGCAGAAGTGCAAGGCCCTGCACTTGATTGCCTGAGAATCTAAGAGTAACAACTTGAGAATGGTAAATCACCTGGTTAATCATGCATGTCTCCAGCTCTTCCTTTGTGACACCTACATGACCCCTTTCCTTGTTCTGCAAAATTAACCAAGAGGTTTCTGTTAGTTGTGAGAGGAAAATGTTGTGGCGCTTGCTGCTCAAGCCCTGCTCTGCAAAATATCGCTTCTAGAAAATGACAGAAGGGCAAAGAGCAGGTAAAGTAAGATGCCTGATGAAACTGCAAATGGATCTTCAAGCAACAAACAACGTCGACTCTCGGAGGTTTGGCCAGCCCATGGGTGTCTGCAGTGGGATGACTGCTTCGGAGGATAAGCTTATGAGAAAATATTTTCCATTTCTCTCTCTTACCTGTGTGTTTCTAATACTGAAATGTCATGGAAACTCCATGGTTTGTATGGCCACATCACTGCTCACTTGCCTTTCCCTGATCCAGTTACACGGCCAAGGTCAATATGCTCAGGGTCAGCAGATCCCACAGTTTTTGACTATGCGACCCTATTTTGGGACTTAAATATGGTCCCATGACATCAGGCAGCAACAAAGACATGCACATTCTATAAAAAAAAGTTAATATCAACTGGGATTGTGATCCCACTAAGGCCTTTTTAACACGAGCTGCAGCTAGGGGGGGCGGTGCCATTGCGGGGGTGGGACAGCACCCATCCTCCCCCCCCCCGCCCCGGACACATGCCTCCACATGGAACTGATGTTTTTGCTGGTTGCTCCATGCAGGGGCGATAGGTGGAGGTGGGTGGGGATGCGTGTTATGCTGGGGGAACACGCACGCAGGCCCACCCACCCGCTGCCGCTGTACAAACGAGACTTACCCACGCAGTGGCTATGCGTGGATGCGTCTCATTTAAAAAGGGCTTGAGTATCAAGATCCATACCTTGGGAGCCACCATTCTTACCTCTGTGTTAGATTAAACACCGCACTCTGCAAGGATACATGAATACTCACAACCTTCACGTATATAAATTGGACTAAATAAATAAAAATAAATCAATCATAAGAGCATAAGTAGTGCCATACTGAGTCAGACCAATGGTCTATTAAGCCCAGCATCCTGTCCTCTGACAGTGGCCAATCACAATTGCATGGGAGAAGAACCAACAGTCACAATGGGCAATCCATTCCCCGTTGTTCACTCCCAGCTCCCGACAGTAAGAAGTTCATCCCGTAAGCTACCTGGTTAATAGTCATTAATGGACCTACTCTCTAAGAAGTTATCCAGGCCTTTTTTAAACCCAGTTATACTACTGGCCATGACAACATCCTCTGGCAACAAATTCCATAGGTTAATTACGTGTTGAGTGAAAAAGTACTTCCTTTTATTTATTTCAAATCTGCTGGCAGCTAGTTTCATGGAGTGCCCACTACTTCTAGTATTATTTGAGAGGGTAAATAACCATTCCCTATCTACAAGTTCCACACCACTCAAGATTTTATAAACCTCTATCATGTCCCCTCTCAGTCTGCTCTTCTCTAAGCTGAAGAGACCCAGCTTGTCAAGCCTCTCTGTGTACGGAAGCCATTCCATACCCTTTATCATTCTCGTTGCCCTTCTCTGTACCTTTTCTAGTTCAGCGATGTCTTTTTTGAGCTGGGGCGACCAGAACTGCACACAATATTCCAGGTGCGGTTGCACCATCGATTTGTATAGAGGGCATTATATCTCTATACAGTCATGTTGTGCAGAACAACTTCACTTCAATGCCCAGCATATGCTCACTCTGCAAGTCAACAGATCTTTTCATTCTCCTTTTATTATTAGTTGAGTTCACAGGGCCCACAGAAAAAACTAATCATAGGCACAGGCTCCATGGGTGCTGCCGAGTGGGGAGGGCTCAAGTTGCCCATCAGCAAAATTAATGGGTGCTTAGCAACCACTTAAGACTTTCTAAGTGCCTGGGGTTGCACTTTGAGCAAACCATTTGCTTAATGGCCATCTTTACCTTGACCAATTTGGTAAGGGGAGACTCTTCTCTGGATCTTCGGAAAGAAGGGGGAAAACGTGTTCTCCCAGTGCTTACATTCCACTGGTACCACCCCTGACTGACCAATAAACCCTGAAGCAGGAGTTCTAGCCCTTCCAAATGTTTATTGTCCACACATGTAATCAAGGCTTAAAACAAGATAAGCAAGGCTAGGCGTGTGTCTTTCCATATGGCAGTGCTTGTTCCTTAGTTCACCGTCTAGGCGTTGAGAGGGGTGTGTGTGTGGTTCGGAGAGCGCGTCATGCATGTGCACACATCTGCATGTGAGCCCCCACTGACAGGACCAGAAGTCAGGGCCTCTGGAAGAAGTAATGATATCACTGCCTTTTCAGATGAGATGCTCTTAAAGACAGGAACTTTGGGTGCCATCTCTCTCAACCCCTGAACTATGAAAGGGGGGGGGGGGGCAGCAAAAATAAAAACGTGGATATAATATGCATTAAATCTGCATAGGCTGATTTGTGTAAATTCATGCACGTTTAAAATATCCTATTGCCTAACTCTGCTGTTTAGTTGGGGGGAAAGCAAAATTTTTTTTTTATTAAAAAAGCAATCATTAAAAATGAAAGAAATCGCATGTACAAACTTCTCAGAAGTCAGACTTGAACTCTTGTCCTTCCTATCTCTCACAGCACTGCCCCAGCACTAGTTTGCAGAATCGCACCACACTCCAACTGAACACTACTAAGCACACAACCCTCTCCCGTAAAGCTCTTCTTGCACTACATAGTCTTCTGTGTGGATTCTCTGATAGTCAGAACTCTGGATAGATTTTCTCCATAGTCTAAAGCTAGGCAATAACCCTGATTGCCTAACACTGATGCTGGGACTGGAATTTTTTTGCTATTGTTTCGGAAGAATTCTAAAATGACCATTACAAGGGCCAGGTTTGAACCCTTCATGTACCAATCACCCTTCCCCAGTTCCGTTACCAGAGAGAGGAGGAAGTGCTGGCTTCTGCATATTGCCCAATAAACTGTATAACTGTTTTTAATGCTATCTAGTATCTACTCAACATTGTTCCTTGGTCGAGAGGCTATGAAGCGGTCATGCCAGGAGCCCTGGGCTCTAGTCTGCCCTCTACACTTGTGTCTCCTCTCCTTTATCATTTTTTTTTTTTTAAAAAGGCAGAAGAATGTTCTGTATATCCAAACTGCTGAAAGTTGCATGAAATCTGGGACAACCCACAAAATCAGGGACACTCTAGCAAAGTAGCTGTTATTCATCTATCATTCTGGACATGCCAAAAAATCCAGGAGGTATGTTGGGTGCTGAAGAGCTGCTGAAAAGCTTGGTATCTGCCAAGAGTCCCGAAGATAAATACAAATCTCTAGGGGACACAGCAATACAAAGCACTGGCATCTGCATAGTATTTACTCACCCTGTACCACATGAATATTGTTTTAAAGGCATTTTCATTAGAGCAGGATCCACAGGACATAGTTACGACCTGGTTCAGACCCTTAGGAGCCACCTGTCAACAAACACAGAATCAATAAAGCCAAAACAGGAAGCAGAGTGAGGAAACAAACTGGAACATGCTAAACTTGGTGCTTCCCAAGCTCTGTATCCCGGCCCCAAGCGAGGTTACACCACCTGTAGATGGGGTTTGCTGCATGGCTGCAGAAGCCACCAACTGAAATGCCAGGACGAGAATTCTCCTGCCTACAGCTGCTATGATGCCAGAACTGCTCCTAATTAGCAACCTAGGAGTAGAGCTGAAACAAGAACTTAACTTAGTGCCTGCGGGTAATACCTGCATTTTTGGGTACTGATTGGGTGACTGGATACGCCTAAAATGGGTCATTTTTACCAGTTACCATTACCAATTTTCCGATCACCTATCGGTATATAAGGTTGGAAAACTGAAAAGTTGGGATGGAAGTAAAAAAAATTGGGACCGGAAATTGACTTTCTGGGACCACTACCAGAAGTTGACTTTCCAGGATGGAAAACTGATAAATAGATGTTGGAAGTTGGTAGATAAACAAAAAGTTGAAAAAATCTGTACCAGAAAACAACATTCTGGAATATCAAGTACCCAAATCGGGTTGCAATCACGTACCAATCGGTACCCAATGTTGCTGGTTCAATTTGGGTATTGGAAATTTGACAGGTATACCCATTTTTCAGATACCCCCTTTCAGCTCTTCTTAGGAATGTTCCTACTGGCTGACTTCCCCAGTTTGCAACTGCTTCCCACCCTGGGGTGGGGGAAGAACCACCACTACTATCCTCCCAACAGGGCTTCAATAGGGGTACTCCAGAGTAAGTGGTTTGTGGGTCCTGCCCAGGCTGTTTTGGAATGTGGTCACTCTCATTGTTCGTTATTGAACTTACTGAAAGCAAAGAGTCCTTTAGTTTTTCAGCAAAGTTCCCTGGCGGTAAAATCCCTAGTGCAGGTCTGTTGACAAAGGTGCTCTAGAAATCACGAGAGAAAGAAATAGAACATGGAATAAAGTTTAGCATCCTAGGAAAAAGTTCTAATGCATTTATATATTGAAAAGATGTACATTTGACAAAGTTATCCTTTCCAATTATGGCAAAGAATTTGAAAAATGAACTGAAATTTTAGACCTTTCAATGAGTATAAAATAGAAACCAATTTTTTGGCTTTATTTAATTTTTTCTTCATTGCAGGTGCACCTTCAAAAATATACATTTAATAGTGGAGTAACAAGATCCTCTTTAACTTCAGACAGATCTTTTGTTCTTTCCCCAGAATCTCAATTTCTTTTATACAGAGTAAATAAATTCCAAAGTCAAATCAAATCACTTTATTACGTGGTCACAGACCATTGTAAAACCCTAAAAATACAGCAGATAACTAGCATTAAGACATAAGCATAAATATACCAGTTGCTCAAAACAGAACTGAATTGTACAATATACAGACATGAGTTAAGACGGCAGGGGAGAATCTCCTATAAAGGATTTCCTATACTGAAAAGCTTGCACAAAAAAGGCTGTAATATTCTTAATAATGTCCGGTTTAGAGCTGTCAAGGATCAGAGCCAACATTGCACAATCTGATCTACCTGGATAAGCCTCTATGACAGGCCCCAAATACTCTGATCACAAATTGTCGTATAAATGACAGCGGAGGATAATATGGCCTACGGACTCTGCCTCTAGATTGTCAAAAGGGCATAGGCGATCAAGATCTGGTGTACCGTCCATCCGGCCCTCAAAAACACGAGATGGGAAGGCATTAAGTCTCACGCAACAGATCAGTTGCTTTGCCCTTCCGGAGATACGGGCAACTAGATAATCTGCAACCAGCCCCACCTCAGGGATCCACATCAGGTAACCTTTGATGTGGGGGCTGAGACCCAGCCCGCCGATCTCCCGCTGGCAGCCCATGTCCCTCAAACGAGTCAGGATCTCCCCTCTGAGTGAATCCGGGTGCTTATGTAATAAATACTCTGGGGAAAAGCCCAGTCGTTTAAGTTGCAGGTTAATTTTCTCAGACCACTGACTGATAAATGGGTCCTTCCCCAAGTCCCTCAAAAGTTGAGATCCCTGGCTAGATTGAAACTTAAGCCAAAATCTCAATGCAGTTTCATTGGCAGCCTGGGACCAGGGTATCTGCCCCAGTTCAGATCAAATTGCTGCCAGAGGGGAGCCCTGTGGGGGACTGACCAGCCTCTGCAGGAATTTAGATTGAATCCCATTCACCAGGGTGGCACAAAAAGGGGCTCACAATTCGGCCCCATAAAGAAGTTGGGCCTGGATCTTACTTGTATAGACCTGAAGGGCTGGGAGAACTGCCGATCTACCCTGCCTAAATTCCAAAGTCTGCATTACTTGGGCTTTGGTTAGAATGGTTGAACGTTGTTTTAATTCAGAAAGCAAAAGGGTAGCACTCTTGTATCAGGCTCCAAGCATGGCCATGAATACAACACTCTAGACACTGAACATTGTGGTTATAAACCATCTCCAGGTATTCGCATACAGCTTTCTAAGGAGCAGGGCTAGACAAGGTATATTTAAAGCACAAAAGCTAAATTGGAGATAGATGACGAGCTGCAAACCTCAGCAATGTAACTGTTGAAATGGAAGAGTTTTTCTTCAGTAATACTATGCAAGTAGGTCTTCTTACACAAGTACAATAAATGGGCAGTACACCAAAGGTTAAAATGAGCATACATATTTGGATCAATGGAAGACTTGGGGAGCTCTGTTGTTTGCTGAGGGTTATTGCTATACAAGTTTGACCCAAACTGCATTTGTATGATTTACACAGTATACAGCTTTATTTTATTTATTGAGCCCGGGGCGGTGAACAATAATCAATAAAATAAATATTTTTAAAAACAATTTAAAAATACAATATGCAGGGAAACCCCCNCCCCCCCCCCCCCCCACGCCTACCCCTCGCCAAAAGCCTGATGGAACAGCCAGGTCTTACATACACACTGAAATAGCAGGAGAGTGGGATAAGAGCATTATCACTGGGATAGTTTGTCCATCTAAATGCTGTCAACAGTGATTATTATCCCAGGATAACAAAAATATCAGGTTGTTATAAAACCCCAATCACTGAGGTTTATAACAACTAGGACTGCAACCTGACTAGAAATTTTAGTTGATTAACTGATTAAGTCTTTTTTGATCAATCAAGCAATCAATTAAAATTTGCATACATTTACAAAAAATATGCATAGATTTGCATAGATTTGCCTAATTTGTGTGCCTTCCACTTGCCTTCCACTGGAATGCGTCCCCTTGAGCTACGGACTTAGAACTATGGACTGTCAGAAGGTCCTGGCAGCTAACCGATTAGTCGGGGGACAAATTTTAATCGGTTTTAGACAGATTAATCGATTAACCGGTTCGATTAACCAATTTATGGTTGAAGCCCTAACAACAACCGGTTGTTAAAGTATCCCAGAATAATGTCTGTCTGAATGACCTATCTCAGGATAGTCAACTATCCTGGTGATTAGTGCCACAGGCAAGGTATCGGCCCAGAAATGCTCAGAATGTTCAGCTGCACAGAGGATGAGACGATGCAGAGAAAGGATGTGACGTTTGAGTCCCAGAAAACATTGCGCTGAACTCAGCAAAAAAGCACCGCAGGCTTTTAAATTCATCACAGAGACTCTAATCACGATGTATTGTTCACATGGACTATTCCAGGATTAAGTTATCCCAGGACAGAAATGTCTGTCTAAACAGGTACCACTTTGTTATCCCGGGATAATAATCACTGGAGATTATTCTAATTATCCCGGGACAGTTTGTCCATCTGAAAACACCCTCAGACCCTTGCAACAGCAGCAGTGAACCAGGTCTAATCCCTGGTAGTCATGATGGTAATCTCGCTGCTGAGAAAAGAGCAGCTGACGTGAGCTGGGGCAGTGGAGATATCAGTAATGCTTCTTGCTTTGCATGCTGCCTTTCGCAAATACCCTGAAAAACTGCATTGCACTTGTGCTTGCTATTGTTAACAAATGGAACTGTCATTAAATAAATATGCAATACTACTTAATTTCCTTCTAGCATGTTTCACACACACGTGCATAGAACATAAAGGAACAAAGTGAATATTATCCCATTTTACAAATAGGAGAACTAAGGCAAAGAGAGGTGAAGTTAATTATTTATATAGC
The DNA here is from genome assembly GCA_003113815.1 of Sphenodon punctatus. Lineage (NCBI taxonomy): Eukaryota > Metazoa > Chordata > Lepidosauria > Sphenodontia > Sphenodontidae > Sphenodon > Sphenodon punctatus. Next base: position 1,217,046 of record QEPC01005247.1, read on the forward strand.
ACTGGCAATGCACTTGGCACTGAACTCTCATGAATTAGAAACAGGCCTCTGCCCCGGGAAGTTCACAATCTAGGATGGATAAGGAGGAGAGACAAGGAAGAGGGGAACATAGGGAGAGACAGGGATGCAGTCATGAAGTTAAGAAGCCACAGGTGCACGTGCTTTGCTTACAGAGGGACCCTGAAGGATAGGACAGTAGGAGCAGCTTCAGTGAGCAGACTTTGGGGTGCAGCGCTAGAGAGAGCCTGATGGAAGAGGTAGGTTCTTAGGAGGGACCCAATATCCCGAGTACCAGTCCAACACAATAGCAAAAGCAGCTGTCAGTGTTACCACTGTGCATGCATTTGGTCTGCCCTGTCACCCACAACTGACTGGAACGGAAGATTCTGTTAGGCTTCGTGTTGCTTGATGCCCTAGTTCTCTTCATCTGTGGGACTAATGTTTTAAGGCAGCAATTCCCCAAATTTTTACCAATGTGACCCCATTCTGAGACAACCCCATTCTGAGCCAGGAGAGCAACAATGCTGCAAAAAGTATGTTAAATATCAATGAAGACAGCAAGTCCAGCTGCGAATGATGCAACCTCACTAAGGGTACCCACCAGCAGTTTGGAAACATCTGTTCTCAGAGATCCCCATTGCTGTGTTTCAGGGAGATTCTCATCTCCGCGCTGCACTGCAGCGCTGGGCTCAGAACATGAGGATTAGAACTGAAACAAATCTCTGTGTTGAATGTTGGATACAACCACTCTCAGCTATTTGTTTGATTAGGGATAAAGTGCTTCCTGCTTCGCTCACCAAAACAAATATTTGGCTCAGATGTTTCAGTCTATTTGGTTGTTCACCTTGGGAATTTTGTTCTCTTTGGTAGAAATATTTACCACGATACCCAAAACCAAATGCCCAAGTGGATTAAATAACTGAAGTCTCCTGTAGCAGGCTGAAGCCATTCTCTGTAAGTCTTTGCAGACTCAGTTTCCAAATCACTCCAGACAGTTGGGGAGTTCCCAGTCAGTGCCATTTATTCACAGTTCTCTGTCATAACCACAATCTATCCATAAAACGAGTCCCTGGACAGGGTTAGGGTTAGGCCCCTCTTAGCTCCCAAGCCCACACCTTGAGGAGTTTCCAGCAAACACCAACTTGGTTTCAGGTCCCTCTTGCTTGGCCTCCTGCAGCAGACTGCCAGAGTTCTAGTGTCTGCTGCTCTTATAGCCCTCAGCGAAGGCAGGCCTAACATCATGACAGGCTCTCATCATCATCATCATCATCATTTATTAAAGACGTGACCGTAGGTCATTGTCCAACAATATAGAAAGGAGAAATCAAAACAACATACAAAAAAGAGTTCAAGGACAATAAACAACTTATCCTACTCACATAATAAAAACAATGCTTCCATCTCTAAAAGGACTTACAAAGTCCGACAATGACCCTTAATAACAAAGAAATATTATAACCAAATAAGGGGTAAGTAGCGATAGTATATAATAGGGCCATTTTGCATACAGGGATTCCTAGTTACTTCCCCTTAGAATACTCCTCCATTCTTACAGTTCTCACTAGCTAAGCTAGTAGCTACGTTGGTTCCTATCCAGGGTAGCAACCAAACTAGCCCTACCCTACTTACTCACAAACCCTCAACCATGTCCTAGGAATAGCCTAATATGGGTCATATCCACCTGCTGCCCTATCATAACTCAGTAGGGCCAATCATCTAAGTGAGCGAACCCGCTGAGTTCACCTTGCCCTTCCCAGGACTTATGATGGCAGCACATGACCCTGCACTAAAATTAAGATAGGGGGACTATATAGCACTAAAACAAACTCATGCTTAAATTCAAAAAAGGAAGCACGTGATTAATGACCTAACCCTTCACAAGATCTATATTGGGAGTACGTGACCCCTAAACACCCAATTACGTATATAAAGGGGATAATGGAGCCAGTACAAACGCAACCAAAATTTGGCGTAATTGAAGCCCTATGACCACGCAGAGCTAGATTAGTGAGCAGAACTAACCCCAAAGATGTTATTTCGAAATGTTAGGGAAGATCTAAACTCATATCATGTCAGGGAGAGAACAAATCCTTCCCCTCTTGATCCTGCCCTATCTAGCTGGGATGTAGCATTGCTAGCCAAACAATTTCCATGCCTTATTAGTCTTGACATTTTTTAGCAGTTTCAACCTAATTATTAGATTTGTGGTATCATAAGGGAGAGAGAGAGAACTTACCCGATGATACACACATTTTCATTCCAGCTCTATCAGTAACTTGGATTCAAGGAAATTCCTTCTTAATCCCATTGCTTGCATCAGGAATCTCATAATGCCAGCCGTTACCTCAGGATCCAAATCCATGAGGGCCATTTGCATTAGAAAGAAACTCGATGCCCCTTGGAATTTCTTGATGAAAGGCTGAAGTGTCTCTGAACGTATGGCATCATACAGATGACACTAAAATAAGATGTGATATCTAGACTCTACTGCTAGGTTATCGAACGGGCAAAGACGGTCCCCATAAGGAATCTTGGCTATCTGTCCTTCCATCACCTTAGTAGGGAGGGCATTTACCCTAGCGGAAAGGAACAGGAACTTCTCCCTATAAGTAGCAGTTGATCCCAGGTACCTCGCCCCTATTCCTATATACGGTGCCCATAAGGGGTACCCCTCCAGATGGCGGGCTCGTGCCACCAGCATCAGATCGTTCTGCCGGTCAATATCCCGGGAACGAACAATGATCTCCTTTTTTGCTGCTGCAAAAGATTTCGTCCCCAAATAGTCTATCGAGAGCCCCAAATGTGCAAGATGGTCCGTCACAATCCGACACCACGGATTAGTAGATGAATCTAATAGGACCATATGCAACAGATTTCTGAGGGGGCTCAGGCTGCCCTCTCCTTGAGCCAGGAGAGGGCAGCCTGTTCCCATGCATCCGCTGTCCAACCCCGTGTGCCCGCTTCCAACCGAATAGCAGCCATTGGAGTTCCCTTGGGTAAATTGGTGAGGGAGGTCAGAAATCTAGATTGTAAGGTGTTTAATGTTTTTCCCCATAAAGGGGCCCATAATTCTGCTCCGTACAAAAGAGTAGGTTTAACCTTTGCCTCGAACACCTTAATGGCCATGGCGAGATGTTTTCTCCCTGACAGGCTCTCTGAAAGGGGCCATCACCTCAACTGTCCCATATCCAAAATGAAATTTCCAGATTAAGTTATTTGAATATTTTAAATTTGACTTTCTGAGAGAATGCGAATTACAATTTTTATTTGCAAGTGCAAAATCAACTATTCATTTCAGCTCTAAAGGTAATGTCTCTCTGACCTCTCTCTTTTATGTTGAACACTCTCTCCAACACCACTTGCAAGTCATTTGGTGAGGAGCTGCACAATTCCCTGGACAAGAGGAAAGACTCTTCCCCCAATTCTAGACCTGAGATATGGGAAGCTACACTATCTCCACCACAAAGGCTGGAGTAATTGCTAAGGCTGTAGCACCCCCTCTCGCATGGGTGAGGGAAGACTAGAGATACTTTACAAAAAGTGAGTTTTCTAGTCCCATCATCAGTGTCTTCAAACATGCAGATACCCATGGTTATTGGAGGGCCTCACTGTCTTCTTAATTGGGACCACAGTGGACTCTCCACCTTCAGAGGGGTGCAGCAGCAGGTCTACCATTTTGTGGTCATGTCTTTAGATTCCATTCAGGGAATGCTGAGCAGGGTCTCATCAGCACTGGCAGTGGAGCTTAAGGGCAAGGGGGGGCACTACCCCCCCTTAAACTCTCAGTGGGAACTGGGGGCAGTGGGGGTACCAGCCGAGATCAGAACCAGCACACAGTCACTTGCTGTTGGCAAGCACCCCGTCCTTGCTGCCCTCCGCAAAGCCCAGTTGCCATGACATCACCGTGCAGTCTCTGTCAGTGTCGAGGCGGTTGCTGGCACTGCACCGCCAGTCAGGCTAACTAAAGGCAAGGAAGAAACTCCTGCTAGAGCGGCAAAGGGGCTGCTGACATTGGCTTTGGCCACTGGAAAGACTCAACCCTAGCAGGCTGCAGCGCCACCTCCCTCCCCAGTCTTGGGAAAGAGGCAAGCGAGCTATGCTCTGGCACCAGCCATCCCCTTTTATTCCTGGCTCTTCCTTCCTACGCCGTTCCTTGCTCGCAGCAGCAGCCTGGCACAAGCTCAGCACAGCAAGCAGATTCAGAGCTGAACCGTGCATTGATTACAGTCTGTCACACTGGGGTGCGCATGTGCCTGCCCAGCTCTTCCTCTCTGGGGGAGGGAGTTACTCCCTCCCCCAGACGGGAATAGCAAAGAGAGGCACATGCACAAGATTTAAACTTACACACCGTACAAGGCCAAGGCCCCAGGCCCCAATCTTGCTGCTGCTGCCAGAGGCTGCATATTTGGTGGCGGCGGCAGCCCTGCCTGCCTGCCACCACTGCCGCTTCAGCTTGCCATGCCAGTTGGCAAGTGGGGCACTCCTGGGACCCGGGTTTGACTCCAGAGGGACTGGGAATCCTCTGGGCCAGGCCAGGCCCTGTGCACCGGCGCTACCACCCTAGTGCTCCATCTCCGAGTTCTGTGCATACCCAGTACCGCCACCCACAATGCTCCTCCGCCTCGGCCAACACTGGCTCCAACCCTTCAGGCATCGTAGGGAGTGGAACCAGGGCAACGAGGAGGAAATGGGGGGTAGGGGAGGGAACCAAGGAGGGCACCCCCTGAGAACAGTGTCTGCCTTCAAGCTGCAGCACCTGCCTTCGCCAGGCAGGCACCGGGACATCGGGCAGGTGGCCCCCCTGGGGGATGGCTTGGTGGGGGGGTGGGGAGGCATCAACAGCAATGCTTCCCCCCCTTGAAAATTATTGCTCTGCCACCTCTGCTACCGACCCAGGCAGTTAAATAACATTGGTGCAGTCTTCATTTGTCTAGGTGCAGAAGGAGGTTGCACATGCGTAAGCTGTATGCCAAAGTGCTGTGCTAAAATTAAATGGGTGCCAAATCCTCATTCACAGCTAGAAGCATCATTGCCCAGTCATCACCCACTCTCATTTGCACATGCAGCGTCACCTCCCAGCCCTAAGACATGGTCAACGTTTGTACATGTACCCCGGGTACAGAGGTGCATTCCACACTCCCAATTTACTGGCAGCAGCAGCCCACTGACAGTGGTTATACCACCCAACAATGCCTTTTGATGTGGAAGAGACCTTGGCACCCGCTTAAGTTTAGCGCAAAGCTTAGGTATGCAGTTTACGGACACACACAACTCTCTTCATAGCTGGCAAAGGAGAGTTGTACCCACTGCACATAATATAACATAATTTTTTATTTTTCTGCTGAAATACAAATGTACATGAATTTGCTTGAGAGTCTTGGATGAAACCCTATGGATTAAGAACCCTACCATGAAAGATTAATCTTTGCCGCCTGTTTTATTGTCCTACTTTTTATCTTAATTTAAAATGGAGCTCAGTATAAACAGTACAAGAACACACTGTCTTAGCAATGGATGAATCCAGGACACCAGGCTCATATAGCCTGTGCTTAATACCAACCAATATAACTTTGGTACTTTTCCCCACACAGTTATTAGAATTATAATCTGAGCTCCGATGGGTTAAAGCCTTGTGGGTCTTAGAGGAGAGACTCTGTTTGCTAAATCCTCCATAGTTTTCAGTGCAATTGTTACCCTTCTTCTTTTGCTTTCGGAGACAGGCATATATTACCTGGGAGACACTTGGAAAAGGTGTAAATTGAAATTCTTTTGGTGTGTGATGCAGATGTGTCAGCAAAATTCTTGAAGATGGTAGAAAAGCCTATCTGGAAACCAGCCAAAATTTCACAGTTTATAGCAAAGTGGCATTTCTAATGCAACATTTTCTTTCAGAAGCTTATGCTTAAATCAGTCTAAGTAGGGATGCTATTCACCAGTTGTTTAAACATTTCTTTTCTGTCTGACTTGTAAGCTTTTAACTTAACTATCTATATCAGCGAGAAATTTCACAAAAAGCTAAAAGAAAGAGAAAAATTGCTGCAAATTCACATCTTGGATTTTGGGTTACCTTCATCAGTTGACATTTACTGCTAAGAACCTGTATTTTTCTCCTGGCATTAAAAAGATAAGCCGAGGTAGGAGAAAAACAGGACAGTGAAATCAGCTGCTATTACGTCACATGAAACAACATGGAATTACAGCCTCTCTAGAGCAGAAGGTCTACAAGCAAAGGTGACTTCTGTCATTAACAATAAGCCCTGGGGAAGAGCAGGACAAATTATTTTGGCATGATTGAAAACGCGAGTGTATTTTCACCGTATGCCTGACACTCACCAGTCTCACTCCTATGCAGCATGCTGGCTGCAGCAGGTTTCCAGAAACTTGGACTTTTGAACAGAATGATTTCTGTACACATCAGTGCAAATGGATGCAATGCTTAACCCACACACAAAACAGGTCCAGGTTTGGAAAATGCACAGCCAGGTGCAGGCTAGCTGGAACTTCCCCTTAACTAATGAAAACTCAGACCATCTGTTGCAGCTATAAAGCCAGAGCATATTTAGGAGTGGTGCCTTAGGTATGAAGTTCAGATCTTGACTCGGAGACATTCTGCTTGCTGACGTTCAGAGTGGCGAGGCGGGGGACTACCGTGAGTTTAACTCACATTAGCGCAGTCACGTGAAATCCCTGCTCATTTTTAGCGTTATTTTTCTGTTCTCCTGTTAAATTCAATAATGTGATAGAGGACTCAAAATCCAGCCCTGGATCACATTATTGAATTTAATGGGAGAACACAAAGATAACACCAAAGTCCCCATGCACACGAGAGGGGATTTCTTGCGCTAGCATGAATTAAACTCATGGTAGTCCCCGCCCCTCCCTGATAGGGATGTACTGAATAGTACGTCCGTGTACTTGGGTTGAATTCTGAAGTTTCAGCCCGGGTACCCGATGGCACTTTGGCACTGAAGCTTCAAAACTTTGGAAACGAAGTACCAACCGTCAGAAATCCCCGGAAACTTCAGAAAAACTCAGAACTAATCCTTACAGGGATGGGTCTCCGAGAGCACATAACGTCGGTGCTCCATTCTCTGTACTGGCTGCCTGTAGTCTTTGGGGCCCAATTCAAGGTGTTGGTGTTGACCTATAAAGTTGTACATGGTCTGGACCCCGCCCATCTGCGAGACCGCCTCACTCCCCAGGTTCTGAATCAGCCCCCTGCGGTCACTGTGTGGTGCCCTTGTTGAGGTTCCCAAGTATCCCGGGGACCTACAATGGAGGAGGTGTTATCAGTGACGGCACCACAGCTGTGGAATTCCCTTTTGGTGGAAGTTTGGGTGGCCCCGGACCGCCCTTCATTTCGACGCCGATGTAAAACCTGGATGTTCCGCCTGGCTTTCGGCGAGGGAGGGGGTGGGGGGGGGGCTACTGTGTTGTTTTTTGGCTCTATTTGTTTATGTTTTTAACTTGTATTTTATTATTTTTGTTATTATTATGGATGTTTCTATGAGGATTGTAAGCTGCCCTGAGCTGCTTGGGCAGGATAGGGTGGGATATAAAAACTTAAAATTGAATAAATAAATAAGTAAATAAATAAATAAATAACCACCAAGTTGATGCCTTAGCATGTGTTGCCATGTGCAGCAGCTGTAGCCATTTAATTGCCTAGCAAATCAGGGAGTGCACAATGTGCACAACACCACATCCTCTCTCCCCCTCCCCCTTAATTGCCTAGCCAATCAGAATGCAGAACAACAAATGCAGCCCTTCCTCCGTCCTCCTCCCCCCATACAGTATATAAGGGGCTGCACTTCAGCAGTCTCTTTGTGGCGTGTCAGGGAGAGGGAAAGAGTGGAGGACTTGTTCAATTGTTAATTTAATTGTTAATTTAGGAATTCAATTGTTAATTTAGGAATAGGCTTAGTATAGGGTTTAGTATTTAGGAGAATGATTACATATATAGTTTAGGATATAGCTGGGATTCACACAGGGGCACTGTCTTGGCATGGATTTGGTACTGTGGCACTGGTAACTTGAACAGACCAGGCAAGGAGAACTGAAGCCTTGCACAAGGAGACCCCTCTGGCCAACTTAAAAGCAGCTGGCAGAACAGTGGAAGTTACAGTTAACCTACACTTTACAATTAGGCTCTGCTGTGTGCCATGCGGCAGCCAGAGCCTTGGTAAGAAAGAAGACAAGTTCAACACACAAACCCATAAAAAAAAAAAGTGCAACTGCGTGCAGAAGAAATGCTACCAAAAGCCAGTCAGGCCAGCAGACAACACATTCACACACCCGCAGGGGCACCCTTGTCGCATGGATTTGGTTTGGTACTGTGGCAATGAAAACTTGAACAAACCAGGGGCAAGGGGAAGTAGAGACAGGCAGAGAGATCCCTCTGCCTCATGGTGCTGCCTGTGCCACCCAAGCAGCAGACAGTAACAATGTTGCATCCAATTATTATTATTATTATTTTTTAAAAGCATGGCATGATGGAAAAGTAAACCCCCATCCCCCAGCTGGCCCTATGGACAGGGGGGCCAGGCCAAACCATGCCATGCACCCCTCCCCTCACCAGCCAATTACTCACAGATTAACAGTGTAGCACACAACCAAATTCACCAGATAATAGGAAATGGCTATGTGTGCAGCTACTTATATTTTTTGCCCTATAAGTCTGCAACTTGCAAGTCAATCAAAACTTGCCATCTGGCTTACCATCACTCAACTGTCCCCTCCCATTCCCTCCCTCCTACAAAATATGGCACTAAGTTTCATTTCCAGAAGCTTCTCGACATCTCAAACTCCAGGCCAGCCAGGTGTTCAGCTGCTTCCGAAGTTGTACAAAGTTTTCACGGAAATGGCCTTGTTCCCTGGACATTTGGAAACTGCTGCTTCCTAACCAAAGTCCAGAATCCCTGGCTGTTTCTGAAGTTTCTTGGCAGAGACACAGAATTCTCCCCCAAAAGACAGCCCACTTGGGACATGGGTTGGTGGGCATTGGGGAGCCTGAGCGGGGTCAGGGCCAAGCCGCAATGTAGCCTAGGGGGAAAAGGCCCCTTCATGCAAAACCCAGTCTGCCCTTGGAAAAGGTGATTAAGTGGAAGAAGCCCTAAGTAAGTATGGAGCAGTTAAGAAAGGGCCTCCTCCATGTTTTAAGAAACCACTGGTGAATAGAACTTGGATCAGCAATGGCTTCAAAGACATGGAAAATTAAAGCACCCTATGTTTCCCTCACACAAGCCAATGCCCCCATGCCTGACTGGTGGAAATGCACCTTGGTATCGCCCTTCAGTCTAGGGCTCCCCTCAGGATTCCCTTCCGTCCCCAAATCACTTGAAACCCTATGGACAGGGGGGGCAGGCCAACCCCTTTCATGCCCAGATGTGTCCTTTGTCTCTTCAGCTCCAGTCTGTTTACCTTATGCATCTTCCCTTTGTTGTACCTGGACAGACACCCGGCCCTCTCTGCTTTCACGCCCAGATGTGTTCTTTGTCCCCTCAGCCCCCATATGCATCTTCCCTTTGTCATGCCTGGACTCACACCTGGAATCCTTTTTGTCCTCCCTATGAGCCTATTGTGGCAACCCTGAGCCTATCCCAAATCCTTTATCCTAAACCCTATAACTGCTCCTTGCTCCCCCTCTGAAATTGAGAAAGCTTTGGATGCAAACACATGTGGGTCCCTCCGCGTCTTAAGGGGTGTCCCAGACTTTGGTCTGCCCTTCCCTTTATCCCCGAACTTCGCTGGATCCGCGGGCCACCTGTCCCCTTTTCAACGGCAAGGAGAGAAGCAGGTATTGGTGGGGGTTTATAAATTAAAATTCGGAACGGGGACCTCAAACACTGTAGAGATTCACCCCTTGATTGAGCATGTAAAATCTCTCCAGAAATTAACAGCCCCGGTCATGGGCTCGCATGTGCTCAAACTAGACCAGCCTGTGACAATACTTTTGAATCCTCAGGTTTCTCTGAAGGAAGTTCAGGTGGATCTAGCCGGGATGAATGTATCACGGACAGTTCCCAGGTGTGCCCCTTTTCTTAAAATTGGTCCAATTGGGTTTCTATGTGGCAGCACTTGAACCCCAAAATTCGGGCTAGGCGTGGGTTATCGGATTGGTTGGGAACAATAAGAGCAGGAGCCTCATTCATAGTCGCTGTCAACATTGAGTTGCTCATTAATAAAGTCTCTTATGCCACCGGAGATATGGAGAAACTTAGTGCCCCTATCACAGAGTCTTTTGCTCAGCTAACAAAAGGGTAAACAGCCATCAGTAGAATTTTGCCCACCTGGGAGTCAATCCTGGAAAAAGATGAGTCGCTCCTAGTCTCTGGAATACAATCTTTGCAGAATAATGTGTCATTAGTGTTAGCGTGTATGCAAGCCCAAAGCTTTGCCCAAAGTGTAACCCTGGGGATGATTTGGCAAGCAAAAGAGGGACATATCCCCCTGGAGCTCTTAAATCTAATTTGAGCCATATTGACCACAAAGGAGAACGAGCTTCAGGGCTGGTGGAAGCTCATGAACGTGAGTTATGACTCCATCCAAAACTAGATGAAATTATTTATAACAACAATCTCAGCTGTGGAGGCCCCGAGAGCATTCCCAGTTGTCCCACTGGGGTGGCAAACTGGCCACAATAAGATTTTGTATTCCCGGGATCCCAACCGATTTCCCTTTCCCTGGGAGGGTAGTTTTAAGACCGCAAATACAAGCAGATGTGAACATAGAGACAATTTAGGATTTGTATGTGTAGATAACAATTTAGGAATGAATGACCCCTGTTTTTGCCCTTTCCCCAGCAATTAGTCTGTTTCTTTGTTTGATGTTAGAAGGGAAAACGAATCAGCTGTAGTATACATTGGTAAGGGTTGTGTGTGTGTTAGGACTGTGTGCGAACATGTAATTATTAATAGTAGAGAAATTCACCCAATGATCCCCACTCCTTAATAGGTGCTGTTGTAATGTGTCCATAATTTTGAGTTGTGATTTTAAATATGTAACCCTGGTCTGGATTGTGCAACGTATGCAATTGTTCCCTTTCCTCTATCACTCTGTCTACCCGGTTTCGTTGGGCATGGGGCTTTCCTTTCTCAAAACTCTCCTCTCCCAACCCTCCTTGCAACAAGAGCTACAAAGGGCCCAGCAGTTAGGACAAGCCGCTTCTATAACTGCAGCATAATAATCATGTTATTTCAAAGATTACGGCAGATATTAAAGCCGCAGGCCAGCATGCCTGGTGGGAGTCCTTGCTGGGCTGGGATTCACAGTCCACCGGTGTATTTAATATAATGCTCCATCCGATCGTATTGATTGTTATTTTCCAAACTTGGCTGGTATTTTGCATGTTGGGGCTAGTATGTTGGACTAGGCGAACCATGGCTCGGTTGCAGCACCTGCATGACCGCGAGTGCTCCAGATGGTAATATGGGGGCAGTGGCTAATAAGACAGCCATGCCCCCAACTGGGGGAAATGTTGCCAGAGACGCAGAATTCTCCCCCAAAAGACAGCCCTCCCCCCTTGCTTGGCAAGGTCACTTGGGACATGGGTCAGTGGGCATTGGGGAGCCTGAGCGGGGTCAGGGCCAAGCCGCAATGTAGCCTAGGGGGAAAAGGCCCCTTCATACAAAAACCAGTCTGCCCTTGGAAAAGGTAATTAAGTGGAGGAAGCCCTAAGTAAGTACGGAGCAGTTAAGAAAGGGCCTCCTCCCTGTTTTAAGAAACCACTGATGAATAGAACTTGGATCAGCAACGGCTTCAAAGACATGGAAAATTAAAGCACCCTATGTTTCCCTCACACAAGTCAACGCCCCCACGCCCGATCAGTGGAAATGCACCTTGGTATCACCCTTCAGCCTAGGGCTCCCCTCATGATTCCCTTCTGTCCCCAAATCACTTTGGTCTGCCCCTTCCATTCATCCCCGAACTTTGCTGGATCTGCGGGCCGCCTGTCCCCTTTTCAACGGCAAGGAGAGGTAATAATTGGTCCTGACTTCCCCTCTTGCTTCTATTTTTCTCTCCCTCGCTCTCGCTCTTTTCTCTTTGTGTGTGTCTCTCTCTCTCCCCGGAGTCTCCCCTCTCTCACTCACCACATTACTTTCGTTTTCCCCGCCACCGCTTGTTTCCCCTGTAAACCGCCAGTCAGACTGGGACTGTGTTGATCAGTATATGTATGTGTGTGTGTATCCCATTGTGTGTTTTCTTTGATGTCCCTTTGAAATAAACATTCCCTTTTTATTAAACGTCTGTCTCCCTCCCTTCCTTTACTTTTGGGGAGGGTACGTAACCTGACTGTAGCGCGTATCAAACCTCAGACTGATCCTTGTGGTATGTGTGGCTCCCTAGTTCAACTAATTTGGCCAATTCCCCTAAATGTAAGAATCGAGCGTATATTGGGGTACTGACCCCCCAATGACTATTGGCATGGAAGTCTGGCATGGAAGGGGGTCTCCTGCTAACAAGTTTTCCGAAGACTTCGTATCAGCACTACTCCCTGAACTTTGCAAGCAGCCTATGTTTTGGAGTTCAAGTAGCAATACTGGATCTATCTTCACGTAAGGCTTGCCACTGCTCCAGCTGTTTAGCAGGGTTTTGCTGCCTGGAATAAATCCAGTTAACTCATCAGGAGACCCACGGAGCAGCTATAAACACCAGTCACAGTGAATGTCCGTTCACTGCCACCCCAGAGGCACTTTGCCCAGTCAATTTTCACTGGCGTGGAGGGGTTAGACTTTGCATTGTAGAGGGGAGCTCTGCCTTGTCAGTTTCATCAGCAGGGCTTTCGGGCTTCACCTATTTATTTTGCCACTTGATAGGCTCCCCCTGCTGGTCAGAGGCCATGGGGATCAGCATAAACACAGAAAACCCATGAATGTTTCTTCATGTTGCCTATCATGGAACACCATTGTAGTAAGTATGTGGGGTTGATTTCCCCCATGGTCAACGTAACATGTAGAGCCACACACTGGTGGGTAGCACAGACCATATTTGTGCCTGAACACCCTCCATTTTAATGCTAAAGCCTACTGCTGTGCTACTTCACTGACAGAAATGGAGGCATGTGGATGTCAAATCCTCCTTCCCAGCAAGAGGGACCATGTTCATCGGGCAGCAGCCTGTAATGAGGGAGCATAGAATGTACCTCTGTGTGTAGGACAGTCAGACCTCACGTAAGTGCTGACCACACTGAGGGGCTGTACTGGGCTCTGGAACAAAACACAGCTGCATTCTCACTAGGCAAAACACCCAGAGCGGAGGGTGTGCAGATACAAAGCAGAGGGTTTAGCAGCAAGGCAGGCAACACCTGAAAACGTGACGCATTGCTCTGCTCAGCTTCCTGCTGCAGCCAGACGGCATCCAGCCAAATCAGGAAGTGTTCAGGGGCAGGGAGTATGGCAAGTGTTGTAGCCAGGGAGGGGTCACAAGGCCAGGTTGAGTGCCAGCACCACGGAGTTGAGTGCCAGCACCACTTCTGAACCCCAAGGGTCTGGATCTTTACACTCGCCTTTCTAGAAGTCATGTTAGACTCCAGAACAAGGCAAGACATGCTTTCATTTTGAGCTGCAGAACTGTGTTCAGTAACATATGAAACTTTGCTCCCCTTCCACCCAGAAAAAAACACTTGCTCTTCAAAAATGTAACAACTGCTTCACACCCCTACAGGACACTTCCTGTTTCTGGTATTTACATTGAGTCTCTGATGCCTTCCTGGAACATCACAGAGTCTTAGGAAACCCTCCAAACAAATGCAACACACAGACCCACATTCCAAATGTATTAACAAACAAACAAGGTTAGCAAATTCTCACAAGAGGAAACATTATCTTTGGTGGGATTTGTTGCAATTACTTAGTGTCTTCCAAACAAATCACTTACCAGGTTCTGAGGCTGCTGCAGAAGCTTCATCAGAGATGGATGGCTGTAACCTATAAACAAAAGGAGGAGTCATTACCATCTGTTTTTAAGAAGCCTGCTTCATATTTATTTATAAGTACAGATATATAGGGGTAACCTCACTAACCTAACCTATTTTTGTCCCTTAACATTTCTATTTTACGTCTTCATGTTTTAAACTATTAATATCTGGCCCTCTTCTAAAGCAGACCAATCTGCTACACAGTTTTCTGTCTCTGTGAGACAAACTTAATACTGGGCTGTGAGAAAGCATGTGATACCTCAGACTACTCCGGTATGAGATTTCTTGGCACGGTATGGCTTTCCTCACAAAGAAGATTTGGCTGGAATGGACTCAGTCTGATCTACCGTCTCGGTGGAGTTTTAATAAAACGGAGTAAAAAGGAAGTGCAAAAAGAAGAAAATACTTTCTTTACTCAATGTAAAATTCACCTGTGGAACTCACTGCCAGAGGATGTTGTGAAGGCCAATAGCATAGCTGGGTTAATAAAGAGGACTGGATAAGTCTGTAGGGCCTCAATGGGGCTGCTCCAGAGTAAGTGACTTGTAGGTCGTGGCCTCAATGTCTTGCATCAAGCTAGATGCATGATCATGGAATTTGCCTACTTCATGAATGGATTCCTGTGTCTCTCCATGTGCCCCTCCCTTGTCCATCCTAGACTGCAAGCCTTTGAGGAAGGGACCTGTTGACAGCCAGGTACATTTCTGGTGTTACAGAATATAATATCAACAACGATGCAAGGATTGTGCGCTTTACTCCCATGTATGCGTTGTTGCACATTATCTCTTACTATTTCAGAAAAATTAACTTTGTGGGCCTGATTCTCAGCCTGTATTACATCGTTGTCCACATGTCTGTGCATATGTATGTCTTGTGTTGAGATTACGACTGACGGTGGATGGCATTTGCACCTGCAAAATATGGATGTATAGCCTGGTATGTATGCATGTGTGCCCAACCAAGAATATAGTCAAATGTGGGCTCAGAATAAACCCTCTTGTTGTGTTTGAGGGGACTAGATGCTTGATAGGCACAACCTTGTTATGAATCTCCCCCAGGGCCAGAGCAACAGATGTGCCACAAAAAGCTGTTGGGCCATTGATAGAACCATGCTAAACGTCCAGTGCTTCCGCATTTCCATTGTGGAGCATTGCAGTGTACAAAGTGTTCTCTGGAATAGGGCTATTGTGCAGCTGAATTTACCCCGTACTGTGAAATTACAACTCTAACATTTTGTTAGAGACAAAAATCTCATAGTTAAATCTTGCTTGTAACTCTGCAACTGGCTGTGTTTTAATTCAAGGGGATAAACTATTGCTTATCCGGGATAAGCAATAGTTCCTTGAATCCTCAAAGAGAGTTCACTTAACACATTCCTTGGCTTTGTTTCCCCCTTTAGAAAATTAAGTACAGAGTCAGTAAAATGTTAACCTACAAGCTGTGGGCTATAGGAAGGAAATGAACTTGGGAAACTCCATGGCTTAAAGCACAATTTCCAAAGGCATCGTGCTAAAAGTTACTGTAGCTGCTAGCGGCTGAGTGGCAGGGATTCTGGATCAACTCCTGATCCTTCCCAACCCAAAGATGACATTTGTAGCTTGCAATAAAAACTGGTCAAAGTGGTTATGTACTAGAGAAGGTCAAGCTAACCTGGAGAAAATATCCAGTTAGAACATTTGTCCAAAACTCAAGCCTTCCTTCCAAGAGGATCAGCAGCAGCAAGGGGTTTGTCTGGGTCAAATCAGTTAACTTCAATTCCAGATTTATTTTAATTTTCTCAGGCATCTGCAATCCCAACTTTCAGCTGAGTTCAGAGACAAGTATCAGAATCCCCCATGAGACATTATTCTTCAGTATTTCATAGCCAATTTAAACTGCTCAGCTGGCGCACACACACAGCCCTCAAAGGCCCCAGCCCTAGAAGAAATACCTGCAGAGGGAGGAGGGGACAGGGTTGATGGACAGGCCACTCCTCCTCCAGATACACCCCTCCAGGCTTCCCTCCAGCTGGCGCACACACACCTTTGCCCAAGGCTTATGGCCTGCTTTTCCCCACAGGCCACTGTTGTGTTTGGTTTATGACCACCAGATGTTGGCCAGGAGGATACCGGGTTGTGCTGGCAGCTAGCTCGGGCTCTCACCTCGGCAACCAGCTGAAGTAACAGTCTGGGCTAGGGCCTGCCAGACCGGGACAAAGCAGGCCACAGCGCGTTAGAATGTGTGTTCTTACCCACCATGGCCTGAGCTGAATCAAATCCGCCATGGCCGGGCTGCTATGACTACCCATCATGGCGGAGGGCGGGGCGCTGGGATTGGTGCAGAGACGGGGTCAGCTGCCGGAATGTCTGCTGCAGTTGCTGCCCTTGTGGGGCTGTCCAGGCAGCAGGATGCCTCTCCCAGCTGCACTCGTAT
The DNA here is from genome assembly GCA_003113815.1 of Sphenodon punctatus. Lineage (NCBI taxonomy): Eukaryota > Metazoa > Chordata > Lepidosauria > Sphenodontia > Sphenodontidae > Sphenodon > Sphenodon punctatus. The sequence continues at coordinate 1,233,373 of QEPC01005247.1, forward strand.
GTGGCCGGTGGTCTGAGCTAACCTTGGCCGTGTCAGTGGCGGGGTCTTGATCCAGTCTGGGTCGTGTTGGCAGCGTACTGCTGTCGCATGTGCTTTTACCCTATGTTGCAAAGTGACAGCGCTGAGTGTAGCATTGGACATAAGTTTAACAATGCTAATTGCTGTAACTTTGGACTTGGGAATTTTTCTGACCTTTCGGAGAAATCATGACGCAGTTGAATTTCAGCATAAAAAATACCTAGAAATTCTTATCTAGTTAAAATAAAACTCAGACAATTTATAAGGCGCTTTCACATCAATTCCTTAGTAAAGATAGTTTAAGAACCTTGCTTTTTTATAAATAAAGTCACACTAATCAAGAAGAGATTAAATAAATCCGTTCTTATTTTTGGACGACGCTGAATACCCTATGGACACCACTGTATGAAATTAAGTGGCAGCAAATTTAAAACAAAGGAAATACTTTTTCATTCAATGGGTAGTTATCCTGTGGAACTCATTGGCAGAGGATATTGTGAAGTCAACAGCATAACTGGGTTCAGAAAAGAACTGAAGACCTAAGAGGATAGCTCAGTCAAGCTGATCTGGGGATATAACCTCTGACTGTCAGAGGCTGGGAGTGAATAGCAGGAAATGGATCTCTCCGTTATGACCTGTTTTGCACTTCTCTGAAGCTACCGAAGCAGCCACTGTCAGAGACAGGATGCTGAGATAGATGGACCATTGGTATGACCCAGTGTGGAAATCCCTATGTTCTTACTTATGTCACTATCACTTCATTTTAGGTTTGAAATATTCATTGATTAATCATTCATTCATTCATTCATTGATCATTCATTCATTGCATTAATCAGTGCAATTCATCAGTTAACATGCTGATCAAAAATCAAAACATCAGAGTTAATTAAAACATGCCATAGCAGGAGCTGAACTAAAGTAACACGTCATAAATCTATCCTGCAACTGAAGGGAAGAAATTCAACACTTGCCCTGCATACTGGAAGAATGGAGCCTCTGTCAGACTGACAATTGCTTTCAGCCCTGGTATTTACTAGCTCCCTCCCAGTACCCAAGAATATGCCCTCCCAACTCTGGCCTGTCCTTGCTATGGGGCTTATGCCCCTCCTCCAAGTGGATACAAGGCCCTGGAATCACCACCCCGCATCTTCCTTCTGCTCAACTGATTCTAAGACACAGAACATCTCCATCCTAGTGTCCACCCTAAAGAACGTCCACTGCTCTCCCTGCGACCCCCGGTACCATATAGAAGCATTCTACTCCTCTTGCAGAGGCAGCGTCCTATCGTGGATCGGCAACTGGTTAATTAAAAAATAGGAAATGAAGAGAAGGCCTAAATGGTCAGTTTTGACAGTGGAGAGAAGTAACTAGTGGAGTGCCCCAGGGATCAGTACTGGGACCGCTGTTGTTTAATATATTCATTAATGATCTTGAGAAGAAAGTAAAGAGTGAGGTGATCAAATTTGCAGATGACACAAAGTTATCTGTTCAAGCTAGTTAAAACCTAAGCGGACTGTGAATAATTGCAGGGGGATCTTTCAAGACTGGGTGACTGGGCATCTAAATGGCAGATGAAATTTAATGCGGACAAGTGCAAAGTGATGCACATAGGAGAAAATAACCCAAACTATCCCTACAGAATGCTGGTTTCTAAATTAGGAGTTACCACTCAGGAAAAGGGTCTTGGAATCACTGTGGGCAATACATTGAAATCCTCAGCTCAGTGTGCAGCGGCAGTCAAAAAAAGAAACAGAATGTTAGGAATCATTCTGAAAGGGGTAGAGAATAAAACTGAAATTATCGAAATTTAAATCTATGGCATGACCACACCCAGAGTAGTGTGCTCAGTTCTGGTCATCCCATCTCAAAAATGACATCATAGAACTAGAAAAGGGCAACAGAAATTAACAAGGGTATGGGATAGCTTCCATATGAGGAAAGGCTTGATAGGTTGGGGCTCTTCAGCTTGGAGAAGAGATGGCTGAGGGCATATGATAGAAGTTTATAAAATCATGAGTGGTGTGGAACGTGTTAATAGTTATTTACCCTCTCTAACAGTACTAGAACAAGGGGACACTCCATGAAATTAACTGGCAGCAGATTTAAAACAAATAAGAGAAAGTATTTTTTTCACTCAGCGCACAATTGAGTTGTGGAATTTACTGCCAGAGGAAGTGGTCAAGGCTGGTACTGTAGCTAGTTTTAAAAGGGGACTGGATAAGTTCTTGGATAACAGATCCATTAATGGCCATTAGACAAGTAGGTTTTTGGGGCATAACCTCTTGCTCTTGGGGGCTGCAACAACAGGAAATGGATTGCCCATGGTGACCTTCTCACAAGAGACAGAGATTGGCCATAGTCAAAGACAGGATGCTGGGCTTGATGGATCATTGATCTGACCCAGTATGACACTACTTATGTTCTTATGTCCCTACCCAGTACAAGTTTCCTGACCCACTGAATCTTCTCCCACCCTCCCCTCCTTAAAATTTCAGTTGTACTGAAATTCTCTGTTATTTTAGCATGTAATTAATTGATCAATCAACTAAACAACACAGTTTATTATTATTGATAATTTCTATAGCACTTTCAGTGTTCAAAGTGCTTTACAATCTTTATCTAGTTCACCCTCACGATCAACAGACCTGTGAGACAGGTCATTATTAGTCACATTATACAGATGAGGCATGAGGTTGAGAGATAGTGACTTGCCTGAGGCTATCCAGTGAGTTTATGGCTAAAATAGGATTTGAATTCTGGTCTCCCACTTCCAACACCTTATGAAATAGTTTACACTGGCTTTAATCAGCTAAAATGTTTAATTGGTAGAGCATCTACCAGTTTGTTAATGTAGTCTGTCTTCAGTGAGTCAGACATTAATATAATTTAAGATTACTTAACTAAGATATTTCAGGTGCTACAGAACTAAGGAAAGAATTCACCAACACAATCATGGGAGTCAGATGTTGGACCATTAAAACAAGATAGTTACAGTGTTATCCATAAGTGTCTCTATGTACAACTGTGAAAGAGTCAGCGTTGCCTAGTGAATAAGTTGTTGGACTTTAACCTGGGAGATCAGCGTTCAAATCCCAGTTTATCCCTGGACTCTTAGGGAGGCATTTATTTATTCATTATTTGCATTTACTACCCCACCCCTCTCACCTAGCGGTGACTCGGGACAACTACTATCATATCTATATCTATATATACTGCCAGAGGAATACTCCCCGCCTTGATTTATTTATAAATAATAAAGCGTGGTCTCCATGCTGTAACACAGAGGAAAGCCAGACTGTGTGGGATCAAGGAAACCAGTGCGGTCCAGTTGTGCCTGCAACTGACGGGCTGTTAGCCATTCAATAACCTTTTTATTGTTAAAAGTATATATATATAAAAAATACAATATCATAATATAATAATATATATCATAAGATAATAAAAGCAGTTCTGTGTAAAAATACATCTCCAAATCCAACCCATTAATCCATCCCACCCTCTCCCCACGCCTTGCCAAGTGCCTGATGGAAGAGCCAGGTTTTACATTGGCGTCCGAAGGCGAGAAGATTCGGGCTGAGACAGATCTCCACCAGGAGGGCGTTCCACAGAGACAGAGCAGCCACCAAGAACACCTGCCTGTTTGTACAGACCCGCCTATAGCACAGGACGCTCCTGTACGAACGCAGGGGCCGGCCAGGGAGTGAGACAATCCTTCAGATAAGCAGGGCCCAGGCCGTTTAAAACTTTTATAAGTCAAAACTAGCACCTTGAATCAGGCCTGGAAGACAATAGGCAGCCAGTGCAATGCACGGAGCACAGGTTTTATATGTTCCCTACGACCCGTCCCCATAAGCAGCTGCAACTTCCGGACCATCACCAAGGGCAGCCTCATGTAGAGTGCATTACAGTAGTCTAGCCTCAAGGTGATAAATGCATGGATGACAGTGGTGACATCGGAACCCAAGACATATGGGTGGAGCCTCTTCACAAGATGCAATTGATGGAAGGCATCCCTGGCCACAGCTGACACCTGCAAACACAGGCGCAGCTGTGCATCTAGGAGCACCCCCAGGCTTTGTACATATAGAACCAATGGAGGATGGACTCCACCCCCCCCAATACAGGGGGTGTCCCCCTCCCCCAGATCCCTGGCCCCGCCAACTAGCATCACCTCTGTCTTGTTGGGATTGAGCATCAATCAACTAGACCTCATCCAATCACCCACAGCAGCTAGACACTGGGACAGCAATGAGAACGTGGAGCCTGGGCGGGCTGAAGATTATAAATACAGCTGGGTATTATCCGCATATTGATGACAGCAGACACCCCAGCTGTGCACGACCTCCCCCAGCAGCTTCATATATATGTTGAATAAGAGAGGGGAACCTTGTGGAACCCCACACAGGAGGCTTCCAGGGGACGATGTACAGTCCCCTAGTATCACCCGCTGCGATCTATCCGCCAGGTATGAACGGAACCATCACAAGATGGTACCTTCTACCCCAGCCAGGTCCCGCAGGCGAATCACCAGCATCTCATGATTCATGGTATTGAAGGCCACAGACAGATCCAGTAGGACCCACAGGGTCATACTACCCCGTTCCAACTCTACAAGGAGATCATTGACCAAAGCCACAAGCAGGGTCTCTATGCCATAACCTGGACAAAAGCCAGACTGCGTGGGATCAGTGTGGTCCAGATGTGCCTGCAACTGATGGGCCACTAGTCATTCAATAACCTTCCCTAAAAAGAGAAGGTTAGAGACAGGTCGGTAGTTCGCTGGGGCACCAACGTCAAGCAATGATTTCTTAAGGAGAGGCCAGACCACTGCCTCCTTGAGGCAGTCCTGCACCTTCCCCTCCCAAAGGGAGGTGTTGATAATTCCCGCCAACACAGGCCCAAAGTCTCCTTGGTGGCTTTCACCAACCAGGACAGGCAAGGATCTAGTTCACAAGTCATGGCCCGAACAGATCCCCGCACATCCATGTTGGTATATGCAACATCCACAAGTTAATGCCTGCTGTATTAAGAAAAGTAACTGACAATAGAGCCATCAGATATTGCTGCTAAGTTTGTGTGTACATGGAAGGGAGATGGGGTTTTGCAGCTGAATTCCTTTGTGTAACCACTCCTTCTTCCCTCTCCTTCTTCTCTCATTGTGTGTGTCTCCAGTCTTCATTTTGTCCTCTTACCAGTTAGATGCAACTAAGGATCTGTGCCTGAGAAAGCTTAAGTAAAGTTCTGTTTTTAAACCTTCTCAGCTGCATTTGTCCTTACTGATTGCAAATCAGTCATTACTCTGCAACAATCCACTGCCTTGGAAGCCTTCACCAGTTGAAAGTCATCCCATAAATACAGACTGCATTCCTAATCCTTGGCTCTGCTACTGTTTCCAAAATGGGAGAGACGAAGTCATGCTCAATGTGAGTGATTTTATCCTCAAAGTACATTAAAAACATGTCACAATGGACCTTGGACGAATCCAGTTCCAGGAGGAGAGTGGTTGGACTGACCAAGCCCCTCACCACCCAAAACAGCTCCCTCGGATGAGACTGAGTGGATGCTATAAGAGCAGCAAAGAACTGCTTCTTTGCTGCTTGAACAGCCACAGCATAGGTCCTCAAAGATGCTCTATGTAGCAAATCTTGGGTGCGAGTACGACACCACCATCACTCTAATCGCCTCCCCTCGCGCTTCAGCCACCCAAGATCCTCCGTAAACCACAGGGACCTGTGATGGCGAAGAACCGGAAGCAGACGTCTGGGAGCCACCCAATCAATGGCCTCTACCAGCCAACCTTTTGAGAAGGCCATGAGGTCATTGATGGAACGGTTATCAAGATCAACAGGTACATTCCCCAGGGCCTTCTGGAAGCCAACTGGTTCCATGAGTCTCCGGGGACAGACGACTATTCTAATTGGTCCTCTGCTCCCACAGTCAGGTAGGTGCACCATAATGCAAGCCCGAAGGAGGTAATAGTCCGAACACAGCAAGGGTGAACAAACAACACCCCCAGTCATTAGATCCCCATATGCCTCAAGGTTGGTGCAGAACACCAAGTACAGAGTATGCCCTGCCTCATGCATTGGGCCAACCACTACCTGGGACAGACCCATGGTTGCCATGGCGGCCATGAATTCCTGCTTCATCCCAAGCAATCTGGCCTCGGCATGGATGTTGAAATCCCCCAAAACAACAAGCTTAGGGGACCACAAAACCAAATCCAAGACCAGAGCGGTTAGAGCAGTCAGGGATGATGCAGTGCAGTGGGGCGCACGATACACAAGCAGCACCCCTTATCTGTCCCTGGCCAGACCCCCCAGTCCGTTACTGGCCAAATAAAATGTGAGGTAGAGGCCCTCTATCCTGGACTTGGTCTGCACCAAAAACCTCTGAGCGGTCAAGCCTTCCTTAAAAATTATGGCTATGCCTTCCCCCCCCGCCCCCTGACCCTCAGGACAGAGTACTCAGCAGGAACGAGGTCAGCCAAAACTGGCCCCAACGTCTTGGCCAGCCAGGTCTCCGTCACACACACACACACACACACACAAGGACAGCAGCTCACTCCAAGATGGAATCATGGAGGATGGATGAATGGATGATTTATTGGCTGCTGACCTTGCATTACACAGTACCAGTGACAGGCCTGGGTCATCTGAGACCACGAGTTAATGTTCTGTATGTTTGTGTAACTGTCTGGCCATGGCGGAAGCCAGTGCCGAATAAACAAACAATTTGATTTGAAGTACTTTCTCCTCTTTCTTGTAGCTGCTTTGCAGTACGATATACTTCACTTGTCACTGATCCCACACAAGGTAATTATTTCTCTAAGCAGAAAAATCTGGCAGCTAGAAGGAATTGAGAAAACACAACTAAAACTTTAAACACTTTGTCCTACACTGCCCTATGCTACATTTATCAGGTGCTTCTCAAACCGCATGAAATACATTTCTGAAAAAAATCATCTCAAGAATTCTCTCTTGTCAAAAACCTGAAAACCACAAATGGCAACAGTGAATACCAGTGAAAGAGACTACGCTCAAAAGGGGTGGCTGACGGGTCTGAGAGTCTCATGGGTTCGGAGATTCTCATGGATCTGAGAATCAAACTGACCTCACGTTGTGGCTCTCCACTTTTCATAAGCAAGGTGGTGGACTACTCAAGAGCAGAGCTCTGCATGACATATTAGGCAAGAGTTCTGAGGCCTTCTTAAGGGTAACTTCAAGCAGCGCATTTGGATATTCTGGTCTTGGAGTCCCAGGAACTGGATCACTGTTGCAAGGTCTCTATTTGATGGCAATGGCTGCAAATTCTTGGCCAGCTGCATTAATAGAGCCGGCTGCAACAGCTAGAGCCCTGCTCTGACCAAATATTTGGGCCCAAGCATGATTGCAGTTGGGTTCTTCTGAGCTGAGCTCAATGTGTCTGAGTGGCCCTGCCCTGCATGGAGCTCTGCAACGTCATGGCATTCAGTAAGGGGCAGGGCTACGGTCCTGTTTGACCTGGGCTCAGGTGGCGGGTTGTCAGTAGCAGCTATGACCTATATACAAATCCAGAAGCTACCACGGCTTCAATGTGACCTAGAAATAGTAAACCATATTCCTAGCATTATACGATTATTCATATACCATTGTCATATAATTTGGGGTCTTCTTCCCTGTAACTAAAACTAAGCATATGCACCTGAGCTGTCTTCAGGAATGGCTCCCTCTCTCTCCCAATGTTCCCCTCTCCCTTGACCGCCACAAGCCCCCCAGGGCAGGGAGCCATCTCTAATTGATGACTGTTCCGTGTCAGGCAGATTGCTGGGACAATAGCAGCAGCATTGGCATTGGCCAGCCAAACAGGTGCACTTCACCACTGCTTAATCAAACAAAAGTTTCCCCCACTATAACCAACTCATCCTAGCTCAGCCAAGCCCAGAGGAGCTTGCTTATGTTCATCCTCTTCCTTTCTCTATCAGACATTGGAAAAGAACAGGATCAAAGATGAAGCAGATGAAAATGTAGACTTGCAAATTGTTGCAAGTGCAGACCTACATGTGTTTCCCTAGGGAGCCAAAAGATATACCCTGAACAGAAGAGGTGACAAAATGTCACCCCCGTGCCCTCCTTGGGAAGGTCCAAAACACATTACTCACTGTGCATGTGACCACTTGGAGAAGATGTGGGATGCATATATAGATGGCTAAGTACATTGCTGGTGCTATATAAATAATAATGATGATAACTGAATAACCTACTCGGTAGCTCCAGTGGATACCGTAGAGTTTTATCAGAAATAAGCCTGACAGGATCTATGCTCACGTGCTTGTTCTCCAAGCCACATTAGACAATGGCTGCTCCATACGGTTCAATAAAACTGTGTCAGACCTCTCCAAGTGCCACAAGGTGGGAACATTGTTTTTGTTATTGATATTGTGCAGGAAATATTCCAGTGTCCTTTTGACTAAAGGTCTTTCAAACTCTATTGCTTATCTCTGTGCACAGATGCCTATTACCTTCAGCCTTTGCTGATAAGAGTGTCCTAGCTTGCCAACTGCCTTTAATCTTGGGGGGTGGGGGGAGTAATCTGATAAATTCATACAAGGTTTATTGGACTTGCTTGCAGGGAAATAAGTAGAATAGGTGAGTGCCCTGATCCAAGAATTCATATTCACCCTGGTTTTTGGACACAACCCAGTGCACATTTGCAGTTTACCATGCTGGGCAACATAACATTCAACTCCCCTGACATCAGCCATATTTCTAGTAGTACCAGACAACTGACAAATAGACACCAATATTTCCCCATAACTACAATTATATCTTTGTTTTTCAAATTTCCAAGAAAAAAATCATGTTTTATCTAATATATATCAATCAGGAAGTCAGCTTTGCCTGTATATTTTAAATCCATAAACAGAAGTGTCAAGCACTAAGTTCTAGTCACACAAAAGCAAGAATTTCACTATGTTACTTCTCAAAGGAATGCAAGTGGCTTTTACATTCAGGTCCCCAGTTTAAGCAAACCCCAAGAATGACCGGAAGTACATATCTACTGGGAATTTAGCTGCCTACATGAAACAAATTGAAGCATTTCAGCTGAATTCTGGACACACACAATCAGCGGTTTCCAAACATACCCAGTATCAGTCAGGATTTGATCCCATCCTCAAAGGGCATGACCTCACTTGGAGTCCCAGCCCAGTTTGGAACCTTTGGCACGATCGCTTGAGAAGCCTCACTTGTGTTCAAACCCTTCTGTCACACTGGAGATATTTCTAGTGGCAATTGTACATCTGAGCAGCATGTGATCTTTGCTAGAGAAGCTACTAGCACAGTAGTTCCCAAGCTTTTTGCCTGTGAGATACCATTTTGAAACTTCAGTGGAATTCTGTGACCTCAAACTGAGGACTGTGTTACTTCTCCTGTGAGGAAACCCAGAGGGGGCAAGGCCACATTGGAGGGGCATGGCAAAGGGGCTGTTGTGCCCATTTCTGATGTAACTTTCTCCTTCCAGAGCATCATGATTTCATGATACTCCCATAGGGGCAAGACCCCATTGGAAAGGAGATGGAGGCAAGGGTCCATCATGCCCCTTTTCTGACATAATTCATGGAACTCTGTAATGTCACAATACTCCTAAGGGGGTGTGGTCAGGTCACACCAGAAAGGGGTTGGGGAAAAGGAGTTGTCATGAGCCTTTCTGATCTCACCCTGACCCTTACAGAGAGTTGTGATCCTCCAAAGGGGTGGGACTACATCAGAAAGTTCCTACAGTCCATCCCCCTTTCCGATACAGCCACCTCCCCCCCTGCTACCTCTGGAAATCCTGATTTCCCCGGCTTACTGGAGGCAGCCTCAGCTGACATGGAGAATTTGACGCTTTCACCCGAACCCAGAGTGTCTGACTGAAACTCAGAGAGGAGGCAACCCTATCCCGGACAGCAAAAAAGATACACAGAGTCTAGCAGGTATCAGCCAGAATTGTGATCCCATCTGAGTTCCCATCTCCCAGTTTTTCAGCCACTTCTCTAAGACATATAAAACAGGTGTATAAGAAGGTATTAAATGTTACACGTATGGCATAGCCGTGAGCACTATGTTTTATAGACAGGGATCAGTGCCACAGGAGAGGGTGGTAGAGATGGTTAAATCCACTGGATTTAACAAATTAACTATTTATTAAATTACCCATCTTCTATTAGTCCTTTATAGAAATCCTAGGGCTGAGATAGAGATATCAATATGTATTCATGAAGATTTCTGCATAGGAACCAGTACCTGAATAAGTCTTTGTTAGCTATGCAATATCTGCATATTCGCTAACTCGGATAATTTCATTTCAGTTACTTTGTTATTTTTCTTCAGTATTTTGGTTTTGTTATTTTGGTCTCTTTGTTTAATATTACTTAGTGCTACTGTGCACAGCACAGTCAACACAGCAGTATGGTGAGCAATAGAATTCAGTAGTAATGGGACCAAAATGCCAAATCCAAAATAACCAAGTGAGGTAAAGCAAGCAATTGCTATGTCCGGGAATTGGAACCAGCACCCTTGAGAAGGTGGCCAGCTCCATTGCGCCAATTCTGTAACCAGGTTTGGGCCTCTCTTCCTTGATTCTAGAAGCCAGATGGGATCCCCTGCCCACAGAGCTTCCGATTGACTGCTCCTTGTTTAAAACCCATCTGATAGGAACAGGAAGTGAGGCAGAGCAACGGGCTGCCCTCTGGGCAGGAGGGGCGGGATATAAATTTTAAATAAAATAAAATAAAAATAGGCAATATTTCTCAGACTTGCTAGCTGCTTGGAGCCTGATCCCCCAGGTCTTGCTTCCAGCCTCCCTGTCATCTTGTTCTCAAGTCCGTTTGCTTGTCTGCCTTCCCACTCCATTCGGAGCCTGCCTATCCCAGTTCTAGCTCCTTTCTCCTGCCCAGACCAGCCCTAGTTCTGCCTGCCCCCTTTCAGTTTGAACTTGACCCTTTGGCTTGCCCTCGTCTTCAGCGCAGAGAAAGGGCCCTGGTTCCCCCCTCCCTCCTGCTCAGAGACCTGCCTTGGTGTGGCACCCCTATGACTCCTTCCAAGAGGAGGGATGAGGCAATGAGATACATTGAAGGAGCGGTCAGAAAGGTAGGAGGAGAACCAGTCGAGGATAGAGTGCTCACCATTGCAGCTTCTGCCAGGCAGCTGCTTCTGCAGGGTCCTGCTCTGGCCCCCCACCCTTCCATCATCTCAGTCCTGCTCCCCGTCCTGAGACCTGCCCTCCATAGGGCCTGTCCTGTACCAAACAACATCCAGGATTGGTTTCAACCAGCCCCAAAGCTTTGTGTATTTTTTCATTTCTCAAGTACTGTATCCTTTAAGCGAGAGAACATTTGTTGCTCCCCCAAATAAGTCTATTTGGCCATGACAAACTATAAATCAAACTTTTCTGACAAAGCTCTACTAAAATGCCTCAATCATGACCAGCACAAAAACCACTGCTTTTCTACTCCTGGGCTGCTCTTGAGCCCAAATGGTCACTTGTTCCAAGATGTGTGGCAGTTTTGTGATGTGAGTGAATGGGAGCCTATGGCCTTATCAAGCTCACTTTC